>WOXC01008449.1:0-394053 GCA_011680675.1 Gymnobelideus leadbeateri | reverse complement strand
TACCTTACATTTAGCTAATCTTAGACTTGTCAGTAGTAAACCTATAGTCCTGATTTGGGGCTCTGTGCTAAATTCAAGTCAATAAGCATTATTAAATACCTACTATGAGCTAGGCACCATTTTAAGTATATGGGATATGAGGATAAATGGCAAAATCCCTTTCTTTAAGAGAACTTGTAAAGCCAAGCACACTCAGCTTTCCAGAGGACTGCTTCTGTGAACAGCTTTTAAGATTCTGATTACACAGTATAGTGAACTCTGTATTTTTTCAGTAACAAACTAAGACAAAACATTTGGAGAAATCAAAGTACAGCACTCACAAAGTACAGCTTAACAACTTATCACTAAAGTGGCAACATGATTTTAAGCAAAAGATAACATTCATTTAGTAAGTCCTTCATTTAATCACCCTTAAGGAGGCAAGCCTCCTTAATTGACACAAAGTACAAAGGTCAAAGTCCTCCACCCCTAGTTCACATTGTCTTAATCTCTTCAATCAAAAAATCTTATTTCTTCTTGATTGGAGATTATTTTCCAATCATTCCTAATTAGTAAGTCCTCAAATCAATCATCTAAATGTAAAGGTAAAAGTTCACCCCTAGTAAATCTTCTCAGTTTTCATTAAATACCCCAGGAGAAGTCTTTTCATTTTGACTTGAGACTGGCTTTCTGCTTCCATGGTTCCCCTTCCACGGTCCCAGCTCCTGCCAGCTCCTTGTTGCCCAGCTCCTTGTCCAGTCCCTGTTCCGTACTGAAACTCACAGTGGCTAGTCTACTTCAAGTCCTTCACAGTTTCTGTTCCTGGGAAGACAAAGCTTAATAAAGCCACGATAACATTCATCCACATTGCCAGAACCCTCATTAATTCACTTTCTGCTTATGAAATCAACATAGACCCAACAACAAGGTCTAAGGAATCAGCACAAATCATTAGTATAGTCCCATAACCTCTGAAAATATCAGCAAAACCCTCCTCCAGGATTCCTGCAAACATACAACAAGAAAATCCTCAATTTCAGGGCTTCTGAACTAGCAGCAAGATCCCAGGGCTTCTGTAACAACAGCCCTATCCTCTATCAGCAGATAAATCTGACATCAAAATATCTAACATCAAAACAGACAAAGTACCAGCACCACAGATCTCCTCTCTTCTCATTTCTCAGAAGTTCTCAATTTGGTTCTCTGAAGAAATTCTCAGGAGAAGTTCTGGCACCCCAAGGTCTGTTCTCCATTCTGTTCTCAATTTGTAGTAGTTCTCAGGATCCTGGAAGTTTTCTCTTTCTCCCTCAGCAGTAGCTGCTCTGCCTCCACGATGCTCACTCCCAGAATTTCTGGCTTCTCACAGCTTGGGTTTTTCCTTATATATGGTATTAGCTCCTCTCTGTTCTGCCTCTTCCTGTTATATCAACAAGTCCATCCCACTATGGGATTCCCAAGTTCTGGGTCTTAATACTTGACACAATCATTAACTTGGAACAAGGGGCTAAGTACCTGTTTGATTGTAAATACAAGGGGCAGGGGAGATCTTCAAATTACCATTACCATTACAGAACTACATTTTCCTTCAATTTTGGCCTCTCAAAGTCTAGTCAAAAACATTTTTAGGATAAATGTAGTAATGTTTGATATTATATTAAACTAAATTTGATTTTCTTTATATACATACATATGTGTATACTTATGGATTATATATGTGTATATATTTATCTATATTTCTATATGCAGATATAGCTATATACATACTAGCTCTCTCCATATATTCATACATACATATATATGTATATATATATTTTTATGTACATTTATGGATTCCTATTTCATTGGCATAAGGAAACCCTAGGTGTGATAAGAATCACTACTTGTTCTTGTCAACAACTTCTCTTCAACTTAATCCACTTAACAGTTACTTGAAGCATTTGCCAAGGGTCCCAGTCATTTTATGACACAAATACATTTAAGTGTTTGTGTATTATCTGTCTGTGTCTATATGTGTCTGCATTTATGTAGACACAGGCATAAAGATGCAAACACACTTCAGATGGGAGTCAAACCCAAACTTCCAGAAATAAAAAGCCTCTGAAAGCCATGGAAATGCAAACACAAACAAGTCCATACTGAAGCTGATATTTTTTTGTCACCATTATCTTTCACTATCATTTTATGGCTATCTAATTTCTTATCATCTGCAAACATCATTTCCCCCATGAAATAGTCACTATGGCAGCCCTATAATGGCTTTTCTGATTTAAAACATACTCACAATAGTCCTTTAACAATCCCATCATGTAAACTGTTTCCATGATCTTAATAAAATAGTCCAATTTCCCCTTCTTAGAATAGAGCACAACACAGACTACTGAAAAAAAATGTAACCCTTAGGCTGGTACAATTTTCCACTTTTCCAGGTAACTAAAAAAGATAGGAAAACATCAGCTATACCCTTGTCAGCCTGAGACTTCTGACAACTGAGCATCTAAGCAAACAAAACTGAATTATTATTTTTAAGCCCATCCTAGATAACAGCAAATAAGTCCTCATGACAAACACGCTTCAATTCATATGCCTGTTACTTCTCATTATTTTCTTAATGTGGCTCAAATGAGGCAAGCACCTACAACTAAATGAAAGAAATATCTTAGCAGAAAGTCAGTGTTAATCTAGTACATTTATAATGACATCAAATTATAAGTATAAATATATTTTATTAGTTTTTTTTCCTGAGCTACATGAGCAAGTAGAAAAGTCAGTAGGTTTAATAGATCATAGATTTAAAAGTAGAAGTGACCTCATAGGTCATGTAGTGACCTCATAGGTCATAGTTCAACCCCCCTTCCGTCGCCTTTTTTTTTTTAATAAATGAAGATTTAGTGAGTTACCCAAGGTTACCGAGTTAGGAAATGTCAATTGTAGGATTTAAACCCAAGGCTTACTGACTCCAGAGGCAACACACTTTCCACTGTATTGTGTTGCTTTCCCACTAAGTAAAATAAAGATGGGAATAATTAGTTGATTAGACCAGTCATATAGAAGTGTGTCTGTGTCTATGGATGGAGGAGAAGTCATTTTAGGGCATTGAAGGAATGATAATCAAGATATCTGAAAGATGGGAGGGTACAAAGACTTAGGAAGAAAATAAAATTAAATCTCACACCTTAACGTTTCTGAAAAGTTGCCCAAGAAAATATTGGTACCACCATATGTGCTCATGTTTTCATCTCTACAAACTATTTTTTATGAGTAAAATCTACATATACTACTGAGGGCCATCTTTATGAAGTATGAGATGGGTACTGGAAGGCATTTGCAAATGATACAATGCATCAGGTGACGTGTTTATGATCACACAATGAGCTAAAAGATTTAAACAACATCAGATTCCACTGTGTTTCTTGTTTGTTGATTACAAAAAGGCATTTGGCCCAGGAGAGCAAATGCCAATGCTTTAAAGTTTCTTCTCATATGAAATGTCTCTCATGAATGTTTCAAAATCATACAAAATCCATTGAAAGATGTAATAATAATGGATAAAACTTTGCTTTGGTTCTTATCAAATGAGGCATAAAAGAGGATAACGCATTTGTTCTCAAGGTATTTGCTACCATCTTAGAGAGCATTTTCTGGGGAATTCAAATTAAATAGGCATTCTCCATACATAATGAGGACTTCCAGATAGTATCCTTTGGGGTAAAATGATGCTGAATGAATCAAACCCAAGAAATCTGAGAACCACTTAAATGAGATTATTGATTGCACAAAAATGTTCAGCCTATGTATTTACAGTGGAAAATCCAAGTGAATGAAAATCTATTGTTTAAACTACACAGGTAGTTGGTTGTACAACCATAGAGCTATTCCATCAGTATTTGTATCTTGGATGGAAATTGTGAACAGACAATGAACTGACTTTAGCACTGAATAGAAAGGAGGGGTAGGGTCTGAAAGACCTTTATTAAATTTTGCAATGTTTTTGATACCCTACCTTAAAGACCCCTCTTTTCAATAACAGTATTCTTTCCCTACTGCGGTGTTATTGTTAGTCATGGAATACCATATTTTCCAAAGAATTTCAGTCATTAAATTATGAAGATCTTGGTTTGGATCCTGGCTCTGCCACTCACTGCTTGTGGGACCTTGGGAAACTAACTTTTATAGACCACAAGTTACTCTCTGTAAAATAAAGTGAGTGGACAAGGCTGTCTAATAAGTTCTTTTCAATTATTTTGTCATCTTAGGACATAAAGAGAATGACTAGAGTACAATATACTTCCAACTAAGAATTGTGGAATAGAAGTAACATAAAGGATGCCATATGAAAAAAAATGATCGTAAAGAAAGTGAGCTAGCAAAGATGAAGGACAGTCAATGGATGAGTATCATGTATCATATTAATATTTATACAATGTTAAGATAACTAAAGGAAGACATCATATTTGGTGGTCCCATTGTGGAGAATTTATGGAATGGTATGACTGAATCACGTAGGATGAAATAACGTAGTTATGATTTGTTACAAACATCACTAGACAGAGAATACAAAATGATGAAATCCCAGAGCCATCAACATGCCATTTCTTAGCTTTATGCTAGTTGCTATCAATGCACTAGACATTAGCATTGAGATAACCTATAACTTTCAAATCCAAGTCCAACATTTATTCTACAAAAAAACACTATGATTATTCACTGCATTGTTTGTGACTTGTTCTGTCTCTGTTGTACACCTTTCTAGGGGTGGAAATTGGTCCAGAAATACACTAAGAGGTCTGACCTAAGAAATCACTGTGGTGACCAAAGTAAACTTTCTGTGGGAAAATCTGGGCATACATGAATCCAATCCCCAAAAGGAACACTGAATCACTCTGATACCAGGGAAAAGGCTAAAAAGGTTCATGTCTCATCACTGAGAAATCTTGGTATCACTATCCCAACCTTAAATATACAAACTTTGAAATGTGGTAGATTATTTGTTCCATGAATACATATATGGGAATAGAATAAAAAAGCAATGACGTTCTGAACCCAAATCTTAGTTGTGATTGAAGGAGACAGAGGACAGATACTTTTGAATTTTCCATCAATTCTGGCCTTTCCAATTTCTAAGGATAATGAAAATACTATTTGAGAATAGTATTGCAAACAGCATCAAAAAAAGTTTCCTATGATACTGCAAAATTGTCATAACTCCTATATTCAGGCCAATTTGTAATTCACATTCATTTAGAGGATTTTCCAAAAAGTGACTTTATCCTTCATGATGTTTTGTATATTGACTGATACACAAAGTAATAATGGGACATAAGTTTTCTCAAAAATGTTAAAATATGCAATGAGAAAAAATACTCAAGGGTCCTTTTAGTAGAGGCCAGGATGGAACCAGCGTGCAGACTACTGATTCCATAAGTGTGGAGAGTTCCTCCAATAATGCATGTTAGTGATTTTTCTCTAACTTTCAGGTTTAAAAAAATGAGAGCTAACATAACTTGCCTAGTATCCCACCACATATTTTAGTGGCAGGACTTTAAACTTCAATTCTCCTGCTTAAAGACAGCCCTCTATCCACTACAACATACTGCCTTTCAGAAAAAGCATACAGATATGAATTTGAGGTAGCATTTTTAAAGCTATGTACTCTCTCTCTCTCTCTCTCTCTCTCTATATATATATATATGTATATATATATACACATATATACATATATACATATACATATATACATATGCATATATATGTATATGTATTCTATACTATAGTATTATGTATTAACTATATACTATATACACTGATCAATGCTTAGCAAGCTCAAAACAATCAAGTGCTCTCCAGTATAGCCCAAGAACATCTATGATCCAGGGAAAGTAGGCTGGCTTCTCAGGACTCCATTAGGGAAGTGCTGAAAATCCCACTGGGGGCGATTTAAAATTATAATGAATAAAAGCCCTGGAGATTAGACTGCAGGGAGCAATCTTTCAATGGATACCAAGGATGGACAAGAAATGACCTGCTATGTCTTTTCCATTTCAAACTCCTGTCACTCTGAATTTCAGTTACATCCCATGTATTATTTATTCAAGAGCCTGGGTTTTTTTGCAGTTTGTTCCAAGAAAAATGTTTCTGAATCATTGAGTAAACATTAATTTTTCATCATAATATACTGCATTTGCTTTGCTCTTCTCCCACCATTCTCAATCTCTGCCATCTTCAGTTTCTTAATCTATAAAATGGCACAATACTATTTTTCTCAGCAGGGTGCTGTGAGAAAAGTGCTTTGGAGATGTAAAAGCACTTTAGAAATGAGTTCCCCCTTCTTCTCTTTATTCATCATACTGGGGAAGCAGCATGGTACAAGGGAAAGGACATTGGATTAAGAGGCCTAATATCTGGGTTCGGATCCCAGGTCTATCATTTATAGCCTGGGTGACCTTAAGCAAATTATTTCAGCTCTTTTGGTCTCATTTTCTTCATATGTAAAACTGGGGAGAAGAATGAACTTTTCAACTTGAAATCTGTGAGCCCATGATTATTATCTTTTATAGAATTTTAGCAATAGGACATGGGGATTTTTGAGGCAAAAGGCGAGTCAACTATGGTGATTTTTGTGTTTATAAAACTTAGTTTCATACAGTTCTGCAGAGCTAAACCTACACACACTACAAATTATGGGGAAATGGAACAAAAATTGTAGCCCAGAAGGAATAGATACAAATGGAAATAAATAGACATATAACCAGGAGAACAAGGAGAGGGGAAAATCATCATAAAGACACCTCTGAGAGGATGAAGTCTACCACTGTGTTTTATAAATGGAGAGAGGAGTTGACAGATAGCCAAGCGAGGTGAATTCCTTTCACTTCAATCTCCTTTGTCTAAAATGTGGGCAGCATTCAGACATAAATTTCCATTAAGAAAGTTCATTGTCAGGTTGGAAAGATGTTTCTGTCCTTTGAAAATTTCATCAGCCTTTGTACATCCTTGTGTAGGAGTAATACATTGTAGAAAGCCTGATTTTCATTCTATCAGTGGAACCCTAGCAAGAGAAAATATATCACATAAAAAAGAAGTGGTTAATATCCATTTTATTACAGGATCATAGAGTGAAGGCTAGCAAGGACTACAGGGGGCATCTAATTCAACCCTGACATTTTACAGATGAGAAAACTGATCCCCAGAGGTAAGTGGCTTGCTCTGATTCACAACAGCAGTAAGTAACATAGCTCAGCCTTGAACTTAACGTCGTCTAGCTCTAAAATCAGTGCTTTTGCCACCATGGTGTACTGCTTTCTATATAAAAATAAACAAATATTTGCTGATTACAAGCTATGAACATGGTATGATGCCAGGTCCTAGAAGGATATAAATGTGAACAAGACAAAGTCCCTGCCCACAAGAATCTTATGAATTAACTAGAAAGAGAAAACATATGCTCTGGAAAGAATAACTATCAATATATTGGAATATATTAGTATTGGTCATGAATAGTGAGGAGGGAAAAGTACTATAGGAATTCTGTGGGGGAAGAAAGTATCATGTGACAGTGGTCAGAGAATGGGAATGGTGAGTTAGAGGAAAAACCCCACATTTTTCCTGGAATCAGAGTCTCTAGGTTCAAATGTAAGTTTTGACACAATTTTTGTGACTTTCAACAAATCATTTGATGACCTTGGTTGTTCTTATCTGTCAAAAGAAGGAGTTGGGGGCGGCTAGGTGGCGCAGTGAGTAGGAGTGCCGGCCTCGGAGCTTGGATGACCCGAGATCAGATCCGGCCTCAGAAAATGAGCACCCACACATAAATAATGACTAGCCGTGTAACCTTGAGCAAGTTACTTAACCCCAATTGCTTTATTAAAAAAAAAAAAAAGGAGTTGGACTTCATGAACCCCGAGATACCTTCCAGCTCTAGACCTACGATCTTATGAATGAAATAGGTGTGTTCAAACGATGCTGATGCTACCAATCTGTATCAAATAGGGGAGGAATTGAGAAGATTCTGGGGAGAAGGCGAGGCAAGAGAGAAAATGTTTAGCTCTCAAGATTTTCCTCCACAAAAGAGATAAAACATCGCCCCTGGGCAAACATGGAGAGTGAAAACAAGAGTAGGGGCAGAACAGGGCTTCTCTTGGGACAATGGGAGAGCTGAAGAAAAATCTCAGGGTGAGATTTCCTCCCTAGTAATAGTAAACACATCCAGGCTAGGGTCCACTTTAATCACTGGCCACCAGCTGTTTAAACAACAAGTGAGACCTGGGGTTAGTTGGTTTGAGAGGCTGCCTCTGCTCAGCCACAGGAACTTTTATCCCCAGGGGATAGTGAGAGGAGTTGGGTGTTAGAGCCTGCGAAGATACTGACAAGAAACCAGACCCAGGTGTGTTGCGGAGAGCCTTGGGTCAAGAAGAAACCAACCCACGCCCAGTGGAGCAGGGACGCTGCTCACTGTGGGCACTTACAGGAGGCTCTTGTTTTGAGTTCAAGGTCAGAGGGGAGAACCAAGGAGGCTCTGCGGCCAGAGGCATCATATACCATACTCCAGGACTGGAGGTGATTTTAAAAACTAAATTATTAAAAATCAAAATCGACCCATAGAGAGCTACTCTGGGAATAGAGAAGACTTAGGTTTGTCTCCAGAGGAGAATACCGAAGTAAAGAAACCCTCTTTTACTCCAAAGAATAATGCCAAATGGTTACCTGCCCAAAAAGAATTCATTGAAGAACTTAAAAATGACTTTAAAAATCAAATGAGATGGAGGAAAAATTAAAAAGAAAAAGAATAATAATACAAGAAAAAGAAGAAGATTATTACAAGAAAGTCAAATAATTAGAAAAGGAGATCCAGAATCTTAAGGAAGAAATGACAACTTGAAAACCAGCATTGGGCAAGGGAATTCCAGCAACATAAGAAATGAATTTTTTAAAAATACAAAAAGTGAAAATAATAGAAGAGAATGTATAACATTTCATTAAAAAAACAATGGATCTAGAGAACAGATCAAGAAGAGGAAACATAAGAATAATTGGACTACCTGAAAGTTCTGATCAAAAAAAGAATCTTGATAGAATAATACAAGAAATAAATAAAGAAAATTGTCCTGAAGCATTAGAACAAGGGGGAAAAGTAGAGATAGAAACAATCCACTAATCACTACCTGAAAGAGATCCCACAAGGAAAACTCACAGAAATATTACAGTTAAATCCCCAAACCCTCAGATCAAGAACAAAATATTAAAGCAACAACAACAACAACATTTATATATGATGGTACCACAATTACACTCACACATAGCATTGGCAACATTAAAAGATCACAGGTCTTGGAACTCTATACATCAAAAAACAAAGAAACTGGGCCTGTGGCTGAAAATATCCTACTGAACAAAGCTAAACATAATTCTAAATGAAAATAAAAAAGGACATTTGATCAACTGTCAGACTTTCAGCACTCTATTAAAAAAAAACAAAACCTGAACTCAATAGAAGATTTGACATACAAGAGCTAAGAGAAATATAAGGCACAAACCAATGACCAATTAGAAGGGACTAAATAAGCGTACGGTGTTTATCTTTTATGTATGGAAATGTAAAGCCTATTTCTAAGATTGTTCCTAGTAATTAGGTAGCTTCTAAGAAAGATTGAGGTAGACCTGAGTATGATATTATTTCAAAAAGTAAAACTGTTCAAGAATAGCTAAAAGTCATTGTCTTATACAAATGAAGTACAAGAGGAAGAACCAATTACAGAGGAATTAGGTGGGGTGAGGGGCTGTTCTGGATACCTATTCTCCTCAGGAATGGGTTTAACAGGGGAGAAAACATATATATATTTAGAAGAGTGTAAAAGTCTTCAAAATTTAGAAAGAAATAAAACTCTAAGGGGATAGGGAGAAGGGAGAAGATAAAGGAGGGATCTTTAGAGGGAAGGTTAAAAGGGGTGTGTAAAAGGATGTTTAGATTTAGGGAAATAGGAAGACAAGGTGGGGCTTGCTGGAATGGAGGGAGTTTAGGTTATAGGAGGGCAAGGTAGAAGTAAAAAGAGGAGTTAGGAGAGATATGAAAAAAGAGATATGCACAAACATGAAAACAAAAAGTAGAATCTCTTAAGAAAGTATATATACATACATATGCATGCATATATATATGTGTGTGTGTGTGTGTGTGTGTGTAAGCATGTATGTATATATAAATACCTATATATAAATATATCCCTGCTTAATTGTAGACTTGGAGTGGTACATGGAAGGGGGAAGGGAGAAAAAGAACAAAGTCAAAAGTGTACAGCAGAGAATAAAAGGAAACAAAGAGAAGACGGGCAACTTTCAACATAATGCACAGAATTTAATATATAGGCTTTCTTGAAATGATAAGATATTGCTATATATTCTGAATCCTCTCCTATGTTCTCTTGTGCACATGACATTTTCTTTTTATTTCTTTTCTTTTTTAACAAGTACTTTATTAACTTCTGGTTTACATCATTCATTTCCACCAGATTTTGAGTTACTATTTTTTCCCCATTTTTTCTCTACCCACCACCCCAGAATAGCAGTCCCACTGGATATCCCCTCATCCAATCTGCTCTCTCCCATATCTTCTCCCATACCCTCTTCAACTTTACCATTGGGGCAAGGTGAATCTCTGAGCCCCAATGCCTGAACATCTTATTTCCCAATTACATTCAAAATAGTATTAATAACAGTGTTTATATACATTTGAAACATTTAATTTTAAGACTTCGAATTTCAGATCCATTCCCTTCCTCCCTTGTCACCCACTCTCTCTGGGAAGATAAGCAGTTCAGTATGTGTTGTACATGTATAGCTATGCAAAACATTACTATAGTAGATATATCGTAAAAGGCTGCTTATATTTCCCTCCTCCCCATCCCACCCCCCACCTGGTGCATTCCCTACTTTGATCCTGTCCCTCTTCTATAGTGGTTACTTCCAACCTCCCCTCCCCCTAGAATGCCCTCCCCTCCATCCTCCCCCCTCTCATCCCCCTTCCCCCTACTCTCCTGCAGGATGAGATATACCATTTAGTATGTATGTGATTCTCTCCCTGAGCCAAATTCAATGAGAATATGCTTTTGCCTTTTTGCCTTCCTGTTCTTCCCCTCCCTTGCTACTACTTCCCCTTGCCTCTTCTACATGAGATAGTTTATCCTACCTTGTCTCACCCCATCTCCTCTTGTCACTTTCCTCTCTCACCTCTTAACTTCACCCCTTAAGTATCATCCCTTCCCATCAAATTCAACCTGTGCCCTCTATCCATGTATAACTGTAAACATATATATACATATTCACATATGTATTCATATGACCATATACCCTTCTTCAATTATTTTCATAATGAGAAAGGTTTCATCAGACACAGTTATTGTTTTTCTATGTAGGAATGTAAATAGTTCAACTTTGATAAGTCCCTTTCGATTTCTTTTCCCTCATTACCTTCTCAAGCATCTCTTGCTTCTTGTGTCTGAATGTCAAATTTTCTATTCAACTCTGGTTTTTTCCTCAAGAATGCTTGAAAGTCCTCTTTCCACTGAATGACCATATTTTCCCCTGAAACAAGATACTCAGTTTTCTGGGTAGGTGACCCTTGGCTTCAATCCCAGCTCTTTTGCCCTCTGGAATATAATATTCCATGCACTTCTATCCCTCAGTGTAGAAGCTGCCAGGTCCTGGGCTATTCTGATTGTGTTTCCACAATACTGGAACTGTTTCTTCCTGGCTGCTTGTAGTATTTTTTCCTTGATCTGGGAGTTCTGGAACCTGGCTATAATATTCCTAGGAATTTTCTTTTGGGGATCCTTTTCAGGAGGTGATTGGTGAATTCTTTCAACCTCTATTTTGCCCTCTGGGTCTAAAACATCAGGGCAATTTTCTTTCAGAATTTCTTTAAGGATGATTTCTAGGTTCTTTCTTTGATCATGGCTTTCAGGTAGTCCAATAATTTTTAAATTATCTCCCCTGGATCTATTTTCCAGGTCAGTGGTTTTTCCCATGAGATATTTCACATTGCCTTCTATTCTTTCATTTATTTGGATCTGTTTAACAGCATCTTGATTTCTCATAAAGTCACTAGCTTCCATTTGCTCCAGTCTAATTCTGAAGGAATGATTCTCCTCAGTGAGCTTTTGAGATTCTTTTTCCATCTGGCAAATTCATCTTTTTAAGGCATTCTTCTCCTCATTGCCTTTCTGAGCCTCTTTTGCCATTTGAGTTAGTCTATTTTTAAGGTGTTATTTTCCTCAGTCAGGCTGACTGTCATTTCATACTTTTCTTTCATCTTTCTCATTTCTCTTCCCAATTTTTCCCCTACTTCTCTTATCTGCTTCTTAAGGTCCTCCATGGCCTGTAGCCATGTATTTTCATTTGGGGCTTTTGGTGCAGGAGTTCTGACCTCACAGTCCTCTTCCTGTTCCATGCTTTGATCCTCTTTGCCCCCAAAATAGGAGTCTAAAGTTGCATTTTTCTGTTTATTTTGTTTCTTTTGTCTAGGCATATTACCACTTAATTACTTGATTTTGGGGCTTGTTGTCACAGTAGGACTCTGCCACCAGACAGGAGAGCTTCTGTCCCAAACGTGGGGTCTTCACAACTTCCGGAGGTTGAGTGGCCTCTGGAAAGCCTCCACGCGCTTTGGCAAATTGGATACCCACCCCAGGCTCCCCCAAGACCACAATCCAGATCCAAGCAGGTTAAAGCAAGAGCCAATAACCCCCAGACTGATTGCTGGATCTCTCTACAGTTCGCAGACCAGGGGCTGGAGCTGCCACTGACACTGCAAAATGGCCTCTGTACCACGTTTCCTCAGCAGCTTTTCGCCCCCAGGGGAGGAAGCAGACACATTCCCCAAATACTGGTCCCAAAGTCCATAGGGCACTAACCTCTCACTTTGTCCTAGGCATATCTGTGCTGATAATTCTGGAATCTCCACAGCTGCTGGTGTTTTGGGGTCCCTCCAGCTGGCTGCTGGCCTGGCCACCCTGGGGCTAAAACCAAGGCTCAGGCACCTGGCTCCCAGAGCACTGTGCTGGCTGCTCCCTGCTGGGCTGCTGGGCTGTCCTCTCAATCCTGTGAGAGGTGCTATTACTATTATCCACATTTTGCATTTGAGAAAACTGTGGCAGAAGGAAGTTGAGTGATTTGTCCAAGGTCCCACAGTCACCTCAAGTCAAACACTATACATCGAAGCCCCTAGCTCCCTGAGCAATGTTTTGCATCTTCCACTGGAAAGAGAGGTTGGGTCCAGAATATGAGGAGCCTTGAATATCAGTCTAAGGATTCTGGCATTTATTCTAAAAAAATAAGCAAACAAACAAGGAGCCATTGAATACTTTTGTGTAGTAATTTGGCAGTGAAATCTGTATTTTAGGCAGATTAGTCTAGAAATTCTATGAACAATGTATTGGAGTAAGACTAGAGATAGGGAGACTTTTGGAGGGTACTACAATATCCAGGTATGAATTAATAAGCACTTGGACTTAGGTTTTGGCAGTGGGAACACAAAATATTATCAAAGAAGAACCAAATAGACATGTTGGATTACATTATATAAGGATCAACAGAGAGAGAAGATTCAAAGGTTTCAAGAGTAGTCAATTTGAATGATGATGATTTTAAAAAAATAAGTCTGAAAACTCTGGTCTCCATCTAACTAAAACTGACACTAGTTGGAAAGGAAATAACATTATTTTTTTTCTACTTACTACTATGTATTTTGATTCTTTGAACCCCAGTAATAACATGACAGATAGCATGACAGTAGTTCTTATAATTTCATAAAACAAAATAATTCTATAATAATAGAAATAGCAGTCTCTAATTCAAAAGCAATATGGAATTTACTTTTGGCAGACCTTGGACTTAATGGAATATGGTAGAAAAGAATGTTAAAAGGCAAGGAATATTTTTAGAAGGTCAGAGAAGATCATGGTTCCTATGTATTACAGAATAACAGAACTTCAGAATCTGAAGACTTCAGTGGGTATCTAGTCTAATTAGTAGGAAAAAGGAAAAAAAATAATCCTTCTGTACTATACCTAGCAAATTGTCATCTAATCTTTTCTAAAGATGTCCAGTGGGAGAGAGCAAGAACTCTCTTATCTTTTAAGGCATTTCATTTCACTTTGGAATATTCCAGATCTTAGAAATATTTGTTTTCTTCCTTAAAAAAGGTTAAATTCACAATTCTGTGACTTCCATCAACTGCTTCTAACTCTACTCTTCTAGGTCAAGTAGTGTTAATCCAAACCCTCTTCTTGGTTGCTAACTGCTAATAAATAAAGATATCATATCTCCACAATACTTGTCTCTTCTAACTTAAACATCCCAATTTCCTTCAACCCCATCCAACTGGAAACTGTTCCTTACCCTAGTTCACTTCCTCTGGATGTTCTACAGATAACCATACCCTTTTGAAAGCTGAGTGCCCACATTTAACTCCATTGCTTCCTTGCTTACACATCCTTGAACAGAGTCCATTATACTATTACTTGAGTGCTCCCAAGGTGAGATTTTTCATTAGCTTTTTTATATCCTCTATTTGTTTACAGACTTCCTGGAGTTTTGATAAAGAATGCCAAATTCAGCATCTTGAACCATAGCATTTAGTGCTCTCTAAATATGGTGGTATCAAGAGCAGAGAACAGTGAAGAGGTGTTTTCTCTCTATTAGCACTTTTATTTAAAAGGTTTTAACGCTCCAATTTATGTTTATAAGTAGCTAAGAAACAAAATGTCTTGTTGAGAATTCTTTATGCGCTTCAAATACTGATCTTTCAATTAAATTAAATTCAACAGGAATTTATTAAGGGACTATTATGTGCCCAGCAATGTGTTAAGTGATGGGGAGGGAGAGACAAAAAGCAAAATAGTCCCTAACTTGTAGAAGACTGAGTACTCCTGGGGAGATATAACATATGATAAGTGAATGTACAATACAGATAAGATATGTACAAAATAAATACAAACTAATTTCAATAGGGACATTAAAATTGGGTAAATCTGGAAAGGCTTTGGGTAGGAGGTAATCCTGAGGGTTACTTAGATCTATGCATTCCAAGAGGCAGAAATGAGGAAGGAGAGTATTGCAAGTGATGAATTCAATGGATTAGAGTAGGATGATGGGGCATCTTGCCCAGTGAATGGCAAGTTAGTTATTTTGGTAGAAACGTGGAGCACATGAGAGAATTTGGAATAATGCCAGAAAGATAGGTTAGAGACAAGCACAAAGCTTTTTAATAGGCCATCATATAGCACAAAAGCCTCTTCAGACGGCTCCCGGATTACAAATTCAGTTAATTGGCAGTACCTGTGTAAGATAAAAGAATATATATATATATATATATATATATATATATATATATATATGTGTGTGTGTGTGTATATATATATATATATGTGTGTGTATATATATATATATATATACACACACACACAGTATAAGAATCGATGTAAAGAATAGGAGTAAGTCAACAGATTGCCCATCTGACTACATTCCATATTCCAAACACTAGACATCTTTCTTCCACTTTTTTTTTTCTGTAATTTTCTTTTATTTTCCTGTATAAGTTGCTTGGCCAATTTTCTTATAGTGGTTGTAGATGTCAGATCCAGACCTCTTTTATTGTATAACAACTTGTTACTTAATTCCCTAGTGACCAAAGTGAATGGCAGGTGAGACAAACCCAAATAATCCACTTTTGGGAATTGAGCCGTATTTTCATTGATCCTTTCATTGATCCTCTGAAACAAGCAAAAATTCATGTTTTAACAACAGAGAATATGCTCTTGGGGGTACTAGGTGACTGCAGGTTATGGAAAATCATGTTCTTTAAAGAAATCAAAATTGACAATGATACAAAAATTCATGAAAAAATGTATGGGGGTGGAGAGTGGAAGTTAGCTATACTACTTTACCATGCTCAGTGAGTGTGAGAAAAGAAATCGTTAAGGATGTGAATGTTTGGGAAAAGAGATGGTTCTGTCATAATAGAAGAGAAGCCCACTTGCTTCCCTCTTATCAGTGTAATGTTAAAAGGCCTAGACAAAGCACTTGATCAACCTCTGGAGAGCCTCCACAGAGAGTGCATGAGAGACTACAGAAAAGGATGACAAGGCATTGATTGGTTGCAATCTAAGACGTGAATTAATTATCCATGTCAATGAAATTATCAATCTATCATAGAATCTGGATTTTGATTATTTTAAGTGACTGAGCTATAACTGGGAAATACTACATGTGTACATGTATATTTTCTTTAATTCTTTTAATATTTCCAATTTCCAACTTGAAATATTTGGAATATGTTAAAATATATGAATGGATTATGCTAGTATGCACTGTGGGAATGGATTGTTTTTTCTCTCACCTTCACAACTGCAGTTTGCTGTTGAATGCCACTGAACTTTGTCCAACTTGGTCATGAGTGAGCAAAAAGATTAGAAGGCAGTATGTCCCTAGTGCCAGGTAGCCCACAGCCTAGTTCAGGGGTGAGGAACCTGTGACCTTAAGGCCATGTGTAGTCTTCTAGGTCCTCAACTGTGACCCTTTGACTGAATACAAACTTAACAGAACAAAGTTTTCCATGAGTTGACTTTCTTTTTTTTTATTATTAGTTTAGTTTCAGTTAACAAGATTCAATTCCATAGTTCCTTGAATTTCAAATTTCCTTTACCTCCCTCCCCCCACCCCCCACGACGGCATATAGTCCAGTATAGGATCTGCAAATACATTCATATTAGACATTAGTCCAATTACAAAGGTGTATTGTACTAGGTGGGATGGAAAATGGTAAAGAAGAAATAAAACCAAACAATGAAAAGAAAAAGATCAATTAGTTTGCTTCCATCAGGATTCAGGCTCAGTTCTTTCTAGTTATATCTCTGGATGTTGCATCTCTCTCCTTCATGAGTCTTTCGGGATTGACCCATATCACTGTATTGCTGAAAAGAGACCAGTCTGTCACAGTTGGTCATCACACATATGATGTGTCTGTGACTTTATACAAATTTCTTTTGATTCTACTCTTCTCGCTCAGCATCAGTTTGTACAAGCCTCTGCAGCTAAATATGAAGTCCTTCTCCTCCTCGTTTCTTATAGCACAATAATATTCCATTACATTCATATACCACAGCTTGTTTAGCCATTCCCCAATTGATGGGCACCCCTTTGATTTCCAATTCTTTGCAACCACGAAAAGAGCTGCTATAAATATTTTTGTACATTTGGGTGTTCCTTCCACTTCTATGATCTCTTTTGGGATATAACCCTAGAAGTGGTATTGCTGGGTCAAAGGGTATGAAATTATTTATAGCCCTTTGGGCATAATTCCAGATTGCTCTCCAGAATGGCTGGATCAGTTCACAACTCCACCAGCAATGCATTAGTGTTCCAATTTGCCCGCATCCTCTCCAGCATTTGTTATTTTCTTGTTTTGTCATCTTAGCCAATCTGACTGGAGAGATGTGGTATTTCAGAGTTGTTTTGAGTTGCATTTCTCTAATCAATAGTGGTTTAGAGCATTTCTTCATATGCTTATAGATATCTTTAATTTCTTTCTCTGAAAACTGCCTGTTCATATCCTTTGACCATTTATCAATTGGGGAATGACTTGTATTCTTATAGATTTGACTCAATTCTCTGTACATTTTAGAAATGAGTCCTTTATCAGAGACATAGGTCGTAAAAATTCTTTCCCAATTTCCCACCTCCCTCTTGATCTTGGTTACATTGGCTTTGTTTGTACAGAAGCTTTTCAATTTAATGTAATCAAAATTATCCATTTTGCATTTTATAATGTTCTCTAATTCTTGTTTGGTCCTAAAGTCTTCCCTTCTCCACAAATCTGACAGGCAAACTATTCCTTGCTTTCCCAGATTGCTTACAGTATCATCCTTTATACCCAGATCATGCACCCATTTAGACTTGATTTTAGTATATGGTGTTAGATAATTATCTATGCATGAGGTAACTTTCAAAGTTTTTGTTGCCCCAGAAATTTCTCTTCTCTGTTAGGGTAGATTATAAGATTGTGCTTCCTAGGAAATCCAAAATCCTCCTTCTCTGCACTGAAGGTTGGGGTTTAAGAAAAAAATTTCTCTCAGTTTTCTTTTCAGCCTGTGTGCAAATGTCATTTAAGGACATAGAGTATTATAGCAAGGCACCCTTACAGTTCCCAATGAGGGATGACAGAAGGAAGAGAAATCCTCTTCCTTCCCTTTATATCCTGAACTACATAAAAAGGAAGGAGTGCTCCTACAGAGCTCAGTCCTCCCTCTAGATATGACTGCCTCAAAGTAAGGAAGCTTGCTTTGTAAAGTCTACCAGGATCGTGACTGATTCTCACTTAACCAATCACACCTTCCCTGTACCCCATGAGATATTTTCATCCAATGGCCAATGCACTATGATGTTATCAATTTGTTTAGGTAACTTCTTTACACTCTGCTAATAGTATGTTTAGGAAAATTCCCTAATATGATCAAGTATGGCTCTAATCTCTCTTTTTTTTTTACTATAGAAAGAAATAGGAAGCATTTTAAGAGGAAAATCATTTTGGGGGGAGGAAAAGAAAACTAAACTCATAAAAATAAATCACAAACACTTATTTATTTCTTTTTTCCCTGAATCATAGATTTAGAATGAAAAAGAAATTTAAAAGTCATCTAGTCCAAACCCCTCATTTTCCAGATGAGGAAACTAAGACCCAGAGAAGTCAAACAACTCTCCCAAGGTAAAAAAAGCTGGCAAGCCTCAGAGGTGGGGTGTTGGTAGAATTTCTCTCTCTCTCTCTTTCTCTCTCTCTCTCTCTCTCTCTCTCTCTCTCTCTCTCTCTCTCTCTCTCTCTCTCTGTTTCTCTCTCTCTCTGTATGTTTTTATCTATCTATTTGCGTGTGCATATTTGTTTGTTTTTCCTGTGACTTTATACCTTCCAAGATAAAACATTTTCTTATAGTTCTTAGAGGCATCTGTGAGTTTTTTGGCAAGACTTCCAATCTAAGTTGTCTTTGCTCATCTTAATTTCCTCATACTTACTTTTTTTAAATTTCAATAACTCAGAAGTTCTGTGTTTTCATTTATATACAAACAGCCCATTCATTTTCATGTACAAATTCCTCTGAGTTCCTGTGGTCCAAAAAATAATCACCAGTGGACACCCAGCCTGCTGGTGTTGAAGTATTCCTATTAGAGATCTTTAATTCTGAATTGAGAAAATCAATAGAAGGATGTTAATGGATTTTCACCATTTTTATGAAAGATTAGCTAGGCACATTCCGCACTGAAAAAAACCTGGGGAGTGTCATAGTTGACTACAAACTTAATATGAGTTGGCAAGATAACGTCAATATGATATGATCCTGGGAGGTATTGATAAGAGCATAATGTTCCAAGTCTAGGAAGTATTTTCTGCTAAACTCAGCATGTCAGACTCTTATTAGAGTATCCAGATTTAATCACCACACTTTAAAAAGGACATGGAGAAATTGGAAAGAATCCAGAAAAGAATTACCAAAGGAATGAATGAGATGGAGGTCATTTAAGGAAAGACGAAGGTTTTTTTAAACCCTGGAGAAGAGAAGACTAAGAGGAAATTTCAAGTAGCTTACATAATGGGTTTACGTGAGGGAATTACCATCCAACTGTTTTCTATATCCATTAAAAATGAAAGAAGAAAAAAATTATTTGGATGTGAAGAAAACTTACTGACTGTCAAAATATTGTAACACTGTCATGGATAAATGAATTATGGAATTAAGAGAAGCATGAAAAGACTTGTAAAAACATACAAAGTGAAGAAAGCAGACCTACGAAAACAATATAAACTATGGCTACCATTAGGTAAGTGAAAGTGACAATAAAGAGTAGAAAAACTCAGAATAATTGCAGTGATTAAGCTTAGTTCTGAAGTTGGGCTAATGAAGACCACTAATCCTCCTCCTTGAATGGTGGAAGACAAAAGATTTGGGATGTCATATTTGCCATTGCACCAGTCTTTTGGGTAGTTTATTTTGGTTAATTCTTTTTTTCTTTGTTACAAGAAGAGATTAAATATATGTGGGATTCCTGTCCTTTGTCTTAGAGGGATGACTCTCATGTTTAAGAATCCATATGGCTTTAAAAATAAAACTCTAAGTACAACTATTTGATCTTAGAAAAGGCAAGAAACCATTGTCCCTGATCTCAGGGAGTCAGTTTACCAGATTATCTGAGGTTTCTTCTAGATGTATTCTTGTTTGATAGGTAGATAGATAGATAGATATCCAACTATATCTATACATCATATGTACACACGCATATATCACACACATGCATGCATACATATGTGCATACATGCACATACTATCACAATTCATGTATATGTGCACACATGCATGTGTGTACATGTACACAATGTGTGCATATATGTCACACACATGCACATATAAATGCATGTGCATGTACACATACATACATACATACACAAATACATATATACCCTGATCTACCCTCTCCCAATCAAACAGAAGTCCAAATGTCCAGGTTAAAAAAAAAATAAGAGAGGGATGATAAAAGTTTCTACTCCCTTCTGAGTTTGCTCAAATATGTAAGTGCCTACTTGGCTCAATGATCATTTTACATTTTTTAATACAAACATTTTTTTTTAGAAAAAGGATTATCACTTTCTCCTTCTTAGCTTTTATGATATCTAATATACTATTATACAAGTCTCCTCCCTTACTCCATCCGCTGAGATGGAGAGGAAGCTTTTAATAGAAAGAACACAAAATATGAGTATACTAGAGACAGTACTTAATTTACCTCTGCCCCCCACCCCAGGTCAGTAACACAGATCTCTCATTAGAATTGAATGTATCACCCTAAATCTAGTCCCAGCCAACATCCTGGCAAAAATATGTTTCAGTGTTACAAAGCCCCTAGAGTGACCTGAAACTAAGACTTTAGAAATGTAGCCCTGGAGAAATCTATTAGGGGAAAAAGGGAACAAGAATGAGAAACAAGGCTTCTAACACCTGCAAAGTTGATGCCAAGCCCTCCTCTCTTCTCCTTTCTTCTAATGACTCTCCTGCCAAACTGAACTGAGTTAATACAGCCTCTAGTGACTTCACCTCTTGGCCTCAATCATATTTGTGCAAAGCACTGAATTTTCAGTCTGTGCAGTTTGGGGAAACTTTTCATACGATGTGGTTTATAAAGTCCCAAGACACCTTTATTTGTGTGACTGGGTTCACAAGAAATGGAGGACTTAGTTAAGTTGTACTAATACAAAAAAAAATGTACCTAATTAATGTGCAGATATATAAACAATGGAGTGTGATCAATGTTCTAAAATATACACTTCAATATTAAAACTCACCTTAGATTAAAGCAGAGTTTACAGGATCCTCATACAAATTTCATTCCTTATGGTCCAAACCTTGAAAAAGAAATTTGAACTTAGCCTACTGTTGGTCTAAAATAATTTAAGCAAATCTTTCCCTAACCTTGCTCTAAAACTGAACCAAAATTAAGATGGAGCAGATTGGGCTTTGCCCTCAGGGCACCAAATTTGGAGAAGGCAAAAATTTTAAATAATAACTTTAAAATATGGTCCATTAAAAAGTGGCAATTACATTTACCTTTTGACAGTGCTTCCTCTCCTTGGTAGCATGGAAATAACTGAATTTAGCAATCCTCAATAAGCATTTATTAAGCACTTACTGTCTTCCAGGTATGATCCTTAACACCTAGTTAGCAAGAATCATTAAATTGGCAAGGTCCCAAATTATATACTTTCTTGATGGTAACTGTACAACAGGTAAGACTGTCTAAGGTTTGACCATACTTTCCACTTCTCTTCCTACTTACCCCTTGCTTAGAGCAGTACCCCCAATACTTTCAAGCAGTGGTCTATTCCATGAGTGTCCTAAAGTCTTTGTCACCTCACTCTTTCCCAAAGAGTAGTGAACATGGTTTTTACTCTCAATTAAATTTGTCTTTATTATTTGCTTTTTTTCAAACCATGAATTATAAAGTTGATCTCAGAATACATTTCCTTGAATCCCAAAATTGATAGTTATTGCTCTTCTCTGAATTAAGTACCTAAGGGGCAAGTGAGAATTCCAAATCTCTAGCCTTTTTTAAAAAAATACTGGGTATTTTTTCTATCTATATTTACCTTTACAATATCTCTCACATATGTTCCCTTCTCTCCACTCATAGACAACTACCCTAGCTCAGTTCTGCATCGCCTCCCAAATGGACTAGAGCTTCCTAATTTTCTTCCTTGTATCTAATCTTTCTGCATAGCAGCCAAAATGATATTATTAAAGCCCAGATCTGATTATGTCACTCTTCAGCTTTACAGGGTTCTGGTGACAGGAACTCCTCTATATGACATTAAAAGGTCTTAATAATCTTACTCCAACCTTTATCCCCCATCTGATTATAAAATGTATGAATGTATGCGTATCTATCTATATATCTTGATGCTCAATCGCTCAGTGCCCTAATATTGCCTCATCTCTACCAATGGAAGCATGGGTCTCCTTGGTATTTAACTAGTCTAGTCAAGTGACTATTCCCTTTTTAATTTTCCTTAGCAGGAAAGCAACATGGTCCAGTGAAAAGAGCATTGGATCGGGCGTCAGAGGTCTTAGGTTCAAATCCTGCCTTTGACATTTACCACCTGTGTAACCAGTATAACATTTGCCGCCATTGTGACCCCAGGTCTTTTGTTTTTCAATCTGGAGAGCTCTCTGCTACACCATGCTGCTTCCTGAGGACTTTTCCCCTGGGATATCAGGATTGCATATTATTTACCCAGGTTCCCACTAGTCAGTTATTTGTGTGCTTCTAAATGATTTATGTGACAGTGGGGCTGAATGAGCTCAGAGCTCTGTTCTTTACATTTTCTCCTTCATCCACAGCCACATTTCCACAATGACCTATTGGCATGATCACAATAGAAACAGCTGATTATTTATGTAGGCTATATGTAAACTTTCTCATTGAGAGCCTACTGATGATTCCCAGTACCTCCTGTGAGAATCAACTATATCTTTCTCAGGGGCAGAATTTATAAGATCATTCAATATTCTTCATTGCATATCAGGAAAATAACAAGAACCTTATGACCTAAAGAAAACAACAGCCTACTAGTTTAGCTTAAGAAAATCTTACTCAAACAGATCCACAACTTCACCAAAGTATGCTTCCCATACTGTATATTTTCTCCCATAATGCAGATGTCCACACCTCCTATGTGACTCTTTTTCTGATCATCCTCCCAATATTTTTCTCAGTGGGTAACCCAATGTGTTAGATGCCTTCTTCACTTTTTACTGATATTACCAGGATATGACTATTCCATAAGAGTGGTAAATCAGTAACCCATTATTCCCACTACATATATTTTTGATGACATCCATAACTTTATTTCTTTTTCATAATCATTTATTTATAGTATTTTGAATCCTGTTCCCTCCCACACAATAAGCTTCTTCATAGTAAGATCCTCCAGATGTTACTGTTTGCAGAAGACATTGTCCAACTTGTTTCAAGTGGAATACTCCTAAACAATAGCCATAACAGGGGCGGCTAGGTGGCGCAGTGAGTAGAGTGTGGCTGGAGTCAGAAGGACCTGAGTTCAGATCTGGCCTCAGACACTTAAAATACACACAAATAAAAACCTAGCTGTGTGACCTTGGGCAAGTTACTTAACCCCAATTGCCCTCCAAAAAGCAAAAAACAAAACAAACAAAAAAAAAACAAAACAAACAAAAAACAAAGCCATAACAATGCACATAGGAAAAACCAAGTGGATGAAAAAAGCCTATTTACCAGACAGTCATATGCAGTTAAATGGATAAACTATAAACTTCTTCTCTCTCTTTATATGTGTGTATGTATGTACATATGACAGATGTTATAAACAGACAATGACCTAGGCCCATATTTAAACAGAAATACAGTGTCCTGTATTAACTTTGAGAAATTACAGAATTTTTTTGATGACCCCAAACTTCTTCCTGAAACAAAGAGCCATTTTTACAACACCAGTATTCCATGTTGTATGACTGCAGGTCATGGAACACTACAGTCTACAAAAAGGGGAAGTTAGTGTCTTCCAAAGTGCACTGGAAAATAAATTCTCATACATAGTAGTAGCAGCATTAAAAAAAAAGGAAAGCAAAATGCCTCTTTAAGAGAATTAAAAAAAAAAAAACCAAACATAGTGAATTGCTCCTTAGAAGACTTTACATCCTTGTAGAGTTAGCTTTTGTGGAGATTAGGCACTTCAACTAAGTACTCCTTTCTTGAAGAAATATTTATTTTGTTTTGTTGATTCTCCACCCCCACCCCCGCTCTTTCATCTGGAATTATTGGGGGAATACAGTAGGGACCTAAAAATAAGAAGGCAGGTGTTCAGGAGACCATGACAAATTTAAATTGCTTGATTACCTCTCTGTAGTGGATGATTTGTTTTATTGTCTGAAATAACACAATTATGTGGCATTCCACTTCCATCCAGAGTTACCTCAAAGAGAAGAGAAAAGAATAAATTAAGCTCTTTTCAAGGACATTCTAGATAATAATTACATGAGAGGGTAAATGGGATTTGGAAGTTGGCAGGCCAGGCAAAATCTGCTGAAGAACCTGAGAAAACACCCATCTTCCATTTGGGGATATCTGACTCAGCAAGTGGAGTTCACTATTTAGATCCTCCAAATGTAGTTAGGAGCGAATTTGTGAGTAACAGTATCCTTTCCTCAGGAATGGCAGTAATGATAACTGTCACCTACATAGAGCTTAACATCGGCATACTATGTTACATTCCTTACTCCATTTATCCTCATGACATTCCTGAGTAGACATTCTTATTATCCCCATGTTAGAGATGAAGAAAGTGGGATTCTAGGAAATTAAGTGGCTTGTCCAGAGTTAAACAGCACCAAATGCTGTTCTTTCTGTCTCCAGGTCCACCTCCTTATGCAAACTTCCTTCCTTAGTGATTCTGGGAAATGAGAACAAGTGATTTCTATTGAGATCTTCCCACTGGAAAGATGACATTTTAATCAGCATGGAGAACTTCCACCAAAGTAAATTAGAAATCTCTAATTTAATAGATAAGTCACCAGGGAGTTGCTGAAGGTACAAAGAGATGAAGTATTCCAACTCAAGCTGATGCCATAAGTATTTATTGAGCACCTACTATGTGTCAGGGTATTCTTGAGGACAAAAGACCAAAAAGAAACACATTTCCTATCCTCTGCTGTCATTTCAGTTGTGTCTCTCTGGGACCCCTTTTGGGGTTTTTTTGGCAAAGATACTGGAGTGGTTTGCACTTCCTTTTTCCAGCTCATTTTTACAGATGAGGAGCTGAGGCAAGGAGAGTTGAGTGACTTGCCCAAGGTCACACATCTATTAAGTGTCTGAGGCCAGATTTGAACTTGATTGCAAGCCTGACATTCTATCCACTCTGTCCCATAGCTGTCTCTATCTGTGGGGAGCTTATGTTGTACTGGATTTGTACAGCTTCACAGGAGCTGCTAGCAGCATGGTGTAGGAGTGAATAAAGAGTTGGCCTCCAAGTCAGGAAGACCTGAATTCAAGGCCCACATCTGACAATTACTGGCTGTATGACTTTGGGCAATGTACTCAATACCTTCATACTTTAGACAAATCTCTTAAGTCCCCTGTAAATTGCAGGAAAAAGTGACAAACTGCATTGGAAAAGGAAAATGTCTGACTAGGATCTCTCTAGACCAATGAAATCATAAGCCTGCTCTCTATCCCTTCTAGTAATCATACATTGAGTCAGTGTCAGAGGTGGGATCTGAATTCAGATAATATTAACACCTGTCAACCAACTAGAATTATTATATACCAATCACTTGGCTAGTCACTAGAGATACAAAGACAAAAGTGAAATCATCCCTGACCTCAAGAAAATTACACTCTAATGGAGGAAGAGAGATGCTATGTATATCTGCAAGTGTGGTCGGGAGTGAAGCCAGGGAAGGTATGGGACTAAGGAGACCTCTAAGAATTCCCAGGTATCCCAGAATCATGTGTAATTGTAAGACTGGGGGGGGGGGTCTTTTACTTAGAGCTAACAAATTGTTCCTATCATTGGCCACTGATCAGGAAGAGCCAAGGATTCTTTGAATCTTTAAAAAGAATGTCCCCCTTCCCACTGATTGCTTTTTCCTCTCTTCCCATAACCATTTTCATTTTTTTCCTTATACCCTCAGTGCTTAACATACACATAGTGAGTACTTCACAAATGCATGTTAAATAACTAATTAATATTTGAGTGAAGCATCGATATTTTAAAATGAATTTAACTGGAATCCTTTCTCTCTCTTTCCTCCTTCCCTCCCTCCCTCTCTTTCCTTCCCTTCCTTCCTTCCTTCCTTCCTTCCTTCCTTCCTTCCTTCCTTCCTTCCTTCCTTCCTTCCTTCCTGCTTATTGACACTGAAGCTTTGAGCTACTCCATTTCCATCCTTCTTATTCCACCCCTCTTTAGAGATCCTGTTGCTCCCCTCTTCCAGGGTCTCACCATATCGATACCAGACAATGTGGACATATAATCAATTGGCTTTAACTCCACTGAAGCTCAGAACTCCTGAGCTCAAATGATCTACCTGCCTCAGCCTCTCCAGTAGTCGGGATTATAGGTTCATGTCACCACCTCTGGATGATCAGTCTTTCTGTTTGACCAAGTTTAGAGTTAGAAGATGCCTGTGAGATTATTTTGTCTAATATCTTCATTTTATGGGAGTGGAAATTTAAGGAACTTGTCCAAAGTCACAAAGGCAGAAGTAAGAGAGACACACTTTCCACTCAGGTCCTCTCATTCTAGCACCAGTCCTCAGTCTCCGCCTTTTAACATCATAAGGACAGTAAATCATTCTTCCTCCTGGTACTTTTTTATTCTTAACAGAAGTTTGCCCTAGGGTATGTACCACATAAAATTTGTTATTGAAGCCTTTTCTCCTAACCTTTAACGTCCAGGTTTGTACCTAATTTCATTGCTTATTAAACTGTTAATTCAGGGGAAAATGTCTGGTTTCAAGGAAAAGACTGTCATCTGTGAGGGAGGGAACCACCCTTATCAAGTTGTGTGATGTTGAGCAAGATGGTTACTCTCTCTGGGCCTTTGTCTCTTCAGCCTGGAGTTTGAACTAGATGTTCTTCCATTTCTTTCTAGCTCTGACACATTATGATTTATCTATCCATTTATTTATTTATTTAATGCTTGCTGGAGAGGGGAGTGGAGGGCAATTGGGGTTAAGTGATTTACCAAAGGTCACATAGCTAGAAAGTATGGAGTGTGTGAGGCCATATTTGAACTCAGGTCCTCCTGACTCCAGGACCGGTGCTCTATTCATTGCAGCACCTAGCCACCCCCAGATTATGCTTTTATAAATTAACTATCTCAAAAAAGTTCTTCCCCTTTAATATTAAGAGATATTTTAAAATGATCATAAACTAAATATTGAACATCAATTCAATTAACAATTTAGTTTGCAACCATTTTTCTATAAGTAAAATATTGTAACAGCTGTTTAGTCATTCCTTCTAAGTAAGAAATGTCAAACATGTATCTCACAGTCTGTAATGTGTCCCGCAAAATACTCCTGAATGTGGTCTGAACTAGATAATAATGTAAAGGACACATATTTAACACAATAAATAAAACTGCAAAATATATATATATATATTATATATATATTTTTTGCAGTTTTATTTATTGTGTTATATATATTATATAATTATATTATATAATATATATTATATATATATATTATATATATATAATGTTCACATATGGTTTTCCAAGTCAACATATAGCCACGAGGACTGTTATATATGATTTAGTGGCGACCATTCCCACTTAAGTTTACCACTATTGCTGTAAGTCTGAATTAGCATTCTTTCTCCATTTATTCTCATCCATTTTATGCAAACATTAAACAGTTATTAAACCCTACTATGTTTCAATCACTGTGCTAAAGGCTGAAGATATGAATACAGGGAAAGAGAGTCCCTGCCCTCAAGGAGCTTACATTTTAATTGAGGTAGGGGGAGAGAAGACAGCACAAAAAAATAGAGATGGAAAAGGGTGGGGGTGAGGAGGACCAAGGACAGTTAGGCCTATAGAGTGCAAAACACAGCCTAGACAGGAATGAAAAAATGGCCCACCTATGTATATTTTCCAAAATTGGAGGCTCCAGAAAGAACTGACCAAGGAGAGAAGGGGTGGGCAAGATAGAGGGATATTGAAAGGTGAGAGGGCCTCAGGCACTGAGGGAAGTCCTGGATGAGAGGACAGTTGAGTCATGGTAGCATCAGAAGCACATCTGCTGCTTGCTAGTGAGTAGTTCCATTTGTGTTTTCTTTGCACTGTTTCATAAAGGTCTTTTCATTTTAAATTCCTCATATCTGTTGGTCTTGCATTATATTATATGGTTTTATTAATGTATCAAGATACTCATACAGATCTGTGATCTCCTTCCAATTATAAGTCAGTCAACAAATGTTTGTTCAGTAGACCCTCGGTGAAAATACACAGAGCCAAAAGATGGAGTATCATGTGCTAGGAAAAGCAAGGAGGGCAATTTCACTGATCATAACGTACAGAGAGGTCAGTGGATTGGAAAGGGAGGAAGGGGCCAGGAACAGAAGGCTTTAAAATCCAAACACAAGACTTTGGATTTGATCCTGAAGGAAATAGGACACCAGTGGAGTTCACTTAATAGGAGAGTGATATGCTCAGGCATATGCTTGAGGAAGAATGTTTTGATAGCTGAGTGGAGGATAGACTGGGATGGGGAGAGAATTAAGACAAAGGAACCAACCAGTAGGCTATTGCAATAGTCCAAGCATGAGTTAGTACAGGTTCTATCCCAGGGTGGTGGCAATGACAGAGGAAAGAAAGGGGTACATATGAAAGATGTTTTAAAAATAGAATCAGAGGGGTGGCTAGGTGGCGCAGTGAATAGAGCGCCGGCCCTGGAATCAGAAGGACCTGAGTTCGGAGCCGGCATCCGACACTTAATCCACACAAACAAAAAAAAACCTAGCCATGTAACCTTGGGCAAGTTACTTAACCCCAATTGCCCTAAAGGGGCGGCTAGGTGGCGCAGTGAGTAAGAGCGCCGGCCTCGGAGTTTGGATGACCCGAGATCAGATCCGGCCTCAGAAAATGAGCACCCACGCATAAATCAAATGACTAGCCGTGTAACCTTGAGCAAGTTACTTAACCCCAATTGCTTTAAAAAAAAAAATAGAATCAGTAGAATTGGCAATTGATTGGTTATGGATGGGGGTGGGGCAGTGGCAAGAAAGAGTGAGCAGTTGATGATGATGCCTAGATCATGGTGAGCCTAGAGGACTAGGAGGATAGTAATGCCCTTAACAGTAATAGAGTAGTTTGGAAGAGGGTAGGATTTAAGTGGGGGAGAGGAGGGAATGAGTTTAGTTTCAGACAAAAATTAGGTGTAGACTCATTTAGTTTATTGAACTTAAGTTGTCTAAGGAACATCCATTTCAAGATGTATAATAGGGCATTGGAGATACAAGATGGGAATTAAGGAGAGAGGTTAAGGCTAGATAAATAGAGATGATACTTGAATCCAGGGAAGGTGATGAAATCACCAAGTATAATATAGAGAGATAAGAGAAAACAGGACAGTATGGAGCAAGGTAAGACACCCATAGTTAGTGGGAGTGACCCAGATGACAGTTCATCACAGGAGACTGAGAAGGAATGATCAGATGAGTAGAACCAGAAGAGAGAAGTCCATGAAAATATAAAGGAAAAATAATGGAGAACATAGTAATTCATGGTGCCAAAGGATGCAAAGAGGTTAAAAAAAGATGAGGATTGAGAATGAGAAAAGAGATTCCCATGCCTGGCCATCCTGTGACATCTGTCCATGTTCTTCCACAAATTTGATTCAAAGGATCCACTTAACATACTATGGGTGTTCTATTTTTCCTGATATTATAAAAATATCAATGAAGAAGTTAGACTGTTTGCTTAGTAACCCTTACCATCCCTTACTGATCAGCTTATCATCTCTTTAATCATAACATTTTCCTGATTACATCCTTTATTTACTTCTCCTTCCAAGTTTCTTATCCATGATATATTGCTGCTAGTTCATGTCCACAAGACACCTCTGTATTGTCCTTGGTGTCATATTTATTTCTAATTCTTCAGAGACTGTGTAGGGTACTCCTGTACTAGCAGCCATACTACAACTCTGGTAAAAGATTAGTAGTTTAGAAAGGGGAGGATTCTTTGATTCTGAGACAAGATGGGGGGCATTAAAGAATCTCTGTAATTTTCTATAGGCAATTCACTGCTTTCTTCCTTCTGCTTAATTGTAAGCCCAGTTCATCCAAAGACAGACAATGTCCAAGGCATATAAATGCTTATGTTTGAACTCAGTAGCATGTGTATCTCTTCAGATTTGGTGTTCTAGGCAATGAACGTTCTATATCATCTTGGTTTTTTTTTAACCATTTCTCAAATATTGCTTTGCAATTATAAACAATACTGCTCCAAGCACTTTTGAACAAAGAGATCTACTTTTGTGGTTCTTGCTATTCTATATTTGTTGTATTGATTGTTAAAATTATGACTATACTTATTTTTATAACTTTTTCTACATCATGCCAACTTTCAATCCAAAGAGGTTCTATAGGTTTGCAATTCCACTGGCAATGAACAAGTATACCCATTTCTTCCCAGTCAACCAGAATTGGGTGGCATTGATTTTAATTATATTTTCCCAATTAGGTATGTGGTAATACCTCATAGTTTGTTGTTGTTGTTGATCAGTGCATATCTAATTCAAATGTCTGAATTCCTGGGACAATTTGTTAAATTGCTAAAAGAATACTATGTTAATTTGCAACTGAAGATAACTACAAAATAGCTGCCCATATACCTTCCCCTACTGCAAAACTAAAAGACTTATTATAAGGCTAGAAGAATTTATTAAATTTGCTTGAGTCTGAAATTTCCCTCATTAGAATACTGAACTATTAGCTAGGGAGACTCCAATTCATTGATTGATTCATTCAAAAGATATTTATTAAGAAATTTTAATTTCATTAGCAATATTGAAAATTCAATTTCTTTGGTAATATGGAGAACACACAGTGCTCAGCTAGGTAGCATGGGGAATATAACTAAGTAAGGTGGAAATAGTGATGAGTCTGGAGTCAGGGGACCTCAGTTTGAATCCTTGCTCTGCTTTTTCACAGAATCTCAGAATTGGAAAGGACCCTAGAGACCATCTAATTCAATCCATACGTGGATAGAAAGCCCCTCTATGACATCCCTAACAAGTGATCCTCTTGCTTCTTCTCAAAGGCTTCCAGTGAGAAGCAACGTACTAATTCCCTAGGAAGCCCACTCCGCTTTCTGATCTCATTTTGAGAAAGTTTCCCCTTTCAGAGAATAAAAATGTTTCCAGTTTTCTCAATGTCCCTGCTCCAACACCATTTCTTTTACTTCTGCCCTTTAGGCACAAATAAAACATGATGAAACCCTCTTCCACATCATAACTGCCTAATTGGTGGCTCACATATGCTCTTAGACATCTATCTCTGTGACCCTATCTCAGTTTCCTCAACAGTAAAGTGGGAAGAATAATAACACTTCTTTCTCAGGTTATTTTAAGAAACAAATGGTGTAATATTTAGAAAATGCTTAGCACAGTATATGGTACATAATGGGCAATTAATAAATGCTTGTCTCCTGCCTTCCTTCAGGTCTTGAAGACTGGTATCATGTCTCCCTAAAGCAGGGATTTTTTGATATTTTGCGTGTGTCGTGGACCTCTGTGACGGTCTTTTGAAGTTTATGGACTCCTCTGAATCATATTTTTAAATAATTGAAGGAAATGCTAAATTTAAATTAGAAGTTACTGAAAATTTTTAAAATGCAATTTTTCTCTCATCTAAATTAATAGAGTCCCTGAAAACTATCCATGGACACTTTGGTGGTCCCTGCACCTCAGACTTAAAACTTTTGCCCTACAACTTCTTTTTTCCAAGCTAAACATTCCCAGCTCCTATGTATCCAGCTCCCTCATGATCTTCATACACTTTTTCTAGATGGCTTTTAGTTTCTTGGTAACCTCCCTAAAAAGTGAGAGGGAGAAGTGAACATGAAACTTTGCCTATAGCTCAGGGCAGGTATCAGGTACTTTCATTTAGTTCTTTGTTTCTGGATCCTATTCCTCCATTAATGCAGCCCAAGTTTGCATCATCATCATCATCATCATCATCATCATCATCATCATCATCATCATCATCACCACCACCAGCAGCAGCAACATCATCATTTTAGTTTTCTGTGTTGTACCATTGTATCATATTAGGCTTTCAGTCTACTCATTGGCTTTCTTCTTTAACCATGGACTTCACACACATCAAAATTTTGAAAATTTTCAGTTAAAAAAAATCTATACGTTGAGTAGCATTCACTTAGCAGCATAAGCAAATGCACTGAGAAGACATCTAAAAAGGAGAAGTCTATGCAAATTGCTGCTCAAAGCCTTCCAGAGGACACATGTAGCAATAAAATTACCTATCTTTTCCATATTGCTTGAGGATTGGTATATCCCAATATACTGGTACATTGGTATGTTGGTATATTGGTCTATCCCAATATATTTGTACATTTCATGACTCTGTTTTACAAAGAAAATGTCAATTTCGCACTCTAGAGACAAATTTTAGTTTATTTCTTTGTTAAGTTGATTAATCAGTAATATATTTTTAGTTTTGGTCTATTCATTTCATGCTGAAAGTGCTGTGACAGCTCCTAATTTTGATCTCACTACAAATGGACATGAAACCTTTGACTTGCTCTATTTCTGACCTGGGCCAGTTTACCCCAACTTTGGCAGCTTGCCTCTCCATTCCACCTCTCCTTCCTTCAGGGTCATCACATTAAAGCCAGAAGGTGCTGATGCTTAATTGGCTGAATCCACTGCATTTCAGATAGTTCCAACCTTACCTGGTAGGAGGAATTCAAGGTGCATATGACCATACACAGCAAATTAACTCTAAAACGCAGATAAAAAAAAACATTTTGAAAATAATTTCCAATTTATAATCATGTGTGTTCTCTTCCTCCCAAAATAAATGTCTATTGGCAATGACTATTTTAGTCTGTTGCCTCTCTGTGGGGATTATTTGCCATTACAGCTCTTCTAGAATTGTGGTTTGTCATTACTTTGATTAAAATTCTCTAAATGAACTCTTAAAGCATCATTTCATTTATTTCCCTCCCTGAACCTCTAAGCAATATCTTGGTGACCTGTACATTGCATGACATGTGGTTGGCACTTAATAGATAATTGTTGTTGTTTGCTTGATAGAGTACACCTAGAAAGGGAGATCACATTCCCTACTAACGGGCAAGGTCAGGGTCAAGACCTTGCTAATTTATCATCATAGCTTCTTAATTTATCGTCTCAATTTTAGAGAAGAGAAATTGGTAGCAACAACAAGGATAATGACTATAGCAATATATTTTAAAAGCTATTTGAGTTTTATAAAGCATTTCCCTCAAAGGAACCTGTGAAATAGGAAATAGAAACACAAAAGCCGGAAATGGAGGACAGACACCTTCAAGGATTTGATAGGTTGCCATGGTTAAGAGAAATTTGATGGGGGGGGGGGGGGCGGCGTGCAGCTAGGTGATGCAGTGAATAGAGCACCAGTCCTGAAGTCAGGAGAACCTGAGTTCAAATTCGGCCTCAGACACTTGACGGGCTTATTAGCTGTATGATCTTGGGCAAGTCATTTAACCTCAATTGCCTCCCCTTTCCCCTCCAAAAAAATAAAAAAGAAATTAGATTTATTTTGTTTGACTCTGGAGGGGAAAAGTAGGAGCTACAGGTAGAAGATGAAAGTGAAGAGATAGAAACAAAGATAGAGAAGAGGGAGAGAAAGAGAGGAGAGGCAGAAATAGAGACAGAGAGAAAAAAAGAGAGGTGACAGAGACAGAGAGAGAAAGAAACAGAAAAAATGGATACAAAGAGAGACAGAGATAAAAACAGAGAGACAGAGAAGAATGATAGAGAGCTGGCACAGATTTGTATTTAAGTTCCTTTCCACTCTGTGGAAGTCTGTGAAGGTATTTCTCCTCCCTTTCCCCTTGTGACTCCATTTACAACAATCCTGAAGAACTTAATGCCAGAGTATGAGAATTTGGAACTGAATTGATATCACAGATAAGAATGCTGAGTGACTATCCTTCTAACATGCTCCTACTTTAATCTTAATACAGGTGAAAAAAAATGTTGGTCTGGAGGTCAAAACATTTTGGGATCAAATTCAGGCTAATTAGCTTAGTGACCTTGAGCCAGTCACTGTCCTTTCTGAGCTTCTACAAAATAATGATAACAACCCATGGGCTACTTGCTTCCCAGAACTGTTGTGAATGAAGTGCTTTATAAACTGTAAAATGCTATAGGGATATGAATTATTCTTATTAACACTTGGAAGAGCACTTTTTTGAAATAATATTCATTTTCTTTTGATTTAAATTGAGCTGGAAAGTTTCGGGAACATTGACTGCATAATGAAGAGAAATTATTTACTAATTCTCCATGGAGATACATTTTGCATCTTAGTCCTATGGCTCAGATAGCCTATAACTCATTTCTATATATTTTGAGTGCATGCTGATTTTAAGAAGCAGAACAGTAGTTTTCTCATGTACGGATTAAGTCTGGGAGCAACCATATCTTTGCTCACTCCTCACTTTGCCCTTGAAAACTCAGGTCTGTGGGAATAGCATTTTCAATATTTCTAAGAAAACCATGTTCAGTTAGGTAGCACAGTGGAAAGAATGGTAGATCTCGAGTCAGAAAGAACTGAGTTCAAATCCCACCTCAGAAACTAACTAGCTGTGTGAGCCTGGGCAAATCACTTCATCCCGTTTACCCCAGTTTTTTTCATCTGTAAAATGAGCTGGAGAAGGAAATGGCAAACCATCCCAGTTTCTCGGTCAAGAAAACCCCACATTGGGTCACAAAGGGATGGACAGTACTAAAACTATGGAACAACAAGAAGACCAAAAAGGGCACTATATGACTTTGTTCTTTTTATCATTCAATGGGCAGAATGTTTTCCTTTTAATAATATTTCAGGGTCTAAAGGAAAAACCAAAGTATACAAAATCAAGCAGTCTCAAGAATTCCAAAGTATATATAGGAAGATAGCTTCTTAATTATATTTCACATATATGGTTAATAATAAAGCCCATTTTGTAGTCAAGCATCTTAGGCATCCACACAATTAATAATTTCACCCTTCTAAGTTGCCTAATAACCAGTTCATTAAATTCAACCAATCAGCAAGTACTTTATTGAGTGCCTTTAATCGAGCGAGCAATGGATATTTTGGAGGGCATTTTGCTTCGTATCCAAGGCCACATTAAGTAATGTGGGAAATAGCAGTGGTAGAAAGAACAATGGATTCAGAGCCCAAAGATGTAGCTTTAAAACCCAGGCCTGTGAAACTTTGGGCAAGTTGCTTAATCCTTCTGACTTCAGTTTCCTCATTTCTACAATGAGGGTATTTGACTAGATCAGGGATTCTTAATCTGGGGTCCATGACCTTATTTCTTTAAATATTTTGTTAACTGTTTTGCAACATGATTGATATCCTTCATTATCTTATGTATTCTATTTTGTCCATTTAAAGACATTATTCTCAGACGATTTCCATACGTTTCATTATTATACCAAATGAGTCTATAACACAGGCACAGAAAGGTAACTCCTACTCTAAAGTCCAGTAATCTGGGTTCAAATCTCCCCACGGATGCTTACTACTTGTGTGAATTTTGGATAACCATCTTGGGCCTCAGTTTCCTCACCTGTAAAGTTGACCTAGAGAGCCTCTGAGTTCTCTTCCATCTCCGCTATCTGACCCTATAGTCCTGCCTTATTCATTGATCATCCTCCACATGATAATGGAGTAGCCAAGCTTCTCCAGACAGAAGTAATGGGAAGAATAGACATGGTTAGGTATCCATTCTCTGTGTATGTTGAAAACAGAGTCTGAGGAGACACACAACGGGGCAAGGATAGAGATTTGGTGTTTGGTTTAAGGAATTATATGGACTAACTAGGACAACAATCTTTGGAGTCATAGAGTGAGAAAGAAAACTTATTGAAAGGAAGTGGAGGTATTTTCTGGAAAGTTTTGTTTGTTGCTACAGACCCATATGAATTTTTGAAGTGACTTGGTGTATATAAATGCCTTGAGTTTTGTTCACCTTTATGATAAATCTTGATTTGTGGAAGAGGTGAGTAGAGGTTCAAACTTGTGCATCCAGCAGGGGATAATGAATGAATTTGGGGTCCTAGTTCTTTATTTCTGAGGTTGGTGATGAAAGACTCTTTGTACATACATCAAGGCTTTCCCATCACCACCATAAATATGGCTTGTCTATCTTACAGAAATAACATCCACTTCCATCTTTATCTATAAGAAACCAGGTGGTGCAATGAATAGAATGCTGAGGCTTGAGTCTGGAAGACCTGAGTTTAAATCTGGCATTAGACATTTGTTAGCTGTATGACCTTGGACAGGTCAATTAACCATGGTTGCTTCAGTTTTCTCATTTCTAAAATGGGGATAATAATATCACCAGCCTCCCAGGGTTAATATGTGTAAAACACTTAGCACAATTTCTGGCAAATAGTAGGTGTTTAATAAATGCTTGTTTCCTCCCTTTCTCTCAAATATAAAATAAACTAAGGGGAAGGTGGTGAGTGGGGGTAATGGTCAGGTTTAAGAGTGCATAGAAATAACTTGAGATTAATATAATGTGTTTGGCTAAAGGCAAGGGAGCCTTTGCAACCCTCAGATAAGTGCCAGCAAAGTTCATTGGTGAACTACTTTCATGCCTATTGAGTTCTTCATCAGAAAAGCTTTCAAGTATGGATTCTGTTACTAGGATAATGCAAGTACAGAGATTTTTGCAAATACAGTAGACAAGATGTTTAAATGGGGACAGCTAGGTGGCATAGTGAGTAGAGCACCGGCCTTCGAGTCAGAAGGACCTGAGTTCGGTTCCAGCCTCAGACACTTAACGCACACAATCAAAAACCTAGCCGTGTGACCTTGGGCAAGTTACTTAAACCCAATTGCCTTCCAAAAAAAAAAAGCAAAAAAAAAAGATGTTTAAATGGTCCCAAATATACAAAATGGTACATTTTTTTAGAAAGTCTATGCATCTGTATAATAAAAGAAGAATGGATTTCCTCTTGTAACAACAAGCTTCAGGTATTTATTTAAAATGGAACTTTTCTATCCTTGATCCTATCTGATTTTGATTGAGTTAAAGCTTTTGAAATACCATCATTTCATAAGGAATGGGGTAGTGGGTGATGCTCGTATATGGCAGTTAAAGAACCGAAAAGCATTCATCCCAGGAGATGTTTTCACTGAAAATGACCACAGTCTACCTCTAAAATGACTACCTAAGAAGAAGGAAAGAGATTGTTTGTAGTGGTCCTTTTGATTTCTGTGGTAGAATCAAATCTGTACATTTGTCTTTCTCCTGGGCAGATTTCTATCATTCTGGGGGCAGTCCCCGTCAACTGCAAAAATAGTGCTTTTCATGTCAAAAAGCTGTGGTTATAAAAGCATGCTTGTCTCTACAAGTATGACTATATCCCATAGCAGTTGGGAAAGGAGGCCTTCTGCAACTGAGCCACTTAGGACAAACATATTCTAGGCACTTGGGATAGAAATAGAGAAAAATGAGCTTGCCTCTGCTCTCAAGGAATTCATACTCACTTTGGGGGAGATAATTTATGTATGAGAGTTCAACTACAAGACAGTTACAGAATATCATGGTTCAAATTTCCATCTCCACTGTTGCCCGGGAAATGAACTGCCCTCTCACTCTTGTGAGAAGATTGAATCCAACCAACCAAGGGGAATTCCCTCCCTTCTCCTCCATGCTTTCAAAGCCTTAGGACTGTAAAATAATAGATCAAGAGCTTGAAGGGTTATCAGTGGTCCACCTAACCCTCTTTTGGAAAACACAGACAAAACACTATTTTATCCATTTATTCTTCCTACCAGTCTCAGAGAAAGAGATGCTCTTCTCTTTGCTAAAGCTAACTTTTTCACCCATACTCTCCCCAAATCCAAATATTTGTCGGATCCTATTGATTCTTCCTTCTTTCTCATATCGGCTCTTCTCTACTCCTATCACCTTCATTCTAGTTTGGGCTCTCATTACCTCTCACCTGGGCTTTTGAAATCATTCCCCCTCTGTTCTTCTTACTTTTAGTCTATCTTCTCTTTAACCTAGCTTTCATATCTCACTGACTAAATGATCAAAGCATACCTTCCTTTCATGTCACTACTCTATTTAAAAAAATCTTCTTTCGCTAAACTTTTGTTCAGCTTTCAAGCCTTCACAATATATTTTCAACTCATCTTTTCAAAGTTATCTCACAGGATTTGGATCTAGAAGTGGCTTTACACCTCCGTTTTACAAATGAGGAAACTGAGAAAAGAGACATAAAAGGACTTGCCCAAGGTCCCAAAGATGTAGGACTTGAACCTAGGTATCTTTTTAAACCATCATTCATTTCAGTTGTACCATGTTACTGTCTTTCTTACACTCTAAATTACACCCAAATTGGACTATGTCTCTTCCTCATTTTTATCTTGCCCTCTCCCATTTCCATGCCTATCCTTCCACCATTGTCAAAGCCTAAAATTGATCACCCCCTCCTTCCATCTCCCTGTTGATATCCTTACCTCCAGGGCCATCCTCGGATGGTATGTGTTCCATAAAGGCCTCCTAAACCATCTTGTCTGAAAGTGATTTGAAGTAAAATAATAGAATCGTAGAAGTAGAGCTAGAAAATATCTCAGAGGTCACAGAATGAAGCCCTTTCATTTCAAAGTGAGGACACTCACAAAAGTGAGGCACTGAGAGGGTAAGACCCTTGCCCAAGGTCATACAGGTAGTAAGCATCCTTAAACTCCTTGTTTCTCATAGCCCAGACTCACCTCCCTTCCCTGAACTTGTTCTCTTCCCTGTGCATTACAGTTGTGCATACTTATGTTGTTTCCTTCCCTTTTTATTGCTAGCTTCTTATAAGAAAGGTCTATGACATATCTCTCTTTACATCCAGAGTTCATAGGAAACTGTTATGCACATGGAAGGTACTTAATAAATGCCTGTAGAAATTAAAGGAATTGAAAAGGTGCCCAGAGTGTCAAAAAGTAATATTTATGAAGATAGATCAAAGAGCCTGGGATTCTTTTGCCTGGAGATGAGAAGAATGAGGGATGATTTAATAACATTATTCAAGTATATGAAAGGATCTCACACTGAGAACAGATGTTTTCCATCCTCAGCAAGCACTGTATAAGAGGAAGTGGAGATCATGTTAGTTATACAGGTACAGTTTCTAACAGTGAAGATTAAAAAAAAACACAACTAGTTTCCAAGGGAAATTGCAGGCTATACTCATGGAATGGGTCTCTTTAGAAATAAGGTCTAATTGGCTTTCCCTGAGGTATTCCATCTAAAGATAAAGGAAGGAATGGAGAAAGGACCCCCATCCTTTTTGGGGGAGGCATGTACCATAACAAAGATGTTCCCAAATTCTCTTTTTTAATATAATTTTTAATTCTGAACTCCATTGACACCCAAATGCAATGGTCATTTCCATATGCAAAGAAGAGAAAGTACTCAGCATGTGAAGCTTGTAATATGACAACTTGCTATTTTGTGTATATATAAATTCAATAGCATATTATAAAAGCTGCTCTACATGTCCTCCTGGAAACATAGGCAAGCAGCCAGGTAGCAGAGTGGATAAAATCTGGAGCCAGGAAGAGCCAAGTTTAAATCCACTTCAGACATTTACTAGCTATATGATCCTGGGCAAGTAATCTAACCTCTTTCCACATCAGTTTCTTCATCAGCAAAGTGAAGAAAATAAAACTGCCAATTGTATAAAATGAAATATTAACTGAAGATTGCTTTACACACATTATGTAAATGCTAGCTGTTATATTTATTATTAATATTATTCTCCTATTCTCTTATACACATTTAAAATATTTCAATAACCCTCTTTCTTTTCTTTTTCTTTAAAACAAAACAAAACAAAAAAACAACCTAGCAACCCTGCTCCCAAATGAAAGCAAAAAAAATGCTATAGTATATGTGTAATCTCTGTCTCAAAGCCCATTGGTACGGAACTCTATCCTTACTGGTGGAGATGAATGCCTTGTCTTGCAGGAGGGGTAGGACAGAGTCAGTGAAGGGCAGGAGACCTTCACTTCTGTCAGATCCCGTTGAGATTTTCCAAGTTTCAAATATTCTTTAGCACTCTTTGGGTATCCAATAACTTCAGACACTTCTGGCATCCATCTTTGAGAGGGAAGGTGGAGGAGGCGAACCACACTTTAGGTTGCTGAAGGAAAAGACTTTAGGAGGACATGAGAGGAACTGATGGAACTCCATCATGTCCCTATCCCCAGTTTGCTACATTACAGATTTGGGGGAATTGTTTCTTGGTTGAAATCAAGGGTAATCTATCTTAGTTGAGCTGAGTTATCTCACTCCCAATGAGAGAACTTCTTCACTCTGTATTGTTTGTTATATTTTCCCCAAGAATACCTTCTCTGATTTTTGTTTGCCATGATTTGGGGATATGGGTTTTCTTTGCTCTCCGTAATGTGAGTTCATTATAGAATTGATATTTGTTGGGAAAGAGTTCAAGCCTTGGATATAGAATTTGACAATAATAATAATGACAAAATGATCAGAAGTGAGATAGAAACTGATCATGGCCTCTGGACTAATGTTATTTAAAGTAGCTGACAGATAATAATTCTAGCAAAGGTACCCATTTTCTCTTAGGAGAGTGGTGATCTCTGGCCCTAACATTCTGCTTCCCCGCCTGTCAGGAATTAAGGAGAAGAAGGGAGGGGAGAAGAGACTAGAGATGTCTATTCTGCCTCCCTTTGAACCATATGACAACCCTCACTACAGATGGACCCCTTTCTTTAAACGTAGGGTCTTTTCCCTACCTTCAGATATGTGTAATCAAAAGAAATAAAATTGAATATTGTCCATGTATGAAAGTGTATGTCTTTTTCTGCACACTGGGTACTTCAAATCTCTTTCAGTATGTAGTATCTTTTCACTGGTCCTTTTGAGTTGTAGTTTTTCATTATATAGATAATTGTTCTTAAGTCTTTACAAATTGTTTATTCTTTGCAACATTTTTAAGTTTCATATATTGTTCACTGGCTTCTGCTCTAATTCATTCAATTTCAGTTCAGGGAACTCTTCCTAGGTTGGTCTGAAAATGTTTCCTTGTCTCTTAGAGTTCCCCGATATCCCATTATATTCATATGCAGTAATTTGTTCAGAAGTTGCCACCACTAATGAGAACCCCCTTATTTTTTACCTCATTGCCACAACAACAACAGCAAAAGCTACTTTAAATATTTTTGCACGTGTGAGTCCTTTAATTGTTTTTCTTTTAAAACAATTTCTTTGGGGGTATAGGCCCAATATTAGTATTGTTGGGTCAAAGGGTATGAACCATTTAGTGATCTTTAAGTACAATTCCAAATTGCTTTCCAAAATGGCCAGACCAAATTCATGGCTTCCTCCATAGACTCATTTGCCTGTTTTCTCACAGTCCTTCCAATTGTCATTTTCATTTTTTTTTGTCATTTCCTCACAATTTTATAGATGTAAGGTAGAATGTAAGAACTGTTTTAATTGAAATTTCTCTTTTTATTTGTGTGTTTGAGGGTTAAAAATATGGCTATTGATAATTTAAATCTCTTCTATTCAACATAGTTCTTATTCTTTGACCATTTATCTGTTGGGGAATGTATATGTACATATATATGTGCATATATATGTATATATATGTATATATGTATATATATTCGAATCAGTCTTATATATCCTGTATATTACATCTTTGTCAGAGAAACTCATACAAAAAATTTCCCCAGCTAATTCTTTCTCTTATAATATTAATTATATTAATTTTGATTGTAAGAATTTTCAATTTTGTGTAATAAAAATCTCCACTGTTTTCCCATTACTACCTTTATCTTTAGTTTGGACCTTAAAATCAATATAGAGACAGTGTAGTGAGATGGGTAAATAGCTGACTTCAGTCTTAGAAAGACAATCCTGCCTCCCACATATACTATCTGTATAACTGTCATTTAGTCCCTCAGTGTTCCAGAGAAGGAAGGAACGAAGGAAGGAAGGAAGGAGGAGAGAGAGGGAAAGAGAGACAGAGACAGAGACAGAGAGAGTTAGTTGTCTAATATTTGTAGAGAGATCTCCTCAACAGAACCTCCCAGCAATGATGAAGTCACAGGTCTGGTTAGGAAAAGAATGATTGAATGAACAATGGTTTATAGAAAATAGAAGGGATATCTTCAAATGATGATAACTTATCCTAACTTGAAATCATAGGCCCCAGATAATTTCTCAAAACTGCCATTTTCTTGCCCCCTCTCCCCCAATTCATTTATGGTCTTAGCAGAGGACAGGAAGTAAAAAGGATACAAGCAGAAGAGTTAAAGACCAGAGTTCAGCTCTCTTTGCTACTTGCTTGTTAAGTGACTTTCTAAACCACTTTGGGTCTGTTTCTTCTCCATAAAAGGAGTGTGCTTGGTTGGACTAGAAACATAGGATGTAGGACTGAAAGGGTTGTTAGAGGGTTCTGTAATCCCATCTCTTCATTCCTTAGAAAAGAGTAAACTGATTCTCAAGAAGCAGAGAACTGAACAAAGTCACGCAGGGCATAAATGCAAAGACACACACACACACACACACACACACACACACACACACTCACACACTGGTGCCATATCCGGTTCTGTTTCCATAACAACCCCTGGCGTCTCAGAAATAATATTTGATCCCTGTTTGGATAAATCAATTGTCATCTTTCCAGTACAAGAGTGCTCAGGAGAGAAATTTTTTTGGAGTAGAATGGAGATATTGTAACTCTAATTTTAGTAATAGAGGAGAAAGAGTTCTAGACTTGGAATCAGGTGAGAACTGAGTGTGAATCTTGACTCCAATATACACTATCTGTGTGACCACTGGCAAAACATTTTCCTCCTCTGAGTCTCAGTTTCTTCCTGTATAAAATGGGTATGGCTCAAATAAGATAATACTCAAGCTTTACCTATCTTGGAGAGCTATATTAATAGTATATTATAATAGCATATATTAATAATATATATTATCCATATATACTTATATAATATATATTACCCATACATGCTATATAATAGTTTATATTACCCATATGTATGTTATATACTTATTATAATTTTTGTCTTACTCTTATCTTTTTGATAGGAATGATGCTCAAACAAGTATCTATCCTTTTATCATTTCTTTATATTCAGTGTTCTACAAATTCTCTTTCAAATGGACAAATGCAGTTTTCTTTTGTAATTAAAAGTATTGGAATATGAACTAATAAAAGTACTAGAATATTAAAACATGTAGGTTCATTGAAAGCATCCTCAGTGAAATTCCAACAGCAGACAGGATCATGGGGATGATATACATCTCATCCAGTTCCCACATAATTTTAATCGCCTTGGTTAGATAGATCTCCATACTTTCTAAGATTTTTGTTCCATATAGACTAGAGTATATGAATTTTTTGCCTGATGATATCTATTAAAAACTTTTTCAAAATATCTATGAATCAATGCCTAATAAATTGTGGCAGTTTGATTAGTTATAATGATTATAAGTTGAGATCAATAGACTATTTTGTGGTCTACATTTGTTGTAAGAAAATTTGTTGTCTCTGAGTCATGAAACATAGCAAGCTCCTTACATACAATTCTAGACCCCAGGTCATCTCTTGATAGGGCTTTAGTAGGTGCTAAATTGTTAAAAACCTGTGATGAAGAGTTGCACTCTTTGAGCTTTTTCCTTCCATAATCTAAATTGATCGCCAAATCAAGGCTTCTTCAAAATTACCCTTCTGTATGTTTTGGTGGCAAGGACCTGGTTCTGAATTGACATCACAAGTTACTCTCTTTCTACAAATAAATCCCCATGACTCAGCCAGCTTTTGGACATTTCACTGTTGGCATACAATCTACTGACTTCATGTAGATGTCACCCACAGAGGGCGTTTTGAATCTTTTCTTGTCTCTTCATCATTCATAGAGTCTATTCAGAGGTTGTCACTTTTAGTAACATCCAGCAAATCCAATGGCATACATCTAATGCAGAATTTATTATAAATAGTTATGTGAGGTGATATATTCTTATTCCAAAAGTAATTACATATTTTTTACCTATTTTTCATATACTCTTAGAATGATTATCAATCTCTTATGGAGGGAATGTTCATCTTTATATTATATTAGACTTATATTAGAGTGGTGGTCCCTATATTTTGTTATTATTTTAATTATAATAATTATTATTATCCATGTGAATAGAAGGAGGAGAGCGGGATGGTTTGCCTTTGGGAATGAGCAATTTAAAAAATGATTCAAAATTATTTTTTAAACAAAACAATTTTTTGATGAAAATTGTAGAAGATTGTAAGTTGTGGAAGACCAAAGTCTCTGAAGAATTAAGATAAGTATTTTTCAAAGTTCAATTGAGATCTTTGGTAGCTGTGAGCAGGCCTTTCAGTATATTGTAAAAATGAATTACAAAGAAGAATGAAAATGAAACATATTATCAAATCAATTTATGGTAAAAAAAGAAGTTGCATTGGTCATATTGCAAGAATAGGGGAAAAGGGTTCGATGAACAACCAGTCTTCTACATTGGTTTCTTGACAATGTAAATGGAGAACAACAAAGGCTGTAGCACATTGGATGGACTCCCCGTGACAAATTTATAAGAGCACATGTACAGGGGTCACAGAGGGGCATATATAAATGGGTAGCAAACTCCAGTGGTGTTTGGAAGGAAACCACATAATAATTAGATCATGGACCCATTCTTTATTTGAGTTTTGAATATCTTCCTGGAGCTTGATTTACCATCAGCTTTCTTTGTATTATTAGTAGTGTAGAGAAAGGATAAAGGAGAGAGAGAGACAGAGAGAGACAGAGAGGGAGAGAGACAGAGACAGAGAGAGAGAGAGAGAGAGAGAGAGAGAGAGAGAGAGAGAGAGAGAATGGGGGAAAGGTGGGAGAACCTGTATTTATGTTAATTCACAGTCCAATTTGTAAGTCTAAGAAGTGGTGATTGGCTCTCCAAATTTTAGCTGCTCATCCTAGCAAACAGGCAGCAATATGCAACCCCATTAATCTTTATACTTAACTCAGCTTTTCTTCCTTCCTTGGAGCACAGTGATTTAGGGGAGTAAGATGAAAGGAAATGGACTAACATGACATAAAATATGGTGCATAACTCTGAACCTTAACTAAGTTTGGAATTGCCCCTGATTACTTTTGGATCTCATTCTTTATTTGAAAATGCCACTGCCTCATGGTCACTGCCTTCTCATTTCCTTATTGCATCATTAATCATGACAGGAATCCCAACAACGTGGCTCTAAGATCAGAATACACAGCATACCTGCATCACTTCACCATTCTCTCATTACTCCTTGCATTTAAATAATCTCTTCTTTCTGCAATATCGCCTACAGCACTGCACACAATGATGTGAGAAGCTTTTGGTACAAACATTGCAACAGCACTCCTCTAGCAGCATGGAGAAACAGGAGGTAGGGAAGGGAAGAAAATACCCATATTTGCTCCATGAAACAATGAAAGTTTATCAGGATTGAATAAACCCACAGTAGGACTGCAAAAATCATAGATGAATTGATTGATCAATAGGAATTTATTCAACATTCCTATGAGCACTGTCATAGATGGTGAGAATACATGTACAAAGAATTAAACATATGCATATCTGTACACACACATATGCATCCATATGAGCAATGATACATCATATGAATGTTCGCATGTACCTGAAGATAGCATATATGTATGTGTGTGTACACGTAGCACAAAAATATAAAGTAACTACAACATAGTTAAGTGTGAAGAAGTGTGGAAAGGAGGGCACTAGCGTCTGGAAGAAACGGGAAAGCTTTTATGCATGATATTAGGCTTGAGTAATGCCTTAAAAGAAAAGAGGAACCTTCTGAGAAAGAGGTAAATGTGGAGTTTATTCTAGCACCCAGCCATCTTCCCCTTGTTACCTCCCCTGTCTCTTTCTCCTCATCTGGAAGAGAGACCTCCAAGCATGACTTACAGAGATAATCACCACCTAGTTAATCCACACAATTTTGGAATTTTACATAGGGATGAACTGTTATAATTCTGGGGTAAATCCCAACTCACCCTACCTAATTCATCTAACTAGTCTCAGCACATGTTTCAAATCTCACCCAACAGTCTCTGAAATACCTGTGGTTGTGGAGGCATGTGTGCCCTCCTCCTGACATACACCTTTTACCACTCTCTCTCTCCCTCTGGGAACTAGTAATTTTATCAGTATTAACACTGTTCCAATAAAAAGTATGGTAATTGAAAGCACAATGGTTTCCCTTGCAATCTTTATGGTTTTCCACAGGAAAACTAACTCCCCTGTTCACCACTGCCAGATAAGTATTGTCTCACCTTTTTGGAATATAAGCTCTTTGAAAGAAGGGAATCCCACTTGTATAACCTGGATCATAGGTATTTATTTCATAAAAACTTTTCTCTCCTTCCACCCCTTCCTCACTTCCTGCCTTCCTCCCTCCCTTCCTCCCTTCCATAAGACTGCAAGTGATCTCACCATTTTAATTATCTTTCCTTTGGTCATATTCAAGCTTCTCAACATCCTTAAAATTTGACACCTAGAACTAAATACAATACCATGTGTGCTTGGACCATTGTAGAGTATAATGGACTATTACCTCCCTTGTTACGAAAGCTAACTCTACTCAGATTAATGAAGCTGAAAATTGCATTAGCTTTTTTAACATCATATTGTTGAAATATATTAAACTTAGAGAAAGGTGAATGCCCTAAGTCTTTTTTTTTTCTTCACATGAATTTCTGTCTAGATAAGCCTGTCTCTGTCTAGGATATGTGTTGCTGATACTCAACTCAAATGAAGGATATTATGTTTGCCCCTATTAGAATTCATCTGATTAGATTTACCCCATTATTCCAGCCACTGGAAATAATTTTGGATTCTGATTTAAAGTCAATTAATTGTTAATCCCTGATTAGAATTAGCATGGAATCATCTACAGATTTGATAAGCATATCCTTCTGTCTACACCCATGATTAAAAAAAAAATACCGAAAGAAGGGGCAGCTAGGTAGTGCAGTGAGTAAGAGTGCCAGCCTGATGTCAGGAGGACCCAGGATCAGTTCCGGACTCAGATACTTAACACCCACACAAAAATAACTGGCTGTGTAACCTTGAGCAAGTTACTTAACCCCAATTGCTTTTAAAAAATACTGAATGAAATGAGAGTGGAAACTTGATTTTGTGGAGCATCCCTTTTCATATTTAGACAAATATTCATATGATGTATCATCTCATTAATATGAATATGGTGTTGCAGATCAGAACCCATTCATGCATATCATTCCTGTATGACCCTTGTCCATGCCTTTACTTAAATTAACCAAAGAATATAATGACAGTCTCAGAAATTGCAAACATTGTGTGTAAGCCAGTGAAATTCTGGGTTATCCATTGATTCTCTTACTTTCTACTGATGTCCGGGCCATCTTATTATAAAATCACAAATTTCATTAATGACACTCTTTGTACCACTTCTGTTCTTACTACAGCCTGTCCACACCCACCTTGAGCCTCTCCATTATCCTCTAGTCATCCTCGTCTTCAATTTTGGAAAATGACAATGCTATATGATTATCATTAATATGATATTACTAAAAGACTATTGGTATTAAAATGTATGTCTGGGATAAGTTTATGATAATTAAGAGAACCTTTCGACTTTCTAATGGTCTAGTCTATTCTTCAACTCTGGGCCTAATTTATTGTCAATTCATGGGGTGTATGTCTATCATATATGTATATGAGCATATGGTACAGGGGCATGCATAAGTGTATATGTTTATGTACATGCATGTATATACAAACATATATGTGTGTAGTGATAGATGTATAGACATATACATAGAGTTCTATTACACAATGCATAAATAAAAGTATATGTTTGTATGTGTATATGTGTGTGTCTATGTGTGTATATTATATCTAAGTGATACATATATGTGTATATAAAACATCAATGTAATATATATGCTAATTAGTGTGTGGTATATGTATACATATTGAAATTGTATTGTATAATGTGTTTATATACTACATAGAAGGTAAAACAAGAGGAATTCTTTAGCCACTTAATTTTTCTCAGGTAGACAATTTGCTCAAACTTTTTTTGGATGATTAATAATCTAATTTAGAAGGTTCTGTGATACTCTGAGCCTTGATGCAGTCAGCACAATATTATATTGTGACAGAACATCTGCAGACTTCACCATCCACAAGGATTTCCTCTTCAATTTGTATTCTGGAATCAGAGTGATACCAACCCATTAACCAGCATCCTTTGAAGACTATAACTCAATTACTTATGAAACCAGTTAACCATATTATCATTGGTAGATTTTTTTTTCCCACAAGGATCTATTGAAAGGTGAGATAAATGATTAATAATAACCAATCATTTGGGGAGATACAGAGTTCCCCTTTTTCTCAAGTCCACATTACTGATAATGAGATTGAATTAACTCTTTCCTCAGTCTTGGTCAGATATCACCCAATCTTACAAGGAATTTAATCTAAGATGGGGATAGCCATTGTGGCCTACACAGGTTTGGGTGGGTATTAATTCTTTGATTTGATTTTCCAAGGCAGGATGATTTAGAAGTCAATAACATAATCAAAGTTATACTGCACCCTCCCCCATCCCAGCCCCTCATTAGAATAGATACACCTTCCATTATAATATGCATTCTCTTTCCTAAATTGTTAACCAATCAGAGTTGTTTGTAGCCCTCAGGAATGCCCACTCTTCCAAGGACTTATAAACTGTGAGCCTATCATGATTAGTATTTCCATTCAGAAGTATTACCAAGGGGCAGCTAGGTGTCTCAGTGAATAGAGCGCTGGCCCTGGAGTCAGAAGGACCTGAGTTCAGATCTGGCCTCAGACACCTAAACAAACAAAAACCTAGCTATGTGACCTTGGCAAGTTACTTAACCCCAATTGCCCTCCAAAAAAAAAAGAAGAAAAAATATTACTGACCCTTTTCTTAATTAAATTAATAAAGATTAATTTATTTTTATTAATTAAATTAATAAAGATTAATGAAATGCTAGCATTATTAATAGGATGATTAAACACCTAAATATTATGTCTCTTGAACTAAGAAATGGGTGGCAGTGGTGAGGGAGGTAGAGAGTTGGTGTGGGGATGGGTTGGGTAGGGGTTATTACTTGAAGGGATCATAGTTTCCAAAGTTTGTTGTTTGTTTATTTGAGGATAGAGTTGTCCAGAGGGAACTTATTTCTGTTTTGATAATATTAGTAAACTTTTATTTTTGAAGAATTCTGTTGATATAGATCAATGAGATTTTTTTAAAGCAAAATATTTAATTCGCTCATGCAATTCTTTTAGAAAATATGGAGATACATAGAGGTTGTCCCTAAAGTCTAGACACATAGGAAATCTCATTAACTATGTATATTTTCAAGAAATGAAATGAATGAAATTTTCAATATTTTATTTAATTAGCATAAATTTTAGCCATGAAAATTTCATATGGAATAGCAGTTTTCATTAGCTATTGGGGACTATTTTCCATATTAATGAGATTAATTTAATTTAGATAATTAATGAGATTTCCTATGTGTCTCCTATGTCTTCATATGAAATCTTATTTATGCTAATTAAATAAAATGTTGAAAATTTCATTCATTTTATTTCTTGAAAATATGCATAGATAGGGCAGCTAGGTGGTACAGTGAATAGAGCACCCACCCTGGAGTCAGGAGGACCTGAGTGCAAATCCAGCCTCAGACACTTAACACTTAACTAGCTGTGTGTCCTTGAGCAAGTCACTTAACCCTAACTGCCCTGCCTTCCCCCCTCCAAAAACAAATAAACAAACAAACAAAAAGAAAGAAAATATGTATAGTTAATGAGATTCCCTATGTGTCCAGACTTTAGGGATATCCTCTAAGCTATAAGCTAGATAATAATGCAGTTATATACTTGTTGATTGCCTGATCCCTACAAGTAGTCATTAATATTTCTATATCTAGCTGGAGTGGAGTCTCCTATGAAGTACCACAGATATCCATCTGCACATGGCATTTTGCAGTTGTTGGTCTTTTTTTTTTTTCAGTGCCTTGGTTAAAGGCATATTTTCTCAGGTTTGCAAGTGACGCCAATCTAGGAAGATGATTAACCTCCTGGATAGCAAAGAGAATTCAAAAAGATCTTCACAGGCTAGAATATTGGGCTGAATTATAGAGGATTTCATTTAATAAAGATAAACTTAAAGTCTCATATGTTGGTTTAGACATTTGACTTTGCAAGATAGTAAAGGATGCCTAGATAATATTTGGTTTGGTAAGGCTGAACTGCAAGGTCAGTATGAGTCATCAGTGTAATATAGGAGTCAAGGAAGTCAATTTAATGTGAGGTTTTATTAACAGAGACATAGTGTCTAGGAATGAAGAGGTGATAGTACATCTTTATTTGACCTTGGTTAGACTGCCTTGAGAATATGATATTAAATAAAGAGTAGCTAGATGACAGTGACTAAAGGACTGAACTTGGAGTCAGGAGGACTTGAATTCAAATCTGGCCTCAACCACTTACAAACTGTCTCCTTTTTCCTTATCAGTAAAATTAAAATAATAATACCATCTACCTTAAAGCTTTGTTGTGAAGATTAAATGAGCTAACATATGTAAAGCATTTTATAAGTCTTAAAAAGCTATATCATTCTTGGGTCTTACATTGCTTAGTAGAGAAGACTTGGCAGAGGTGGGGGACAAATAACTTCAGAAACTTAGAGCATTGTCATGGAGATAGATCAGATATATATTATTTTCTTTCACCAAGGACAGAACTAAGATCAGTGCACTGAAGTTGCAAAAACAAAAACAAATTCAATCTTAATATTAAGGGAAAAAATAACCGTAACAGTTAATTCTTTGTAAAATATTTTTAAAAAAAGAAAGTTTCATGAAAGTTAGTGAATTCCCCTCTGCTGAAGGTCTTCATAAAGAAGCTTGATGATTATTTGTTAGATAAGTTGTAGAAGGGACCTTTATTCAGGTGGGATTTGGGCCAAATATCTTCTGAGGTCTCTTCCTGCTTCTGAAATTCTCTAAAATGCTATTGTAATACTGTGTGCCAAAATATTTTTGTTTGCTTGTTTGTTTGTTTATTTTTCATGAAAGGAAATGCAAAGGGTCTGGTCCAGTTAGAGTTCTCTGTAAAGTGCTGGGAAAAGAGATACCCTTTTCAGAAAATCTTATCTGAATTTCTAAACCAAAACCCCCACAGAGATAGGTGATAAAGTTGAGGCCTCCCTTTCACAGATGAGGAACCTTTATTCTAAGGGAGATGGCAATGAGATAAGAAAGGGCAGGGTTTGCTGGGAGAATGATTTCATTTCTTTTTCTTGGAATTCATGTACTTTCTTTCAAAAATTCTATGCGGTCTTCTGATGCGGCAGATCATGGAACGGTTCCAGAGTGGGGGAAAGATGCCATCTATTCTGAGTACCTGCAATTATACACCTCCACAGCTATGGAGCTCTTCATAATCCCCTTGGCAACAGCAGCCCTCCATAGAAGTGCTTTATGGAGTTTGCGCATCATTCCCAGGCCAGCATTTTCTTACTAGGGTCAAATTTGAAGAGTCTCAATTTGGTTCCAATGAAAGTGCAGGAGGTGAGTGCCTGTGACAAGTGCTGAGAAGGACTAGGTGCTTTTAGGGGTGAGAACAGCTCTGGGAGAAATGAGGAGTTCAGGATTGTAAATAAGATGAAAAAAAAAATACAAAGGTTTTGCGAATAGTTCATCTTTTAAAAAAAAAGTCTACTTAGTTGCAGAACGTGTGTAATTTTTAAAACTACAAATATGTTGACACTTTAAACTGCATGAAAAATGAATTAGGTTGGATCTATTTGCCTGTTAGCTATCAAGTCTGATTTGGGGACAAGTGTTTCCTAATTACAAAATCTCTGAAGTTGCAAAAGGACCTCAGGTGTCCTATCATCCTCCTTATACTGACAAATTGTCTGTAATAGAAAGATCATAGATCACAGATTACATAATTAGGACTAGAAGGAGTATCAGAGGCCACCTATCCAGCCCCTCCCCCTTACATTGTTTTTACAGAAAAGGAAACTGAGGCTCAGGTAGTTAAGTGACTTCTTTAAAGCCACGTATTTATTCATTCCTCTATTTTCTCCTCTGCTGCTACATTAGTAGTACTTTCTTGGACTATTGCAATAACTCTTGAATATACATTTTTCCCCTCCCCAATCCTTCCTCCATAGCACTGTTAGACTTGCTTACATATACACAAATCTGAATGTGTTAATGTATTATTCCTCTGCTGAACAGAGTTCAAATTAATTTGCCTGGCCTTCAGAGGTCTTCACACTGTCCTATTTACTTTTCTATCATGATCTCATAACTTATTCTTGACAGGTGTTTTGCAATTTGGCCAGACTGATGTAATTATTATGTCCCACTTTAAATCCTGGAAAAGAAAAAAATATTACCTAGGCTCTCTCACTTCCATTTCTACAACTGTTACCAATGCCTGGTGAATCATTCATACTCCTTTTCATTTCCTGAATTCCTATACATCATTCAACCCTCCACTGAAAAGCCACTACCTCCCTGAAATCTGCCATGATCTCTCCATTCGGAAATAATAGCACTACTATGTCTGGATCTGGCTCAATCACTTTTCTTTTGATTTTCCTGTCCAAAGGATCCCTCCCTGGCTTCTATACTCCTATCGATTTTCTTCCCAAAATATAATCATAGTGACAAGTTGTCTATAATATAAAGATCATAGATAACAGAGTACATATTAGGACTTTAAGGAACATTAAAAGTCATCTAGTTCAATCCCTTGTCATTTTTTATTCAGTTCTGTCCAACTTTTTGTGACTCTGTTTTGGGATTTTCTTGGCAGTGACACTAGAGAGGTTTGCCATTTCCTTCTCCGACTCATTTTACATTTGAGGAAACTGAGGCAAACAAGGTTAGGTGACTTGCCCAGGGTTATATAACTAGTAAGTGTTTAAGGGCAGACGTGAACTTGTGAAGATGAGTCTTCTTATCTCCAGGTCCATTGCTGTATTAACTGTACCACCTAGCTTCCTGTGAGGATTATGATGATGACTAGTATTCATATAGTGCATTCAGATTTACAAAGTGCTTCCCAAATATTATCCCATTCTGTCCTCAAAATAACCTTGGGGAGTAGGTGAATTTTATAGATGAACATCTCCTAGGAGACATTAAAGGATTTTCACTGTATCACAGAGCTATTAAGTGTCTGAGGCTAGATTTGGTACCAGAAAATGTAGGTTTGCATACTTACATGTGCACAGATGTAAAACACCCAGTGTTAGCCACCATATATTATTCTGTTTACATATATACATGTATAGTTCATATATACATATACCTGCACACACATAAATACATGCATATATATATATATATATATGTACACAGAAACACTGCACTGGTTATTTCGATACTCCGCTAAAATGTAAATTTCTGGAGGTCAGGGACCATTATGCCTTTGTATCTCCTTAAGCATCTAAAACATTGCTCTTCACAAATAGGTACCTAATGAAAGTTTATCGAGTGAATTAAGTTTAATTGAAATGGTTACCATCTGCTGGAACACCTCTAATCAATCAATCAGTCAGTCGATAAACATTTATTAAGCACTTATATAGTAGAAATTATGCTAAATCCTGGGGATTCAAAAATAAAAATAAAACAGTACCTACCCACAAGGAACTCACCCTATATTACATGAATCAACACACCCACATATAAGTAAATCAAAATCTATACAAAGCAAATACAATGTAATTTTGGCAGAAGAGAACCAGTAGCTGGTTTGATCAAGATAGAACTCATGTAGGAGGTGGTCCTTGACCTGAACTTCGCGGAAAGCTAGGGTTTCTCCAGATTTAAAGTTGCAAGGTCATTTTTAACTCGTCCTCCCCTCTTACCCTCTATAGCCAATCTGTCACAAAATTCAATCTCCTCTTCTTTTGCAGGGTCACTCACATTCTACCTTCCTTTCCATTTATTTTACTGCCTACATCCACTGCCCTCTTTGGCCATCACACCTGGCTAAGCCATTGAAGATAATACGGATGTATGATGCTATCAGGCATGGATCCTCATTCTATATCTGGAAGGCACTTTAGCAGTTATTTAGTTCAGTCCCCTCACGTTACAGATGATAAGCAGAAGCCCACATAGGTTAAAGTGAGTTGTTCAATGTCATACTAGGATTAAACAGCAGAATTGAGATTTGAACACAGGAACTTCAAATCCAGGGCTCTTTTTACTACATGGTACTACCTTTTGGTCAGAGAATATTCCTGGTCATTAGAGGTAACAACAACCCAAGAAATGCATTTTTAAAATAATAGTTTTGAAAGTGACCGTCTTTAGTATTAACATGGATTCTAAAGGAAATTTCATATAGTACTTGAACTATTCTATACAAGTAACAGATCAGCCTAAAAGTGTGGTCATTTCTTCCTCTACCCCTAAACCCATACATTTCCATTTATGTTTGCTAAACTTTTTAAAGAAATCTAATGCTAATTTTTAAAAGAATTAGTCAGTAATCCTTTATAATTTTCTCCTTGGTACCTAAGTGGAAGGAGGAGGAGATGAGGCAAAATCGACGCCTCCTGTGACAGGAGAACATAATGGCAGCCAACAGAACATTGGGTAGTGCCAACAATGGGAATATGAGCAGAGGTTGGGTGCGCCTGCCTTACCAAGGAAATCTGTCATAATGGTATTTTTAGCATTTCTACTTTGAAGAAAAAGGAACATTTTCAGAGGCATTTCATAGAAAGACAATGAGAAGGACATGCTCCTAGTGAGGCTTGAAGAATCATTTTGAAGACTTGGTAGCTTGAGCAAAATTGTAGGAGTAATCACATACAATTTATTCTTTAGGGTCTCCAAAGGCTAGAGCTAGATTTCAACAGAAAAAGAAAAAAATACTCACATTTTACATATTTGGATTGATAACTTGATCCAATCTCTCAGTATAATTCAGTCGATATGCACTTACTATGGGCAAAGCACTAGGGTTCCAAAGATGAAAAACAAAAACACAGAAATGACTCAATGTAAAATAAATACAAAGTGATTTCGAGAGGGAGAGAATGAATGCTAACAAGTGAGAAGATCAGGAAAGGCCTGGTGGAAGAGAAGAACCTGGAGAGGTACTTGGAGGGACCTAGGGATTCTATGAGATTGAGATGAGCTGGAAACACGTTCCCAACCATGGGGGAACAATTAGACAAAATCATGGAGATGATAGATGGAACAAAGTCTATAAAGAATAGCTTGCAATCTACCTTGGGTCAAACTGAGACTGCAGGAATGAAATTTGCTTGAAATTAGGCTAGAAAAGTAGGTGGGATGCAGACTGTAAAGGGCTTTAAATTGTAGACTAATGATTTTGTCATAGATCCCAGAAGCAACAGGGATCCTCTGCTGTATCTATATCTGGGTATTACATAGAATCTCACAGATTCTATGTGTAACCCTGGCTGACTTTTGGAGTGTGCTCTGTTTGGCCTGCTACATCCCCTACCATGGGGGTAGGAGTGGCCTCCTTTGATTGACTGCCTGCATCTTTAAAAGAGGCAAGACCTGAGTTGGTTGTTCTCCAACACCTTTTCATCTGTGTTCTTCTCCAAGGTTCCTGTCCTCTTACATGTACTCCATGTACGGAACCATGAAAGGTGAAGGTACTCATCCTCCTCTTCTCTCTCTTTCTTCAACCAGCTCTGGCTCCCAGGAATAGGCCTAGGGGTGTTTGTTTTTGTTCTTTGTTCTATGTCCAGGGCTTCAGGTGCTGAAGGTAATCGCTACTGATAGGAGTTTCAAGCATGGCAATCATGGGTTGCAGTTTCCTGGCAAAGAAATTCTGAGAAACCTATGTACCAGGGACTTGAGTCCACAGGGGGTTTTGATCTTTAAACTGTGATTGTAGCTCTCCAGGAACTGAGCTAAACTGTGAACTCAATCCCCTTTCTTGTATAGAGACTGAGGTTGTGTAGGGGGCAGGTGAATTATGCCTCCTACATGTTGGGGAAGTTTGTTTGGATTTTTGTGATAATGCCTTTCTAAGTACATATTATTATGTGAAATGTCCACTGTGTGAGATATTTTTCAGAGACCATGAGAGGGTATGATTTCTCTGCTCTCTGTTGGTCTCATGGTCTTTGTTGGATAATGTCCCTGGCTAGCAGCTTCTCATCTTCATTTTTTCAAGACTACTTTCTGGCCTCTCAGGTCCATTCTGATACAGTGTAGAGATTAGAAAGGCTCTCTTTGGTAAAAGCAGACCGATGGATAAATCTTTAGTTGTAGTCAGAAGTATAATGCACCAAACTTGGCTTCATTTGCTTGTCTGTGAATAAAATGGCTGCACTAGATGACCTCTAGTGTTCCATCCATATCTATATCAATAACTCTATGACCCGAAAGCCTGAAGAATGCTCCCAGGTTTGAAGAATAATTGTTCCTTTCAATTTTTGCCTGGAGCCAAACTCATAGTTGTTTGTCAGAAACAACTTTCTGACTTAGAGTTAGAAATTCTGAAATGCCTCTCTGGCTTGACACATAAATGAACTGAAGCCAGAACCGAGGGGAATGGAAAGCTACAAAATCACTCTTCACCATCAATCTATTCCTGGTTATTGCCTTTATTATACATATTATATCACTGGGGGAAAAAAGAACAAAACAAAGCTTTACTTCTGTATTTAGTAGAGACATTCAAGGTTGTAAATCTGGACAACTAGAAGAATGCTTGGTGGTGCCATCAATAAAAATGAGGAAGTTTACAAAAAGGATATATTTGGGGGAAAAGATAATGAGTTCCATTTTGGATACGTGATTAAATACCTATAAAGTTCAAACATAATGTGAGGTACTGAGGCTATCTAGATAAAATAAGAACTATTCTCCATCTCCATATTGGTTACGATTTATTAGAAGTGTGCATTGTCATATCGTATGTCATATCATATCATATCATATATCAATCCATCTATCTACCTATCAAGTTTGGGAATGATTTAATTATAAGGAGAGGTCAAAAAAGGTCATATCAAAGAAAGGATAATTGCTTCTAGAGCTAAAAGGGAGGGTAGAAAGGGAACCATGAGAAGTAAACCAAATAGAGCTATCAATACAAATCAAATAAAACCATTTGCATCAACTAACCTTGTGAATTTTAGCAAAATACTTCTTTCTGAGCTTCAGTTTACTCCTTTGAAAAATAAAGGACTCAAATTAAGTAAGCTCCAAGCTCCCTTCCAGCTTTGACAATTTGTCTTCTAAGCTCTCTTGCATTCTGAAATTCTGTGTTCTGTATTTCAAGGTCCCTTCCAGTATAATGTTCTATGTTCTAGTTGTAAGTTTCCTTCCAATTTTAACATCCCTTGAGCTCTAAGTAACACCTTTGATAATAGTCAATAAACATGTAGAACTTTTAGTATTATGCTTGTAAAATTAAAAGCTTAACAAAAATCCTCATTCCAGCTGAGTCCTCAGCCAGCAGCTCAGGCATTCAGTTATCAATGTATATCAGTAACTGGGAAAATCCTAGAGAGGGTCATTAAAGAATTAGCTGGCAGATATCAAAAAAGGGAAGTTGTGATTACAAAGAGCCAGCATGGTTTCATCAAGAAACAAATGTCATGTCATACCAACCTAATTTCCTGTTTTATCAGAATTAGTAAAGTAGTGGAATGCTGAGTATATAATTTGCCCAGAGTTTAGCAAACACTTTTGATAAAGTACCTTATCCTATGCTCACGGATAGGATAGATAGGATAGGATAGATGGTGAGCTGTGAATTAGAAGACCAAGGAATCAGGCAAATTTAGAACTGGTTGGATGGCTGGACCACAAGGATATTCATTAATGGTTTAATATCATCATGGCAGGAGGTCTCCAGTGGAGTGGTTCAGGGATCTGCACTTGTCCTGTGCTATTTAGACCTCATCATAACTCTCCAGAAGAAAGCTCTCCAGCCTCTTCTACATGAGAGAGTGCATCAGAGGCACTGCACAAGATCGTAAGGGCTGGAATCCTTGGCCAGTCCCCCATTACAAAAGTATCTGAAAGGTTATCACATGAAGAAGGGATCACACATTTTTTTGCTTTTGACCTGAGGGTAGAACCAAAAATAGATTAATATAACCTTGATGTCAGTGTGGGGGAATCTTCCTAAAACTTAGAATTAGAATCCCTTCCCAAAAGGGGTAGGCTTCCTTAAAGAGGTCTTCCTTTTCTCTCCCTTAGACATCTGTAAATAGAGATTGAATGAGTTGTTGGTTATGTTATACTGCAAGATTCCTTCATGTATGGATTGTATTAAAAGACCACTGCGGTGTCTTTCAGCTTTAAAATTCTGTTATACTTCTATTTCTATTATTGAAAGTATAGTCATTTCCCCCACCTTCCCCTAAATGTTCTAGATTAAATCCCTTTTGAGTACATTTGGCATATTCCAGGGAAATATGGTCTAACTAGCCCTGGTTGGTTTCACTCCACTCCTGCCCAAGAGCTTGTCATTTCTTTATTTTAAGCTTTGGTCCAGAAATACAAATTACATTTTCCTATAGCATATTCTTAACCTATTTCCAGCTCCTTTACCATCTTTGCTTTGAAAATAAATGTGTATGTGTTTTCAGAAATGGTTGTGTGCGAAAGAAATATTGTTCTCTTTTAATGAGCTAATCAGTCTTATAAATAAGTACCTAAATCTGACCAGCAGTAATTTTCACTTCTACCAACCCACACTCTCTTCTGTAGGAACTCAGACAAAATAATGAAATCAAGTAAAATAAATGAATAAGCATCAGAGAAAGCATTCTTTTTAACTGGACAAATGGCTAATTGTTGTAACAAACGTCTTTCTCTACCAATAATTTTTCCTTTACCCAGTCAGGCTTCATTTTATTTTTTTTTAATTTTTTTAATTTTTATTTTTTTATTATTTTTTAAACAAATGCTTTATTAACTTCTGTTTTACATCATTCATTTCCGCCGGATTTTGAGTTACAATTTTTCCCCCGTTTTTCCCCTACCCGCCCTCCCAGAATAGCAGTCCCACAAGATATCACTTCTTCCAAACTGCTCTCTCCCATATCTTCTCCCATACCCCCTTCGACTTTTCCATTACAGGGTGAATCTCTGTGCCCCAATGCCTGAACATCTTATCTCCCCATTACAAGCAAAAGGGTATTAATAATAGTATATATATATGAAACATTTAATTTTAAGACCTCGAATTTCAGAACCATTCCCTTCCTCCCTTGTCACCCATTCCCTCTGGGAAGATAAGTAATTCAGTATATGTTGTATATGTCTAGCTATGCAAAACTTTACCACAGTAGATATATTGTACAAGGCTGCTTATAATTCCCTCACACCCATCCCACCCCCCCACCTGGTCCATTCCCTACTTGATCCTGTCCCTCTTCTATAGTGGGTACTTCCAACCTCCCCTCCCCCCAAGGATGCCCTCCCATCCATCATCCCTCCTCTCATCCCCCTTCCCCCTATTCTGCTGCAGGTTGAGATATCCCATTTAGTATGTATGTCATTCTCTCCCTGAACCAAATTCAAGGAGAATGTGGTTTTGCCTTTTTGTCTTCCTATTCTTCCCCTCCCATGGAACCACTTCCCCTTGCTTCTTCTACATGAGATAGTTTACCCTACCCTGTCTCTCCCCATCTTCTCTTGCCACTTTCCTCTCTCATCTCGTAATTTCACCCCTTGAGTATCCTCCCTTCCCAACAAATTCAACCTATGCCCTCTAGCCATATATAACTGTAAACATAGGTACACACATTAACATATATATTCATATGGCCATACACCCTTCTTCCATTATTTTCATACTGAGAAAGGTTTCATCAGTCACTGTTATTGTTTTTCCATATAGGAATGTAAATAACTCAACTTTGATAAGTTCCTTTTGATTTCTTTTCTCTGATTACCTTCTCAGGCAGCTCTTGCTTCTTGTGTCTGGATGTCAAATTTTCTATTCAATTCTGGTTTTTTGCTCAAGAATGCTTGAAAGTCCTCTATTCCACTGAATGACCATATTTTCCCCTGAAACAAAATACTCAGTTTTGCTGGGTAGGTGACCCTTGGGTTCATTCCCAGCTCTTTTGCCCTCTGGAATATGATATTCCATGCCCTTTGATCCCTCAGTGTAGAAGCTGCCAGGTCCTGTGCTATTCTGATTGTGTTTCCACAATATTGAAATTGTTTCTTCCTGGCTGCTTGTAGTATTTTCTCCTTGATCTGGGGATTCTGGAACCTGGCTATAATATTCCTGGGAGTTTTCTTCTTGAGATCTTTTTCAGGAAGTGATCAGTGGATTCTTTCAACCTCTATTTCCCCCTCTGGATCTAAAACATCAGGGCAATTTTCCTTGAGAATTTCTTGAAGGGTGATTTCTAGGTTCTTTCTTTGATCATTGCTTTCAGGTAGTCCAAAAATTTTTAAATTGTCTCATCTTTGCCCCCAAAGTAGGAGTCTAAGGTTTCCTGTTTAATTTGTTTCCTTTGCCTTGGCATGTTGCCACTTAATTACTTGACTTTTGGTGCCATAGTATGGCTTTGCCACCAGACAGGGGAGTTTTTGTCCCGAACGTGTGGGGGGACAACTTCCATTTCTGGCAAGCTGGAAACCCACCCATGACCTCCACCCCAGATCACAATCCAGATCCAGGGAGGTTAAAGCAAGAGTGATTACCCCACCAAGACTGATCGCTGGATCTCCCTACAGTTCGCAGGCCAGGAGCTGGAGCTGCCTCCGAAAACTACAAAACAGCGTGTCTCCTCAGCGGCTTCTAGCCCCCAGGGGAAGAAGCTGACTCATTCCCCAAATACTGGTCCCAAAGTCCATAGGGCACTAACCTCTCACTTTGTCCTAGGCATGTCTATGTTGATAATTCTGGAATTGCCACAGATGCTGGTGTTCTGGGGTCCCTCCAGCCTGCTGCTGGCCCTGCCACCCTGGGGCTAAAACCTCGGCTCACGCGGACCTGGGCTCGGCTCGGCTCCTGGGGTCTGCGTGCTGCGCGCTGCCAGGTCCCAGACCGCTGTGCTAGTCCTTCCTGCAGGGCTGCTGGGCTGTCATCAGCGGGAGGTTAGCTTCTCTGTGTTGTTCTGTGGGTGCTGGGGCTCCAGAAGTTGTTCAGAGTCCCCTTTTACATAGTTTGGAGGTGATGGGGGGGGGGGGCATGCCTTGGACACGCTGCTTCTACTCCCAGGCTTCATTTATTTTAAGGAAGCAAAGTAAATTCCATTCCTATGATAGGAAATGTTCTACAACAAACCTAGCTCACTAAAGATACATTTAAATAAAATTTGGAACTTTTTGAAAAAAACCTTTCTTTCCAGACACTTTCAACATGGGTAATTCACAGTTCATGTTTTTGTTGCATCTACATAATCAAAAGTCTGGAAAGATTTCACTAAGTTCCTTGTACATTTTTTCAGTCACAATGTATCTAGCTCTCTTCCTACAATTTAATAATGGCTCTATTAAAATTTTTAATTTTAGCATTTTTTCTAAGATATTTATAATGATGAACCAGATAAATGGATTGTCCATCCAAATTGACATCATAGACTTGGTTTGGCATTAGTTATCCACTTGTTTTTTCCTATGTGGATTATTAGGCTTTATTCTTTTGAGTTTGAGTCAATGTTTGGGAATTTGATACATTCAACAAAATGTCATCTGCAAATAAGAGAATCAGAAGAACATAATCTCACTAACCATTATCTTTTCCTTCCAAACCTCCTCTCTTCCTAACCTACCTATTACTGGTGAGAGCACAACCATCCTCTTAATTACCCAGGCTTATAATTTATCTCCCATTCTTAATTCCTAAGTCTTTCTCACTCCCCATATCCAATCAGCTCTCAAATTCTGCTATTTCTACATGCATTGCATCCTTTATCTACGTCTGTCCCCTTCTCTTCTCTAACACTACTGCCACCATGGGATAGATAGGCCCTTATCACCTCATCCCTAAACTTTAGCAATATTCTCATAATTGGTCTGCTTACTTGAAGTCTCTTCCTCATTGCAATCTGTTCTCTGCTCTGCTGTTAAATTGATCTGCCTAAAACACAGGTCTGACCATATCACTTTCCCTCACACCTCTCCGCCCCTCAGTGGTTCATTATTATCTCCAGGATGAAGTATAAAACTGTCTGTTTGGCTTTTAAAGCCCTTCAAAGCCTGACCTTTCCTATTATTTCCAGTCTTCTTAAACCTTACACACCTCCAAATACTCTACCATTCAGTGACACCAACCTCCTTTCTGTTTCTTGAACATGACATTCAAACTGCTAATTTCAAACATTTTCACTGGTTGTCGTCCATGCCAGGGACTCTTCCCCTCCTCATCTTTCCTTCCTGGTTTCCCTGGCTTCTTTCAAGTCTCAGCTGACGTCCTGCCTTCTGAAAGAAGCCTTTTCCAATTCTTCTTAATCTTACTATTTTCCACTGAGAGTATCCCCAATTTATTTTGTATGTATCTTGTTTGTGCGTGTTTTTTTAATATTTTTTTTCCACTTTAACCTGTGAGTTCCTTTAGAGAGATGATACTATTCTTTATCTTTATAACCTCAGTTCTTAGCAGAGTGCCTGGCACATAGTAGGTCTTTGAGAAATACTGACTAATCTTTCTTCCATTTCATCCCTGCACTTGACAGTTTCCATAAAATAAACTTTGAGAGAAGAAACTATCAATTTAAATTCCTCCTCTGATACCTAATAACTACATCACCATGAGGAAGTCTCTGTATCTGAGTCTCAGTTTCCCCTTTTTAGAAAGCAAATTTATCAATCACTACAGTGCTTCCCTTTCAGGGTTGTTGAGGAACTCAAATGAGATCATGTGTGCACAGAGTTTTGGAAACATGATAAGCACTATGGAGATGTCAGCTATTATGATGATGGCAATGTTTTGGGAAAAGACTATATGTTCAACCTCTCTATTCGCTCTTTCCAGTCCAAGTAAATAGTTGGCAGATCTCAAATTTGGGGATACTGCTACAATGACGCATTTAACCTTTCTCTTTCAGGCTGTTATAAATAGCAGGGTAAACTGTGAACCTCTTTCTCTTTGAAAAGGATGCTACCCTGAGGGCTTAGTCACTTTCCGAGGCTTTTTCAAGGAGCTGCGATACTTGGCTTTCTTTGAAATGAGTACAGTTATTGAAATAGTAACCAATGCAGCTGCTTGGTGGATTGGCACTAGAAAACAAGACAAATTAGGAGCTTTTTTCTCCAATTAATCTATTTGTGTGTGTGTGTGTGTGTGTGTGTGTGTGTGTGTGTATTAACAGATTGGGGGTGAAGGCAGATGAGCAAAACTGGAGAGAGAAGAACAGGTTTGAGTGTTTAAAGCTAAATTTTGGATTGAATTATTTTTAAGTAAAAAAAAAGTTGCTTCTGCAGGGGAACTTGATGATGACAAAAATTTTCTCAGAATACATGTTTCGCTCATTCAATCTCAACTTAGGAATTTTACAAAAGTGGATAAGGGTTTTCCAAAAGGCAATGTATGTAGTGAGAAGCAATATTTCATTGTGGAAAGAGCTCTGGAATCCATCCATCCTTTAGAGTCAGGAGGACTTAGGTTTGAATCCTGTCTCAGACAATTATCACCCTGGTAATGTCTCTGGGTCTGCATTTCTTCATCTGTAAATTGTGGTGATAATATTTGCTAAGCTTATCTCACAGGATTATGCATCTTAAATGAGATAATGTTTCTAGAGTGCTTTGAATACTTTAAAGCAATATATAAATGTGGGCCATTATTCATGCTTACTACCTGTGTGACCTTGGGCAAGTAATTTAACCTCCCTGGACCCCAGTTTCCTCATCTGAATAAAAGAAGGGGTTAGACTCAATGGCCTCTGAAAGCCCTTCCAACTCTAGATGCAAAGCTTTAGAGCTGGAAGATGCCATAGAGACCATCACGGATAATCCCTTAATTTACAGGTGAGGAAACTGAGGCCCATGGAAATTAAGGGACTTGTCTGAAGTCATTCATCAGTTAAGACTCAGAGGAAGGACTTGAATCCAGGTCCGCTAATTCACAAGTTTAGATATCCAGAGAAGGAAGAAACCTCAGAACTCAATTAGTCCAATCTCTTAATTACTCACTTGCAGACCTTGGTTGGTTAAGTGCCTTGCCAAAGGTCATATAGGCAGTAAATGATGGAGGTGGGTTTGATGTGGGCTCTGCTGACCTGCTGCTCCAGATCTTTCCTCTGCCTCATGCTACCTCACTCTTTTATGATAGAAGGTTCTAATACTGTTTCCATTCTGAACAGCTTTCTTGTTGTTCTCACTTCTCCAGAGGCTGTCATCTTCCCTTGGAATAATCCTCCTTCTTCTAGAGAAAGCCAAGGAATGATGTCTTTAAAAACAACCTTATTATTTCCAACACTTCCTACATGACAGGACAAAAATACCATCCGAACAGAGTCCCAAATTCGAGTCTTGTATTTCCAGCTTGAGCTGGAGCCAGCAGAGCGAAAGCATAAGCAAAAATCTTCACATCCTACAGGCTCTGAGGGAATTTGGAGGCCTTGAGTCCAGGTGTCTTGGATTAATTACTTCACACATCTCGGAGCATGACCATTGCCTTCTTCCAGCCTATTACACAGACTTCTCTGCCCTCTTTGTTTTCATTTCCTCTTCCTGACTCTATATCTTCTCCTTTCCCCTTTCTGTACCCTCATCTGAGACCACACATCCTTGTGGTCGTTTGCTTCCTGATGGCTCATAGAATGTGGTTCAATGTCTACCTTCTGACTCTTTCCCCAAACTCTCCTATGTGCCTCTACTAAATTCTGTCTTTCACCAGGAAGCATTTTTACCTTTTAAAAATTAGAGTTCAGGAACTACATCTAGGGGCAGAATTCCTAACCGAACAAGTTAACCATGATCATATATAGTATCTGGCCCTCCAGGAATCATAATGAGGGTGCCCACGTGTCCAAAATGGAAGTGGCTCCCCCCTCTTCCTAACTTCCTTTTTATCATCAAGCGTCCCACCATCCTCCTACTCACATAGGCTCACAACCTATTGGCTATCCTCAATTCCTCCCTCCCTCTCCCTTTCTATATCCAATCAGCTTGAAATCTTGTCATTTTTACTTTCCAAATATAGTCCCTTCTCTTCTCTGACACTACAAAAATTCTGGTACAGTACCTCATCCCCTCAGGACCATTCCAATAGCTTTCTGATAGGACTCTCGACCTCATTCTTTCCCATTCCAATCCACCCTCCTCTCTGCTCTCAAATTTAATCTTCCTGATACATAGGTCAGACCATGTCACTCTCCTATTCATTCAACTCCAGTGGCTTTCTATTACCTCTAGGATCAAATATAAAATCTTCTGTTTGACTTGTAAAGCCCTTCATAACATGGTCTCCTTCCTGACTTACTCCATATGACCAGCTCCTCAAGAGCAGGATTTTAGTTTTTTTGTCTTTCTTTGTACTGTCAGTGTTTAGCACAATACCTGGCACCTGGTAGCCAATATCATTAATAAATGATAGCTGATTGACATATAAATGGTTAGTAAATAGAAGGTTGTCGGAGGCACTAGAACCTGGCACCAGTGGGGGAAGAAGTAGAGAACTAGCAAACAATTTTAGAGAAGGTTGCATTTGATACAGAAAGTTAGAGGTTAGGAGAAAGAACATTCCAGGCATGGAAGACATCAGTACAAATGCATAGGAATGGAAGATGGAAAATAGTGAATAAGGAATAGTAAAAAAAGTCAGTATGACTAGACTTGCAGAGTGTAGGGAGAGGAATAACATGTTAAATGAATCAAAAGACAGGAAGGATCCAGGTTTTGAAGAGCTTTATATGACAAGAAGAACTCATATTTTATTCTAGTGCTAATAGGCAGACATCAGAATTTGTTGAGGTCTTTTTGGGGGGAAATGGTGGGGAGATGACAGTCAAAGGCCATGATATGAATAGGTTTTACTTAATTCATTTTGGCATCTGTGTTAGGGATAGATGGGAGTGGGTGAAACTTGAGGCAGGGAGAAATAAAGGGTTATTGCAGTGGTCCAGGGTAGAAGTTCTGAGAGCCTGGACTAGTGTGGTAACTGTGTGATTTGAGAAAATAAGATGTATGTAATTTATGTTGTAGAGAAAGACATGACAAGATTTGGCAAATACACTCCACTTCCCAAATCAAATCAAATTCAAATTCAAAACAAATGTTTACTATGTGTAACATTTCAGCTGAGGAAAATACAGTACCCTCTAGCCAAACCAAGGACTAAAGGCAGTGTACTGTTGGAAGGAATCCCCACGTCACTGAGATCACAGATACATCCAGGAAAACAAATAGTGATAAAACAGTGCTCATGGAAATAATGGCATCTACTGTGGGCACAAAAGTGTCCAATCTGAATTAAAAGACAACAGAAGCAAAGACACAAGACTATAACCAATTATCAAAGGGATATGACCAACTTAAATGAATGGGACCCCAGATATTCCTCCCAATCTGAGATGCCCTCTGTCTTCACGGCTTGATACCAGGATGATACAGATGAAGCAGAATAAAATCCAGAATCTCATTAATTGATAGACCCATACCTTGACTTTGCAGAAGGCCAGAGATGATGCATCTACTTGGGTGGTCACAGGACAGGCAGGGCAAGAGTCATCTCTGCTGACTAAGTGATCATAAAATGGGCACCTCCTTGTGTTAGGTGATAGAGGGTAGTCTGGAAGTAAAAAAAAAAATTGAGGAACTTTCTATATCATTAGGTCATCTCCACCAAGCAGGACTTGACAACAAGAAACCTTTATTATACCAGTCACACTTATAACCTGAAAACATTTTTATTATTATTACAAACTTTAATCACCATAAACAATTTCAGTCATTGCCAAAGCAGGAGTTTTTTACCTGGTATTCAGGGATTCCCAAGAGGTCTGTGGTTACACTTCAGGGTGTTTGTGAATTTGGGTAGAAAAAAAAAGATATGTATAGGTGTATATATCTATATACATATACACTGTTATGTTCACTAACCTCAAACTGGAATTTAAAATTTTCTTTCTTCAATAATTTTTAGATTATTTTTCCCCTGAGGAATGGTCCATAGGGTTCACCTCACTGGCAGAAGTTTCTATCATGTGTGCACATACACATACACATGCACACAATTAGTGAAACATGCTTAATAGATTAAAAAAAAAGTTTTCCTTTATAATTAGTCTTTAGCTCACACATTTCTCTTCTATTAATGGCCAGGACTGTTTCAGATCCTGTTATGTCATGCCCAAGTCAATGGAATCATATCTTCGATATGCTATATTCTTTGTTTTTTCTTTGTTTTCATCCGACCTGAACAGAGTTACTAAGACAAAGTCATACAAGCCTTGCTTTAATCTAGTCATTTTTCATTTTAAACATTTATTATAGGCTTCCTAATGTCCACCATGTAAAACTTTAACTCATCCTCTCAGATTTTAAGACACTTCACAAATGCTATATGTTCATTTGTACTTGTAAAGATATGTATAGGCTCCTGTTCTCTTTCTGAAAATGTTATAGTTTTGAAAAATTATAATCTTCCTAACCCCAAACATGATTGTAAAACAAGCTGAATTTGTCATCAGTACCGAGAACCTCTTGTCCCTCTACCTTTATTCCCCCAGAACATTTTGTTCCCCTCCCTTAAGCCAACACTCATCTCCAACCTAACTATCCAAACCTCTATAAATGTTCTCAGGCACTAGTATTACAAGTCTCCAAGACTTTTACTATTAAAATCCATGAGTTCTTAAAAATCTATTTTAATGAGTGTATCAAGGGCTTTTACATGGAAAAAATGACCCAGGTATACTTTGTGGGGCTATCCATGTCTTTGTTTAGTTGCCTCCACCCAGAAAATCTGGGAACTACACAATTTGGCACTGTTCATTGTAATTGTCTTAAGTCACAGAATATTGAAATCTTTGAAGAATTTGAGTAAACCTCAGGGTCCAATGGAGAAATGGATGGTGTGTGGGAATTGACTATAGGCAGTAAATAAACAAACAGCAACAAAACCAGGGAGCGGCTAGGTGGCACAGTGAGTAGAGCGCCGGCCCTGGAGTCAGAAGGACCTGAGTTCGGATCTGGCCTCAGACACTTAACACACAAACAAAAACCTAGCCGTGTAACCTTGGGCAAGTTACTTAACCCCAATTGCCCTCCAAAAGGCAAAAAAAAAAAAACAGCAACAAAACCCCCAAAACAAACAAAATAAGCCTGAGAATTGGAATAAGGATGCAGTCAAAGAAATGTATGTTGTAAAAAAATGGGTTTTGTTGGTCATGGGAACAATGGATGATAGCTAATTGACACATTACCTCCCCTGGGATCTTTTCAATATCATGAAAAAGTGAAGACGACCACTTCATGGTAGGTGTTCTCTGTATGGCACATTTATAGGAGAGCATGGACAAGGGTCATATAGGATAGATAGACACAAATGAGTTATCACTTGTATCATTGAACAATGTCAAAAGGTCATAGATCCCTTATGACATGTAAGTAATCTATGTGTATGTGTCTGTGTATGTTATAGACAAACGTGTACACATGGAGAGAGAATATTTTTTCATTATACATTTGGAGGTCAATTTCTGTACATAAATTTAGAGTCAGAAAGTAGGCAAAAATGACCTAACAGGAGGTCTAGATGAATGCTTTTTTGGGTCTGAAACTATACCAAGTGCAAAAGTACTCAGTAACTAAAAAGCAAATTTGTTCTATTCATGGAAAGGACACAAAAGTTTTGCATTTACAAATATACACAGAAGCACATCGTTTTAAAAGAGAACAAAGGGGAAAAAGGGGGAAAAGAAAAGAAAAAGGAGAAAGAAGAGGAGAAGAAGAGGAATGTGCTATAGTAGAAAGTGCACTGGCTTTAAAGTCGGAGAGGCTGGATTTCAATCCTGTCACTGACTGCATATGACCTATGTGACTTAGGACAACCAACTTCACCACTCGGTGCCTAAATTCTCTGATATTTAATACGAAAATATTGAACTATATTATTTTTAAGGTCCCTTCCATCTCTGGATCATGCAATTCCCTCTCACTGTCGAGCTTTATCCATTCATTTAATAAAAAGAGATCCAGGTGATTTCCCTCTTCTCTCAAGGGACTCATGATTTTCAGAATTCTCCTTAGAATTTCTGAATATTAACAAATACTTCTTTTCCCAGACCCCCAATCCCTACTTTCTAACTTCTACCTATACTTGCTACTTAAAGGAAAGGATTTTATTTATGGCTAAAATGGTGGGCGTTGCTCAGAACAATGTAAGACATGATGATGCCAAAAGTAGCCCACAGGAATTCAGGAAGACAAAAATGACTGAAAATTGGAAACCAGGCTGTTTTGGCTGGCATTCTGTTTTATGTTGAAGTTGAGAAGGATGAAATTAAGCCTGATCTTCCTAGCTCCAGTCAGTATCTCCATTTTGATATGTTCTAAGATAAAGAAAATTGGCAGCCTTTAAATGTTAAGATGGCCTCCTAGGTCAGCAAGATTTATACACTATAAGATCTCCAAATTCTAAAATAAACCTTTGTAAACTCATTCTCTCATAAAGTGGCAAAGCTTTAGAATTCCATAGGAAATGATGTGTATATGTATGTATGTTTGTATATTATATGTGTATATATGCATATATGTTTATACATACATAAAACAGAATTTTGTAGTAAATTTAAATTATATACGTGTGTATAATATACACATATGCATATACATGTAACAACTCTGCAGAATATTTATATGTGTGTGTATGTATATGTGTGTCTTTATATTCACACACACAATGGAGTAAGGAAAAGAATTTTGTGAGGTATAATAGGGTACTAACCAATGAGAACATATACACAAGCATATATAAGTATTCTATGACTATTTCCTCTTTACTTATTGTGTACCTTTTTCGTTGGTTGCTGCAATGGAAATGGGCATGTATATAAAAGATTCCCACAAGGATAACTCAGTTTATTTCTTGTGACTTGGTTCAAGTAGGCAACATTGCTTTAAGCCTCTGAGTTGATAGAACTCCATTGACCTACTCTTCCCACGTAGATCCACACAAAGCCATAATCACATGGCCCTGCTATTTCTTCTTCCATCTTGTATTTTTTTTCTTTACCAATTTAGGTGAAAGGATATTGGTAAAGTTATACACTAGGCTGTGTACTTATGAGTTCCAAAAAGTCAGGGGAGTACCAGAGGCCAAGGTACTAGAGTGTATGCTACAGTTTGTGGTTAAATAACCTCAATGAAAAGCCAATTCCTGAGTGGCCTGCCTGACCCAACCCAGCTGTGAATTGATATCAAGATGCTTGTTTCTCCAAGCAAGGGAGAGGCATTGTCCATGGTCTAGACTATATTTGAAATGAACTTCATGGACTGAATGCTTACATCTGAGCCCATTCTCAGAGACTGAGGAGGTACAAAGGAAAGTGTAAGTTCAATTTGACAGCATGAGGATGAATTAATAGTTCTTGCTATGTCTTATGGGCAAATTATCCCATTGTAAAAGTTAATTGACGTTAACTGATCAAATATATTGGACCAAAATTATTGTTAGTTGATAATGAATAGGACACATCAAAAAAGGAGCTCAATAATTTTAGAAGAATACCACTGTCCCTTTGGGTTACCCCCAAAACCCAGAAGAGTTGATATAACTACTGTTACTAGTTAGTCTTTAAAGACCTGACTCAGTGATGTTAGTAGGAGTTGAGATAATAACCTCTACAGTCTTTGTGGGCTACAGTTATACAGTGGAAAGAGCCGTGGATTTGAAATCTGAGAGACTCTGGGTGAAATCTCGACTTACTACTGATGTATGACCTTAGAGAAATGGTTTAACCTCTATTAGCTTTAGATCCTCCCTTTGTAAAATGACAGGATTGGACTAAATGCCTTTTGAGGCATCTTGCATCTCTAAACCCAAGATCCTATTATCCCAGTAAATTTGGGGAAAAAAACCAATATATAATTCAAGTGTAAAAAGCACGGATAGAGTTTGAAGAAGTTGCTTTTGGAGATGGGGACATTCATTTTTAGAGGTCCCTGACATTGAAAAACCCTAAATAAGAGCTCAGGTTACACCTAAAAATGATATTGCCTCATAAATAGATAGGAATAGAGGTTATCCCTGTGATTTCATTGATATAGGAAACTCCCAGAGAAGGAAACTCCTTCTCTTAATGCAAAGTAAGTCTCATTACATAATCATGGGATATCTTAGTTAGAAGGGATATAAGGAGGGCAGAGCCAAGATGGCGGAGCACTTACCTGGCAGTCCTGCCCACACCACTTCCAATATATATAAATGGGGACTCTGAACACCCTCTGGAGCTCCAGAAGCCACAAAATGACACAGAGAAGCTAACCTCCTACTGAGGACAGCCTGGCAGCCTGGCAGAGAGCGGGCAGCACAGCACTCTGGGAGCGGAGCCTAGGCCCACGTGAGTCTGAGGTTTTAGCCCCAGGGTTGCTGGACCAGCAGCAAGTTAGAAGGACCCCAGAACACCAGCAGCTGTGGCCTTTCCAGAATTATCAACACATGGATGCCTAGGACAAAGTGAGAGGTCAGTGCCCTATGGACTTTGGTATTAGTATTTCAGAGCCCATCAGCATATTCTCCTGGGGGTGAGAAGCCACTAAGGAGCTGCAGCATAGCCGCCATTTTGCAGCTTCAGTTGCAGCTTCAGCTCCTGGCCTGCAGACTGTAGGGGGATCTGGCGATCACTCTGGAGGGGGTAATCGCTCTTGCTTTAACCTTCTTGGATCTGGATTGCAGTCTGGGGTGGGGGTCTTGGGGTGTGTGACCAGCTTACCAGAGCATGTGGGGGCTCCATAGAGGGCACACAACTAATACTGCCAGCAGCTGTGAACCCCAGTGTTTGGAATGGAAGCTCTCCTGTCTGGTGGCAGAGTCCTACTGTGGCAACGAGCCCAAAAGTCAAGTAATTGAGTGGCAACATGCCTAGGCAAAGGAAACAAAATAAACAGAAAAATTCAACTTTAGATTCCTATTTTGGGGGCAAAGAGGATCAAACCATGGAACAGGAGGAGGACTGGCAGGTCAGAACTCCTGCACCAAAAGCCCCAAATGAAAATACGAACTGGTTACAGGCCAAAGAGGACCTTAAGAAACAGATAAGAGGGGGCGGAGCCAAGATGGCTGAGTAGAAACAGCTCATCCAAGCCACACTGCCCCCAGATTCCCCCCAAACTATGTAAAAGGGGACTCTGAACAACTTCTGGAGCCCCAGCACCCACAGAACGACACAGAGAAGCTAACCTCCAGCTGAGGACAGCCCAGCAGCCCTGCAGGAAGGACCAGCGCAGCACTCTGGGACCTGGCAGTGCACAGCGTGCAGAGCACAGAGCGTGGGTAGCCGAGCCGAGCCCAGGTCTGCGTGAGCCGAGGTTTTAGCCCCGGGGCGGCAGGGCCAGCAGCCGGCTGGAGAGACCCCAGAACACCAGGAACTGTGGCGACGCCAGAATTATCAACATAGACATGCCTAGGACAAAGTAAGAGGTTAGTGTCCTATGGACTTTGGGACCTGTATTTGGGGAATGCGTCGGCTCCCTCCCCTGGGGGCTAGAAGCCACTGAGGAGACACGCCATTTTGTAGTTTTCAGAGGCAGCTCCAGCTCCCAGACTGAAAATTGTAGGGAGATCCAGCGATCAGTCTTGGGGGGTAATTGCTCTTGCTTTAACCTCCCTAGATCTGGATTGTGATCTAGAGAAATGGAAGTTGCCCCCACACGTTCGGGACGAAAGTTCCTCTATCTGGCCTTAAAGCCATACTATGGCAACAAGCCCAAAAGTCAAGCAATTAAGTGGCAACATGCCAAGGCAAAGGAAACAGAAAAATGCAACCCAAGACTCCTATTTTGGGGGCATAGAGCGGGAAAAGGACTTTGAGGTCAGAAGTCCTGCTCCAAAAGCCCCAGGGGAAAACATGAGCGGGTTGCAGGCCATAGAGGACCTTAAGAAGGACTTTAAAAATCAAATAAGAGAAGTGGAGGAAAAATTGGAAAGAGAAATGAGAAGGATGCAGGAAAAGTATGAAATGAGGGTCAACAGCCTGACTGAGGAAAACAACACCTTAAAAAATAGACTAACTCAAATGGCAAAGGAGGCCCAAAGGGCAATGAGGAGAAGAATGCCTTAAAAAGTCGAATTTGCCAGATGGAAAAAGAATCTCAAAAGTTCACTGAGGAGATTCATTCCTTCAGAGTTAGACTGGAGCAAATGGAAGCTAATGACTTTATGAGAAATCAAGATGCTGTTAAGCAGATCCAAACAAATGAAAGATTAGAAGGCAATGTGAAATATCTCATGGGAAAAACCACTGACCTGGAAAATAGATCCAGGAGAGACAATTTAAAAATTATTGGACTACCTGAAAGCCATGATCAAAGAAAGAACCTAGAAATCACCCTTCAAGAAATTCTCAAGGAAAACTGCCCTGATGTTTTAGATCCAGAGGGCAAAATAGAGGTTGAAAGAATCCACCGATCACCTCCTGAAAAAGATCCCAAAAAGAAAACTCCCAGGAATATTATAGCCAGGTTCCAGAATCCCCAGATCAAGGAGAAAATACTACAAGCAGCCAGGAAGAAACAATTTCAATATTGCGGAAACACAATCAGAATAGCCCAGGACCTGGCAGCTTCTACACTGAGGGATCGAAGGGCATGGAATATGATATTCCAGAGGGCAAAAGAACTGGGAATGAACCCAAGGGTCACCTACCCAGCAAAACTGAGTATTTTGTTTCAGGGGAAAATATGGTCATTCAGTGGAATAGAGGACTTTCAAGCATTCTTGAGGAAAAAACCAGAATTGAATAGAAAATTTGACATCCAGACACAAGAAGGAAGAGATGCCTGAGAAGGCAATCAGGGAAAAGAAATCAAAAGGAACTTATCAAAGTTGAACTATTTACATTCCTATATGGAAAAGCAATAACTGTGACTGATGATATCTTTCTCACTATGAAAATAATGGAAGAAGGGTGTATGGTCATATAAATACATATGTGAATGTGTGTGTATATGATTACAGTAATATATGGATAGAGGGCATAGGTTGAATTTGTTGGGAAGGGAGAATACTCAAGGAATGAAATTATGAGGTGAGAGAGGAAAGTGGCAAGAGGAGATGGGGAGAGACAGGGTAGGGTAAACTATCCCATGTAGGGGAAGTGGTTGCAAAGGAGGGGGAGAATAAGGAAGGCTAAAAAGGCAAAACCACATTCACATCGAATTTGGTTCAGGGAGAAAATGACATACATACTAAATGGGATATCTCAACCTGCAGCAGGATAGGGGGAAGGGGGATGAGAGGAGGGATGATGGATGGGAGGGCATCCTTGGGGTGAGGGGAGGTTGGAAGTACCCACTATAGAAGAGGAACAGGATCATGTAGGGAATGGACCAGGTGGGGGGTGGGATGAGTGGGAGGGAATTATAAGCAGCCTTGTACAATATATCTACTATGATAATGTTTTGCATAGCTAGACATGTACAACATATACTGAATTACTTATCTCCCCAGAGGGAATGTGTGACAAGGGAGGAAGGAAATGGATCTGAAATTCGAGGTCGTAACATTAAATGTTTCAAATATATATAAATACTATTATTAATACTCTTTTGCTTGTAATAGGGAGATAAGATATGCAGGCATTGGGACACAAAGATTCACCTTCCTCTAATGGAAAAGTCGATGGGGGTATAGGAGAAGGTATGGGAGAGAGCAGATTGGAGGAAGTGATATCTTGTGGGACTGCTATTCTGGGAGGTTGGATAGGGGAATAATGGGGGGAAATGATTGTAACTCAAAATCTGGTGGAAATGAATGATGTAAAACAGAAGTTAATAAAGCATTTGTTTAAAAAAAAAGAAACAGATAAGAGAAGTGGGGGAAAATTGGGAAGAGAAATGCGAAAGATGTAAGAAAAGTATGAAATCAGAGTCAATATCCTGACTGAGGAAAATAACACCTTGGAAAATAGACTAACTCAAAAGGCAAAAGAGGTTCAAATAGGCAATGAGGAGAAGAATGCCTTTAAAAAGCCGAATTTGCCAAATGGAAAAAGAATCTCAAAAGGTCACTGAGGAGAATCATTCCTTCAGAATTAGACTGGAGCAAATGGAAGTTAGTGACTTTATGAGAAACCAAGATGCTATTAAGCAGATCCAAACAAATGAAGGAATAAAAAGCAATGTGAAATATCTCATGGGAATAAACACTGATATGGAAAATAGATCCAGGAGAGATAATTTAAAAATTATTGGACCACCTGAAAGCCATGATCAAAGAAAGAACCTAGAAATCATCCTTCAAGAAATTCTCAAGGGAAATTGCCCTGATGTTATAGAACCAGAGGGCAAAATAGAGCTTGAAAGAATCCACAGATCACCTCCTGAAAAAGATCCCCAAAAGAAAACTCCTTGGAATATTATAGCCAGGTTTCAGATTTCCCAGATCAAGGAGAAAATATTACAGGAAGAAAATTTGACATCCAGACACAAGATGCAAGAGATGCTTGAGAAGGTAAATAAGGAAAAGAAATCAAAAGGGATTTATCAAAGTTGAACTATTTACATTCCTACATGGAAAAATTATAACTGTAACTGATGAAACCTTTCTCAGTATGAAAATAGTTGAAGAAGGGTATATGGGCATATGGGCATATGAACACATATGTGAATGTGTGTATATATGTTTACAAGTATACATAGATAGAGGGCACAGGTCGAATTTAATAGGAAAGGATGATGCTTAAAATGTGAAATTAAGAGGTGAGAGATGAATATAATGAGAGGAGATGGGGAGAAATAGAAAGGGGTGAACTATCTCATATAGAAGAGGCAATAGGAAATGGTTGCAAGGGAAGGGAAACATAGGAAGGCAAAAAGGTAAAACCATATTCTCATTGAATTTGGCTGAGGGAGAGAATGACCTACATACTAAATGGAATATCTCACCCTGCAGGAGAATAGTGGGGAGGGGGATGAACGGTGAAATGATGGAAAGGAAGGCATGCTGGGGGGGATGAAGGTTGGAAGCACCCACATTTGGAAAGGGTCAGGATCAAAGTAGGGAATGGACCAAGTGGGGGCTGGGATAGGTGGGAGGGAAATACAGCCAGTCTTTTACAATATATCTACTATGGTAAAGTTATGTATAGCTATACATACACAACATATACTGAATTGCTTATCTTCCCAGCAAGAGCCAGTGACAAGGGAGGAAGGGAATGAATCTGGAATTCGAAGTTTTAAAAGCAAATGTTTTAAATATATATATATATATATATATATATATATATATACTATTATTAATACTATTTTACATATAATTGGGAAATAAGATAGATATATAGGCATTGGGGCACAGAGATTCACCTTGCCCTACTGGAAAATTTGAAGGGGGTATGGGAGAAGATATGAGAGAGAGCAGATTGGATGAGGGGATATCCTGTGGGACTGCTATTCTGGGGTGGTGGGTAGGGGGAAAAATGTAACTCAAAATCTGATGGAAATGAATAATGTAAACCAGAAGTTAATAAAGCATTTGAACAAAAAGGGGGATATAAGCAGCCATCTATTAAAAAAAAAAGCAAACAAACAAACAAAAAAAACAAAACCACATTTGAAAAATTCCCCTATGATCTACCCAACAAGAAATCATCCAGTCTCTGGTTAAAGACCTGTAAGGGGGAAATCCATTGTTTCCAGAGGTAGCCCATTCAAATTTTTAATAACCATCTGGACATCAACACAATATTAACTTCACAAATTCCACATTTGCTTCTAGTTTGTCCCTATGGGGTCTTCCTTTAACTGAGAACCCTTCCAGTTTTTGAAGGTATCAACATTGAACCCTCCTCCTCACCCCCATGTCTTTTCTTCCTCAAGATAAACATAAAGTTTAAAGCTTTAAGTTAAAATACAGTCATTTTTTTAAAATGTGAGGATAAAGGGGGAAATTAAGGAGTATTTGCTCCTCAATTTCCACATCCCCATCGTGCCAAAAGTTAACACAAGATTTGTCAGTGTTTGTGCTCAGGAAAGCAACTGAAATAATGCTTTGGGTTTATTAATAGAACACCAGCTGTGTTTAAAACAGATAAGCGGAGGTATGTGCATGGGCTCGTTCTTGTCAGGATAGGTGTTTTAAATATATCTGCCATTTTAAGCATTTGGGTGGATATTATCGAGTAAGTTTAGTATTATATTTAGGTCATGTCTACACAAGGTTAATGGAAGCTAATATTTTAGGGGAGAAAACTACCAGGGCTAGCTAGTGGTGTCATGTTCCGGGAAAGATCAGATTTATGGAAACAGGCTAAGTCACTGGGATAGCCGAGGACGAGTGGGGCATATTCTTAATTATTTTTTAAATATTTTTTCCTTGTCTTTCTTTAAAGTCTCAGCTCGATTTCACCTTGGGTCTTTCCTAGCTTCCTTCTCCTTCCCATGTCAATACTAGTCCTTTCTCTTTAAGATTGCCTTCTATTTATACTATATATCATGATGTACTTGGGTATTTGGATGTTGCTTCCCTCATTCGAATGTGAGCTCCATAAGAGAAGGAACCATATTTTTGCCTCCCTTTGTATCCCAGGTGATCAGTACAGTTTCTTGTAGATGGAATCACTTAATAAATACTTGGCTAACTTAAGGACAAATGAAAGAAGGAAGGAAGGAAGGAAGGAAGGAAGGAAGGAAGGAAGGAAGGAAGGAAGGAAGGAAGGAAGGAAGGAAGGAAGGAAAAAACACATCGACACTGAGGTCAAGATAAGTAGGGTCCATAACAAAGCTAGCAGACTGAATTCTGCTGTGCTAGATTTAAAAGAAATACATGGGTTCTCTACCCCATCTCTGTTTTAGGCAGGTGTAATAATTAGAAACATATCCCCAAAATTGTCATATTGAAATCCAAATTGAATCCTATCATTTTCAGTGAGATGTTCTTTCAAACCAGATACTCTAATGAATTAAATGAAGGTTTCCATCCAAAACTATTGCATTTCTACCCTAGCATTTACAAAATATCACAGTACTCTCTAGAATCAGACTGTTGGAACATCTCTTCATTTAGCAGGCTGGATTTACTAGGGTGCCATGCTGAGTTGGCTTTGGTCTTTGATCCCTGTCAATTGAGAAGACTACTGAAGGATTCTCACACTGACTGCTATTTTTCTTTCTGACGCATTGGGACATAAGAGTGTCTCCAACCTCCAACCTCCCCAAATACCTATAAGGATCAGCATGACAGATTTTTGGCATGCACCATACTTGTTTAATTAAAGTTGATGGTATGGAATAGTGGATACCCTGAAGGACCCTGAGTAAGGCAGTCCCAGGTTCAAATCCTACTTCTAACTCTTGCTAGATATGTGATGATGGATAATTTATTTAACCTCTATAATCCTGTACAAAATGAGAATAATAAGAATAAGGATAGATGGAATCCATACAGCACTTTATGTATTTCAAGACTTTTTAAATAAATATTTTCTCATTTAACTCTCAAGAAGACTCTGGGAGGTGGGTGCTATCATTACCCCCTGAAGAAACTGAAGTAGACAGAGGTTAAGATCACACAGTTATTTAGTGTTTGATACTGGATTTGAGCTCAGGTCTTCTTTACTTTCAGTCCAGCATTTTTTTCACTTAGTCACCTAGCTAGTTCTTAGTACTTACTTACCTCATGATGCTACTGTATGGCTTGAATAAAGTATGTATGTAACTCACTCTGCAAAAGATAAAGCCCTAGATAAAAGTTGGTCATCATCATCATTATTGTTGTAATCAATCATCATCAGCAGCAGCAGCAGCAGCATCCTCATCATCCTCATCATCAATATTAGTATTATTCTTGCTATATTTCTAGTTTCCCTCATTTGTTTTGCAATCCCATGATACCATGCTCACCTCTCTAATCTGAAAGATTCTCTTTTCACTTACATAGATATAACCTAAGCTATAGGACATGCATGCACCAACTCACCTTGGGGGATAGCTAAGACCTTTGTATATGTCTTTTTATTATCCTATGTTGAGTGCCAACTACATGCTCTACTCTGTGTTACCTGTACAACAACTACCGAAGGGCAGCAAGGCCAGTGAAGTATCTCCAGAACATACCATATAAGGAGAAGTTGAAGGAATTAGAAATATTTACTCTGGAGAAGTGAATAATTGGGAGAGATGGGAGAGGGGTTATAACAGATATCTAAAGGGTTCATGTGTAAGATGAATTAGACTTCATAGATAATAAGTTCATAGATCTGAGGCTGTAAGGGACCTCACAGTGAATCTAATCTAAACATATCTTTTTCATATGAGTTAGACTATATCCAGGGGCATTCAGTGATTTTACTAAGGTCAATTAATCAAGCAACTTCAGTCTTCACTGGGGATACAAACAAACAAACAAACAAATAAATAAATAAACAATCCATAATCTCAAAGAATTTACATTTGAATTGGCACCTTGCTCTACTTAAGCCCAGAAAACAGAAGTGGGACCAATGGATGGAAGATATAGAGAGATCAAATTAATCAAGAAAGTCTTTGTATCAATTATTCTTCTGTAAAAGACCTGGACTTAAAGCTGGATAGCCACTTACTAGGAATGCTGTAGCAATCATTTTCATTCAAGTTCATATTGGATAAGTAGGATTCTCTCCTCTCCCCTTCTGTGATTTCTGGCTGCAGCATTTTTCAGCAAAGTAAGAAAAGAGAGTCAAGGGAAGAGAGAGCTTTTGAGGAATATAATCCATTGCATATCCAGGCAGTCAATTATAGATTCAAAAGTGAATGAACCCCAGTAGTTAGGAATCAAGCTTCACAGAGAATGTCTCATGGATTATAGCTAAGGGTCCAGCTCACCAGAGACACTAATTCCAGTGGAGAGAAGCATGGAAATGTCACAAGAAGAGAAAGGACATTCGAGTCCAGTGGTGCTAGAGGCTATGTGTTCTCTGTGTATGTGCCTTGCTACCAGAGAACTTTGTGTATGTGACTGCTCTGCCCACTGACACTATATATTTGTGGGATGGTTTGTCAAAGGTTTGTGGGGGAATATTTACTAGCTACTGTCCACTTCTGCCAACTAAGTAAATGCCTCTGCACTGAGCTAATTTTCTACTACCTGACAATATTAAAGGAACAAACCAGTAGGGGGTTGTGAATTATAGTTTTAAGAGTAAATAACTATAGAATATCATGAAGTTGGGAAAACTAATACCCAGAGATCACCCTACTGCTAAGCTGGAATGAGTATTCTAGAAGGAGTACTATATTAGCAAAGAAAGTGATTAGTAGGGGAAGATGTATCTGTGGAAGATTCAGGCAGAAATTGATTTATGAATTGTCTCTAGGATAGAGTCAGCTCAGTTTTCCATCAACTACTAGGTTCTGGTTTGATTAAAGACTCAAAACCCATGCTAGAGATATATTAGAAGGCAGTCCTTTTACCGGGTCTCAAAACACTTCCTAACCATAGGATCATGGATTTAGAGATGAAAGAAACCATTTGAGTCATCGATTTTGACCTCTACATTGTTATCATTACATATTATGTTATCTATAATATGTATTATATTATAATGATTCTTATTTATGGTTGAGGAAACAAAAATGTGAGAAGTATTGTATAAGATCACAGAGATTATAAGAAGATCCAATATTTGAACCAAGGTCCTCTCTATCAGTGCTATAATGAATGACAAATATATCACAGACCAAACAGTATGATTTTTTTTCATCCACCCTCAAAAAAATTTCTGAATAGCGTATAAATGTCAAACTAACAACTTTGGAAATGACCTAAGCTTGTCTGGATCTCAGTTTTCTCCTGCAAAAAGGGAGATATAGAGGTAGAATTATTGTTTCTAAAGTCATAAGATATCATTTACAAACACATATCTTGCATTTATTTCCTATGTGACAAATCAGTTCACTTTTCTTGGCTTCAGTTTCCTGATCTGTCAGATACAAATATCATTGGATTGAATGAGCTCTAAAGTTTCCTTCCAGCTTCAAATTTGTAATTAAAGTAATCTGAAAAAAATCTTCATAAGAAATCATAAAGTGAAGTTACGCAAAAGGGAAAACTAAAAAAAATACTTCAACCTTAAATAGAAATAATCATTTATGATTTATTTGTTCATCTTTGGAATGAAATGACCTTCTAACCTGGCTCATGTGGCTAATTGAAGCACCAACTTTGAGTTCAGTTCTAGATTCAGTCACCAATGTGCCTTTCTCCATGAATCCCTTGGGAAACATAAATATTCTGCAGGTTGAGGGTGAACATAAAACACAAAAATCATTTTCCAACCTGCCACATGGATTAGGAATGGTAAGCATTTGAAGCCCTGCTCCTCCCCCAAAGTACTAAATTAGGAACTGGTCATAACATGAGACATGAAAATATATTAGGAATCATGAACCTCCTGTTTCAACCCATTGTGACTGTTTCAGGGGGAATTAGAGATTTCCTCAAAAGTGAACCAGCTAATAATGCTAAAAGCAGTATATGTCTTCTTACTCTGGGCCTAGATTTACTTCCCTTGAGTAAAGATCTTAAAAATTTGAAATGTGAGGCTGGTGGAGAGATGACAATAAGAGGAAGAAAAAGTTGGCAAAGATAAATTTGGGGTCAATATCAGAGGTGACTTCTGGAGGGGACAGGCTTCATATGGATGTGGACATGTTAATCTAAAGACCTGGGCAGGGGAAAAAGGGGGGGGGGCAATGATCCAGGAAGGAAATACCCTCCTACTCTGTTAGTCAGGATGAAAGGCATTCCTTTATTTCCATGTGTCCCAGTCCTACAGGTTGTGGAATAAATCCAGGTGTTTTTTGGAAGGGGTACCATCTTATTTAAGAACATCTGTTGATTTCCTACATATAATTCCTTAGAGAGGATGGCATTAATCAGTTAGGATGCTGGCAGTTTTTAGCTTAGAAAGTACTAAGTATATAAGACTCTGATTGTCATTCTTCCCCTAATATGTTGGTGGGCTAGATGCAATGAGTGCCCAATGGCATGTTTACATTACTTAGAGTGTCCCAGTACTATAAGTCATTCTTCTCTCCCACGGTTCTCTTTCTGGGTTGGCAGGGAGCTACAGGACTGTCTCTCACCAATGTAATTTTCCACCGTTTGTGTGTGCCTTTGTAAAAATGATGACAAGCTAGTAGACAGTGAGACCTTATGGCATGAAGAAATATACATGAAAGCAGGGAGAGACAATTACCTGGTCCAAAGATAGTAAAAGATTAAATAATTGACTGAGTCCCAGCAGCTACAACAATTGTTGAGATGCTAAGAATCAGGTCTCCAGCTCTTGATTTCTATCTCTTCTTCTGGGACTCCTTCTGGAGTACTCCAAAGAAAGAACTAAGTCACATCTCTTATATTCATGGCCCTAGTGGTATATAAAAAGGTGCAAACCATCATCACCTACAAGCAGAAATGCTTATTTGCATTTTGATGTTGCTTAAAATATTATTAAAAATATGGACACTTACAACATTTTTAATCCAATCCAATATATGTATGATTCAGAAGAGAGGAAGTTGTCCCAAGGGGTGGAGATTTTCCTCAGCTTGGGTTGAAGTAGAGGAAGATGATTAGGGAAAGAATTTCTACAATATGTGAAACTTTTAGAAATATATACTCCAGAAAGTTTTTGAACCCGGGGAGAGATTCACTGGGCTCCTCAGATATGGAGGGTCCCAGGGAACGGGCACGGATGCAGTGGCAGGCTGCCTGAGTGGGGCATCTTTACTGAAAGGCATTATTTTACCTAGCAGTCTATATCCAGAAGACCAAAGGTGTTTTGCTTTGTTTTGTTTTGTTTTGTTTTTCCCAGCAGGCTAAGACAACTAGCTCAATTGGGAACCTAGAGAATTGGCAACCAGTTACTGCTTTGGGCCATCATCATCTCATGTCACTTTCACACCAATAACTTAGAGATAAAAGAGATAAAATATCTTATTACCAGGCCCAGGAGCCTTGTAGCCAACTTCTTAAAAGATAAATTAGCTGAATGGTTCTTTTCAGTGATATCCAGTGCTAAGTAAAATTATCCTCCCTCAGGTCCTAGGTCAGTATTAAAAGAAAAAAAAATACTGAATTCAATTTTCCATTGATGAAGTTCTATTGACCAATTACAGTCCAGAACATACAACTTTTAACATGTTTATAACTTCCATTAGCTACAAAAGTGGGTCTTAGGTTCTTACCCTGGGTTGTTCTGCTGAGACTATTAAAGTATGTCTCAAATCTCTGAATTGACACCTTTCAGAATGAGGTCTGACCGCTAGACTTCAATTTCTTTTGAAAAAAAAATACACACACACAACATACTGGGTGGGTTTCTACAAATCTTAGGCAAAATATGTTAGAAAACTTAACAATCTACGGCATTTATTAAGTCAATTGTAAGCCAATCATTACGTTAGACAACCACAATATCAAGAAAAATGATAAATCATACTTTGTCATCAAAGAATTTAAATTAATCCAGGCTTTTGCCAACCTCTGTTGATTTCATCTCTGCAGCATCTCCCGAATTTGTCCCCTTCTCTCCATGGACACTGCCCCCACCCTGGTGGAGGCCCCCATAACCTCACACCTATATTACTGCAATAGCCTGCTGGTAGGTCTGCCTGCCTCAAGTCTTCCAACTCCAATCCATCCTCCATTCAGCCACCAAGGAGATTTTACTTAAGAGCAGATCTGGCCATGTTTCCCTATTATTCAGTAAACTCCAGAGGCTTCCTATGGTCTCTAGGATCAAATATAAAGTAATCTGATTTTTCATTCACAGTCCTTCATTACCCAGCCCCTTCCTAACTCTACAGTTTTCTTAGATACACCTCACTCCCTGAAACATAGTTTGATCTAGTGATACTGTCTTCTCAACTATACTAAGAGCAAGACACTCTATAATCTGCTCTGGGAATTCTTTCTGGCTGTCCCCTTTATTCCTGGAACACCTTCCCTCTGCTACTCCACTTACTGACCCTCTGGATTCTTTTAAATCCCAATCTTTTTTCCCAAAGCCCTCCTCAATGCTTCTTAATGCCTTCCTCTGTTAATTATTATCTATTTATCCTGTCTATAGCTTGTTTTGCATATATTTGTTTTCATGTTGTCTCTCCCATGAGATTGTAAGTCCCTTGAGGGCAGGGACTGTATTTTACATCTTTTTTTTTTTTACTTCCCAGTCCTTAGCAAAATGCCAGGCACACAGTAAGCAAGTATTAAATGTTTATTGATTGATTGATTATAGACCATAGTCAATGTGTCCTATAATGGTTGCTGTGGACAGCTAAGCTTTGCCTCCTTGATGACAAGTGGATAACTCTTTGGTTAAGAAGACAAAGCTATTATCCTTCTTTTCATATTTTAATAAAAATAGATTGAGTTTTATCTTTACTGTAAATATAAAAACTGTGTGGCATTTTGAATAAAAGGCTAGTCTTAGGGTCAGAAAGAGTTAGATACAATTCCTACCTTTGAAACATACTAGATGAATGAACATAGGGATGTTAATTAAGTAGAGACTTTACCCTGTGCCCAAGAGAAAAGATATAGACATCCATATAGATACAGACATATATAGATGCATATATACACATGGACAGTCTTCCTCTCTTTGATGTGTCTAGTTTGTTCTTAGTTTATAGGCTTATATATAATATATACCAGTATACGTATATGCCATCACAATAATTTGCACAAGTTGTTCAGTCATTCCCCAATTGATGAGCATTCCCTTGATTCCTAATTTTCACCAACACAAAAAGAGCTGCTATAAATATTTTTGTACATATAGATTATGTTCTTTTTTCTTTTATCTCTTTGGGGTACAGACATAGTAGTGATATTTCTGGCTCAAAAAATATTCATGCTTTTATAACCCTTTGGACATTTGTTCTCCAGAATGGTTGGAGCACTTCACTGCTCCACCAGTGGTTCATTAATGCACCTATATTCCCTCATTCTCTTCAGCTTTTGTCATTTCTGATAGGTGGTAGTACTTCAGTATTGTTTTAATTTGTCTTTCTCTAATCAATAGTGATTTAGAACTTGTTTTTTCAATATGAGTATAGATAGCTTTGACTTCTTATTCTAAAAACTGCCTGTTTCTGTCCTTTGACCATTTATCAATTTTTAATAAATTTGTCTCAGTTCTATATAAATTTGAGAAATGAGGCCTTTATCAGAATATGAAACAAAACAAAACAAAACTTGATATAAAATTATTTGATATTACTCCATTGTCTCTGGTGACTTTTAGCAAAATGTAGTTTCCCTTATTATCTCTTTCAGTTAGGTCTAAATTTGTTTTTGCTTTGTCTGAAATCATGATCACCACCCATGCCTTCTTCATTTCAACTAAAGCATAATAGACTCATTTCCGAACCTTAATTTCAACTCTATGAGTGTGTTTCTGTCCCTTGTGTGACTCTTGTATACAACACATTTTTAGCTTCTGGTTTCCAATCCATTTTTCTACCCACTATACTCAAGGTGAGTTCATATCATTCACATTCACAGTTATAACCACTAACTGTGCATTTCCCTCCATTCTATTTTCCTTTGTTTATCCTTCTCTATCTTTTTATCCTGTTGTTCCTCAAGAGTCTGTCTTGCTTCTGACCATTGCCTCCCCTGATTTACCCTCCCCCTTATCATCCCTTTCCTGATATATTGTATCCCTTTCCCCTTCTACCTATTGAGTAGGACATTTCTATACCAAACTATGTGCATATACATATATGAAGATATATATGCATATATAGAGATACATGCATGCACACAAGTACATATACACACATGTACATCTATATATACATGCATAAATACATAACTACATACATACAAACAAACATACATATATTCTTCCCTCTTTGAATCAGTTCTGATGAGAGTGAAGTTCAGGCATTGTCTTCCAATTCCCCTCCCATTTTCCCCTTTACTACAAAAAACTTTTCCTTATGTTCCTCCTTTACGTGAGAAAATTTGCCCCATTGCACCTGTCCCTTTCTCCTTGTCCCAGTGCATCTCTATTTCTCACCCATACTTTTTTTAGATCATCTAAGCATAATCAACTCACGTCCATGTCCTATGTCCATACAAACTACTTCTAACTGCCCTAGGAGCTACATGTATCCTTTTCCATATGATAATGCAAACAGTCTATATCCTTTGAGTTCTTTATGATTATGCTTTCATGTTTGTCTATGCTTCTCTTGAGTCTTCTGTTTTTTTATTAGTTTGTGGGGGGTTTTTAGGGAGATGGTAGAGTATGGGGACAGATGGAACACCAAGCTGAGGGGCAGGAGCAGAGAGACAGACCATTACTGTACTGTAAAACTAACAGAGGGCTTTCTTTCTTTTTCTTTTTTGAATGCAGATTTCAGAATTTTTTCACATAAAGTTGAATTTGTGTATTGAAAATTTATGTAAAGTAAAAACTTTCTGCACTCAGTTTTGCAGAATAGTTTATTTTTGGTTGTAATCCTAGTTCCTTTGCCTGCAGAATATCATATTCCAAACCCTCTGTTCCTTTAAGGGAAAGCTGCTAAATCTTGTGTTATCCTCACTGTGACTCCATGATATTTGAATGGTTTCTTTCTGGCTAGTTGCTTTATTTTCTCCTTGACCTGGGGGCTTTAGAATTTGACTATAATATTCCTGGGAATATATTTGGGGGGGATCTCTCAATTTATATTTCACTTTCAGGATCTAAGATATTTGGACATAATTCTTGAAATATGATGTCTAGGATATTTTTTTAATCATGGCTCTCAGGTAATCTGATATTAAATTATCTCTTCTGGATCCATTTTCCAGGTCAGTTGTTTTTCCAATGAAATATTTCACTTTTCTATTTCTTTTTTAATTTTGTCTTTGTTTTATTATTTTTCAATATCTCATGGAGTCATTAATTACCACTTGTCCAGCTCTAATTTTTAAAGAATGATTTTCTTCAGTGTGCTTTTGTACTTCTTTTTTCCCATTTTCTAATTCTGTTTTTTAAGGTGTTGTTTTTCCCCCAAGTGAAATTTTGTGCCCTATTAGAACAATTCTAGTTTTGGGGGGGGTTTTTGTGTTTTTTTTTTTAAATTTTGCTTTCTTCAATATTTTTGTGTTTCTTTTACAAAACATTAAATTCTCTTTTCATAAATTTTTTCATTACTCTCATTTCCTTTCCCAGCTTTTCCTTTACCACTCTTATCTCTTTCTTTGACACTTCCAAGAAATCTTGCTGGCCTTAGGTCTAATTACCATTTTTCTTTGAGATTGTGTTGTAGGTATTTTCACATTATTGTCTTCTGAGTTTTATGTTTTCGTCTTCCCTGCTCTATAGGAGCTTTTCATGGTCATGTTCTCTTTCTGTTGTTTGCTCATATCCCCAGTCTATTTCTTCATTTTGAATTTTATGTTAAAGTAGGGCTCTGCGTACCAGGGGATGGAGATGCCATGCACCAAGCTTCAAGGCTTTGTTGTTGTTCTGCTGTTTTTAGATCTAGTCATGGGAGTCTGAATATTTTCAGTGCTTCCAAGGTGGTGTTACCCTGAGAGAGGTATGGTCAAATATTTCCTGGTCTGTACTCTGGTCTTTACCCAGGAAAGCCCCTGCTCCCCTGCAGTTGCAAGTGCTGGTGTTCTTCTTGGCCCTGGAAAAGTGACCCAGAATTGTATATGGTCAATAGTGCTGCCAATCAATGCCAGCTGCATCCTATGCTAGCAAAGGATCCTCTGTAATATCTTTCTGACCCAATGTCCAACCCTCTTACCATTTCTGGACTGAAAGTTCCTAAAGCTGCTACTACTGCCTCTGGTTTCACAGTCACTACCAAGGCCTGCCTCTGGTAATCCTGACATACTCCAAGACTACACCTAGTCCCCTGGTATAGACCTTTCCTGTGGACCTCCTAAGTTATCTTAGATTGAAAAAATATCTCCCTCCAACTTTTTGTTGGCTCCACTGCTCTAGAATTTGACTTGAGGCATGATTTTTAAGTTGTTTGGAAGGGAATATTGGAGAGTTCAACTGGGTCTTGTAAAGCCAAGCATGAGCAGTTTTCCAGAGGACTGCTGCTCTGAATAGCTCTAAGTTCTGATTACATAGTACAGTGAACTCTCTATTTACTCAGCAGTAAACTAAACCAAAACATTCACAGAATCCAAAGTACAACATTATAACATAACATCACTAAAGTGGCCACGTAATTTTCAAAAAAAGATATCATTCAGTAAGTCCTTAACTCAGTCATCCTTAAGAAGCAAGCCTCCTTAAAGTACACAAAGTACAAAGGTCAAAGTTTTCCTACCCCTAGGTCACATTGTCTTAATCTCTCAGTCAAAAAGTTTTCTTTCTTCTTCATTGGAGATTAGTTTCCAATCATCCTTAATTCAATCATCCTTAAGGGGTACAAAGTACAAAGAAAAAAGGTCTCCCACCCATAGGCCACAGTAAACCATGATCTTCTTAGTCAGCACTAAGTAACCGAGGAGACTTCTTTTCATCTTGGCTTGAGGCTGTCTTCCAGATTCCTCTTCCACGGTCCCAGCTTTTGCCTGAATTCAACCAACCATCACCTGGATTCACAGGTAGGCAGCTCTAAGCTCCTTGTCCATCTCCTCGTCCATCTCTTCATCCAACTCCTCATCCAGCTCCTCATCCAGTTTCTTGTCTAGTTCCCATTCCATATTGAAGCTCACAGTGTTCACTGAACCTCAAGTCTTTTGCAGTTTCTGTTTCTGGGAAGACAAAGCTAAACAGAGCCAAAACAACATTCATGCACATTGCCTGCACCATCATCAATTCACTATCTGCCTATGAAATCAACATGGACCCACAAACAAGGTCTGAGAAGTCAACACAAATCATCAGCATGGTCCCAGAACTTCTGAAACCCTCCTCCAGGACTTCTATAAACAGACAACAATAAAATTCTCTTTCATGGCTTCCAGTAAGACCCCAGGGCTTCTGTACAAAGTATCACAAACACAAACCAACAGAGACAAAGTGCCCGCCACCACAAGTGTTCCCTTCTCAGTTCTGCTCTGTCCCAGCTGTGTTCAAGCTTTTTGTCTGTCATTAGCTCCTCCCTGTTCCACCCACCTCTTACATACTTACTATTCCTGTCTTTGGCAAATCTCTCCCACTATGGGATTCACAGATTCTGTTTCTTAATAAAGACTTGATGTAATCAGGCAAGGCTCATATACACTTGTACTGAAAAAAGGTGCTAAATAAATAACTGAAATAAGGTGCTAAGTATTCAATTGCTTGCCATTACAGGTCCCAGACTTTACTACACAATCTTGGCTCTACCCTAGACTATGCAGTTAAATTTGCCAGTCAGGGAAAGAATGTTTCTGCATATGACCTTGCCTATGAATGGTTTTCCCCTCTTATATAATTGTTCACATAATTATGATAGTAAATTTTATTTACTGAATCTTTAGATAATTTGTTTTAATTTGGGAAATTCTCTGAAGTTTTTCAAATTTGTTAACCTAATTTTGAATCTACATCTAACTTTTGAACCTATAACTAACAAGCTGTCTCTGCTCTAACTGTATCTCCCCCCACCCTTTTCTAAATACTTTTACCCATATCTGAACTCTCCAGTGCCTACAACTTTCTAGAACAGAAACTTTTTACTTGTCCTACTCACTCCCCTTCATATTGCTTAGTAATGTTTCATATGAGTTAGTTTCCAATCCCCAATATAATGGGCCACCACAGAAGATCAAGGAATTTCTGCATCATGAGACACCTCTCCACACTCACATTTTTGTGTATGTGACAGAGAGACAGAGGAATGAATTAATAGGAAATATGGCAATTAAGGACTCTCTTAGAGTGAGGTGGAGTGCCAAGACTGCTGGGACAAAATCCCAAACTCCAAAGTTGTAAAGAACTGGAAGAGCCATTTAATTTAATGCAGACCTGGGGAGAAACTCCCAAAACAAGCCTCTGTAACATATCTTGCCTCTCAACTTCTGGTTAAGGGTCAACAGTGAAGGAGCAATCCTCCTCATTGAGGCACCTCATTCAGTTTTTAGAGAGCTCTAATCATTGGGAAGTTTATCCTCTCTTGAGTCTAAATGTGTCTGTTTTTACAATTAAAACCCATTACTTCAGGTTTTATGTTTTTAGCTAATCCCAGCAAGTCTGATCCCTCTGCTCTGCATAATAACTTTTCAAACAATTACAAACTGTTATCATGTTCTTATTCATTCCTTAAAGATCTGGGATTTGGATAAAGAAATATAAAATGGAGATTAAAGGTTAACAGAAGAAAATGGGATTTTATTATAAAAGTTTTGTCTCTGTTTATTCTGGAACAAATTAATAAATCATCAATCACTAAATAAGTGCTGATTATTCATTAGACACTGCGTTAAGCCCTGGACATAGAAAGAATAGACAAAAACTGTCCTTGTCCTCAAGGAGATTGCATTCTAATATAATCTCCTTATATAAAAATAATATAATCAATATAGATAGAGAGATAAATAGATCAGAATACAGGAAATAAATACAAGGTAGAGAAAGTATATCAGTGAGAGAATGTTGCACAATTGGAAACTATACTGGATATCAATATTGATTTTGTAATTTTTCAAAGACAATGGAGGAAGAGGAGAAAGAAGAGAAGGAGGAGAAAAGAAGAAGAAGAGGAAGAAGAAGAGGATGATGATGATGATGATGATGATGATGATGATGATGATGATGATGATGATGATGATTCAATCCCAATGACCAGTGATCTCATTTTTGCAAAAGAAATTACAAAAGAGTAGTTGATGGATAAACTGTCCTCCAGGTCACCTTTAAGGCAATACCCCATTAGGCACTGAAATCCTCTCATTCAATTTCCTTTAATTGGACCAAGCTTTCCCTCCAGAATGAAATTCCCTTCATTTGTGGCGCTGGGTATGACCACTAATTTTAATAGCGTTTGTCACATCATAGCTATCCTACCCTCACAGATTGCTTGGGAAACATGAATTCCAGGAGGGAGGAAGTCATTAGCAAACAGAGGTATTTAGTGGGAGTAAAAGGGTAAAATGTACATTTAGCACAAAGCAGCAATCTCTTTGCTCATAGCTCCAGGGTTATCAGTATGCCATTACCAACATTTCACTATGTAAATGTTTTCCAACACAATAAGCTAAATGAGTAACAAGGTGAGTCTGGTTCATTCTAAGCTGCTTATTTAGTGTCGCTTGATAATTAGAGGGGAAAAAATGGGTAAGATCCAATTCTTTTCCAAAACAAACCTTAAGAACTTTCTTACTGCATCCAATAAGTTTTTGTCCTAATGTGATTTGAGACATAGTATTTGGGTCAAAAATCTAATTTTTAGAGTCCTGTGGAGTAACAAATATGGTCACATATTTCTATTTCCTTTTTGTCCTTCTAATGTTTAACTTGTATTTTAGTCGCTAATTTTTTTAAATAAGCTTTTACTTTTGCACATTCAGGTGTATGTGGGGAATCTCTCCCACATGAACCTACACGGTCTGACTGTGGATTCTAGCATTTGATATTTTCTGAGATTGGTCTGAGCAGCTAGGTAGAGCAGTGGATAGAGCACTGGGCTTGGAGTCAGGAAGACACAAGTTCAAATGTGGTGTCAGACACTTACTAGCTGTGTAACTATAGGCAAGTCACTTAACCCTGTTTGCCTCAGTTTTCTCATCTATAAAAGAGCTGGAGAAGGAAATGACACACTGCTCTAGTGTCTTTGCCAAGAAAACCCCAAATAGGGTCACAAAGAGTTGGAAATGACTGAAAACAACTAAAACGAAGATTAGAATTGGTGTTTATCACATCAGTGGATACGCTATGGTTTGAAATTTCATTCATTAAGCAAAATGAGTTTATTTTTCCTTTTCTTTTTACTCTTCTTGTCCCAACACTTAGCCTAATGCCTTGCTCAGAAGATATGTGAAGAATCTATGATTTTTTTAAGTGTAGAGGGCTATCTTTCTGGGAACTTCTTTCCCCCAACACAGAGATGCCAGCCTGTGATCTAGCAAAGTTATCTTCGAGAATTGTTTAAGGCACATAGAGATTAAATGACTCGACTAGAGTAAGTCTCAAAGGTGAGATTGGGAGCCATTTCCAGCCTACTCCAAGTCCACCAAGACTACAGCATTCAATTGAAAACATATCTTTATTTTTGTCTTGGAATCCCCAACTCCTAGCATGGTGTTTTGCACACAATAGGAACTTAATATATATTTCCTAAGTGATTGATATATCATATTGTTTCTACTGACTTATAGATGATAGATGCTTAAGGAATGATAGTTGAATTGAGAAATGAGAGATTAATACCAACAAATCATTGCTCTTATAATGGCTAAAATTGCCTTATGGGATTCAATGTGAATGATTTATCAGATAATTCAAAAGGGGAAAATCACGGGGTATATGAAAATAATAAGCTCTCCCCATGGAATCATAGGTTTAACCTGGAGGGGAACTCAGATGTAATCTTAGCTGCCACTCTCATTTTTACAGATGAGGAAAATGATGAAGATAGAGGTTTGGTGGTTTGCCCAAATTCATGTGGTAACCTTTATTACCTTGAAAAGAGTAAGGATTTGAATGCAGACCTCATGTCTTCTCAAAGAAACCTTTTTGTTCACACAATTAAAATCTCCGTTAATACAATATCTTCAGGCTTCAAGATAGTAACTGCCATAAGTAGGCATTTAACTTTCTTGACTGAATCTGCAAATTCAGATATGTGGCTGAATAATAGCTGAGCTTCAACGCCTAATGATTTTACACTTTACTAAAGTGTACATTCTTGACCTGAAGAATACAGATACACCCCTCCCGTTTTTGGCTTGACTGTATTACTGTTATTGCATTTTATTTACATTTATTTATTGGACTTTCTTTTAAATAGAATATGAATCTTTCTCCCCCAATTTTTTGTTTGAAAACTTTCTACTGATATAGATCTCACCTTGTGTCTTAGATCGAAAGTTACTCCCCCTCACTGGGACTGAAATTGTCAATCTTTAAAGGAAAAAAAAGGTCTGGGAGTCACATAATCTCTTAGGTTCTTTTCAAATCTATGGTTTATTTACATTATATATTGTTATAGTTTATATAACTTATCTTTTCCCAGACTATATTCCTAACTGGATTCTTTCTACAATTTCACACTAACTTCTTTACCTTGAAAGCTTAATAAACCCCTCGATTTTTCACATTGGAAGTATCTTCTGCCCATAGGCCGCTTCCTCTGATTGGCTGATTTCTCCCAGAACCTCTATTTTAAGATTTCCAAGCCAACCATGTTTCTATTCCTCTCCAGGTTACACTTCTGATTCTCTGGACTTTCTCTACTTATCACCCTTCTTTTTCCCCTATCGTTTCAACTTTCTTTTAAATGCTATCTTTCTACATTATTATGTAAACTCTTTGAAGGAAAGGATTGTCTCTCTCTTTCTACTTGTGTTTATATTATCATTGCTTAGCAGAGTGACTGGCACATAGTAAATATTTAATAAATGAGTTGATAATGGTAAGCAACAGTTTTGTTCCATACAGTTCTTTAAAATGATCCATTGGGTTTGCATCACAATCATGAATTTCAATTGAGTATGTATTTATAATCAAGTAGTACTGCGCAGAACTCACACTGATGCTCTACTTAGATGCTTTATCAAGGCATAGAGGTAACCTTGGGTTCATAAAAGGTGTGCTGCTAGAACATAAAGCCTAGACATTCCACCAAGCTGGCGAATCTTGAAATAGGGACCTAGGAATGGCTTTGTCTATTATTTCCTGATAAGCTTAGCAAAACTCTGGGAAACAGGCTTCCAGGTGACACATTTTTTATAAGTGAATTCACAAAGACTATCTTCTTGGTCATGGAGGGTTTGCCACACATAGTACTAGAAGGATTGAATATCAATTTGGAAGGCATATTCCGGGTCATTTAGTCCAAATAGATAGTTTCTAGTGACAGCATTAGGAAGATTACAGTCATTACAACATCATCAGGCTCTGCTACTGCTCTCTTGAAGGCCCTGAACTAAGACCTTTAGCCTCCCTATCCCTGTCTGCACATTAGTATGTTAGGCCAAATCATCTCAGATCCCTGATACCGCCAGCATTTTATCATTCTGTTATCTTACTATATTCTGTATTCTTTTTTTTTTTTGGTCTTTTTGGAGGGGGGGAGGCAGGGCAATTGGGGTTAAGTGACTTGCCCAAGGTCATACAGCTACTAAGTGTCTGAGTCTAAATTTGAACTCGGGTCCTCCTGATCCAGGGCTGGTGCTCTATTCACTGCACCACCTACCCACCCCTATATTGTGTATTCTTGACATGCAGACACATTTGTTTTGCTTATCTGTATTTTTGTTTTTACATTTTATTTATGCTTATTTATTGGACTTTCTTCTCATTTTCTACAGGAAACAATGAGAAGTCTCTCAATGTTCTTAGGATCATATGGTTAGTTAAGTAGCAGAGCGAGGATAGCTTGATTTTGAGGTCTATCACATAAGCTGCTTTAGTGACTCCCTCATACTCAATTGATTGGTCTTAATTACTTTTATTATTTTTACATCATGAGCTGCAAAGTTGAGTTGAGGACAAGTTCAGTGCTACTTGATTGAGAACTCCAAATGACTAGTTCCTTGAAAAAATCCAAGCCAAGAATGCCTCTGAATGGTAAAGTAGATGATTATGACCAGCTCCATCCACATGGGGATCAATATGAGCAGAAAGACTTGAATCAGCATACTATCTAGAAACTCTTAAGTTTACTTTGTGGACAAACTAGAAATTACTAGCACCAATATTTATAAGCTGCCTGCTATGTCACTGGTGCAATGCTAGATGCTGGGAATGCAAAGAGAAACAAATAAACAAAAAGAACCAGCCTTTCAGGATTTAATAGTCTACTGGAAGAAAATATGCAGAAGGATAAGTAAATATACAAACTAAGTAAAAAGTATAAACTGTGTGACCAATTTCGCTAATACTCTAAAATAAAGTCCAATTAGAGAATGCTGAAAATTTAGGAGTAAGGAGAGGTTGAGAAAGGAAGGAAGGAGGGAGGGAGAAAGGGATGAAAAAAGAGGAGAGAGGGAAGAAGAAAGAGATGGAGGAAGAGGAATAAAAGAAGAAAGGAAAGAAAGGATGGAAGAATGGAGGGAGGAAGGAAAAGGTAATTTGTCAAGTACAGCATTTATCATCTTTGTGTCTTCTATCTCTGTCTATATGTCTCTCTGTCTCTGTCTCTCCCTCTCCCCTTCTCCTCAGTCTCTGTCTTTTCGTCTCTATCTCTCCCTATCTCTGTATCTCTGTCTGTCTCTGACTCTCTGTCTCTGTCAGTTTGTCTGTCTTTCTCCCTCTCTCTCTCCAGAATGACCAATATCAATTTCAATATTAAGAGGTTAAAACTTTTAGAAAGGAGGTTGTCATGTGATTATATGATTTTCAGATTTCAAAGGTTCCTTGTTAGGCATTGTGCAAATAATCACCTGACCTTTGTTTGCAGACCACTTGTGAGTTGAAGTTTGTTGCCTCCAAAGGCGGATTATTCTACTTTGGGATAGCTCTAATTATTAGGTTGTCATATTCCTTCACACCAAAATTTGCTTCTTTGCAAATTTCACCTCTTGCTCCCTTTTCTGAGGTCTGAAACCAAACCAAATTAAACCATGCTACTCTTTCTTCTGAGGTAGCCCCACGTAGTCTCTCTTTTGGCTTTCACAGAATCATGAAATCATAAAATTTGCGAGCTGGAAGGAGCCTTTAGTGACTATCTAGTTCAGTCCATGCCCCAAAGGTATACTCAGTATAACATAACTGACATGTTGTCATTCAATCTATTCTTGAAGACCAAGGTTTCATCTTTGGCTTGTCATAAATATTTTGACTGGTCACTAACTAATCAGTTTAGTCAGCTGGTCCTACATACAGACATAGCATTATTGATTTCACCAGATGAAAGATATATTGCCTGTCAACTTCATTTTATCAAGACCATTGATTTTAGCAGGAAGGTCACATGGTGCAGGGCACTGGATCTGGAGTCCTTAGTTCAGATACCAAATACCTTATTTCTGATGCTATCTAGGTGACCTTGGAATAATGACCTCATCTCCCTGGGCCTCAGTTTCCTCGTCTGGAAAATGAGGGGATTGTATCATTGGCTTTTGGGGTTCTTTCCAGCTCTAGATCTATGAACTTATAATTTGATCATCAGTTAACCACACTCCTTTGCCCTTCAAGAAGGAAGGAGAAATGAACTCAGAGTACTAGCAACTTAGGATTTTGTCTGCAGCTGGTCTATCCTGAAATTTAACGGGGTTGTCAACAGCCAGTAAATTGTCCCATAAGCAGCGAGGATGGTGGTTGTTCTGCAGCTCAGGGCACACTGTTCTGTTGTACAGAGTTCTTTGTTTCTATCAATATAAAAGCTTCATTTACATTCAGCTGCTCAAATATGTGTGCAAGATAGAATAGTGTCCTTTTATTCATACTTCATGCACCAGAAGATGTCGATGAAAATGCACAGGCTCTTGAAATTGTTGCCTTAATAGTTCAGGTCAAATATGCAGTCAGTGTTAGAAAACAGCTTGAGTGTCTGGCATTCAGAAGCAATATGTCTAGATTCGCTAACCCCAAACAATCCAATTTTCTAATTTTCCCAGTTGATGCCATAAATGGAAAAATTCAGCAGATTACTCTAGGCTTCATTCCGCCCCACCATCTATTCCATGAAGATTAAAAATGCCAAATTGTGAGGTATGGTTTTCTACATCCTCCCCCCAACACACAGACTTTGCCATTTCAAACATCATTCAAAATTAACTCAACTATTCTTTTTTCATATTTATTTTTAACACTCTTTTAAAAAATTTGAGTTCCAAATTCTCTCCCATCTCTTACTCTGCCCTACCTCTTAATTTTATTTGTTTAGATATTATCCCTTCATATTCAACTCATCCTGTCTATGTATACGTGAACATACATATGCCCACACTCTCATATATAGCCCCTGCCCCACCCACTGAGAAGGTAAGCAATAATTTGTCAGTTATACATGTGAAAACATGCAAAACATATCCCCATATTAGACATATTACAAAAAGATTAAAAAGGAAGGAAAGTGAAACAACATTTTAATTTTCACTCAGAGTTCATCAGTTCTTTTTATGGATGTGTATCACACTTTTTCATCCTGAGTTCTTTGGAATAGTCTTGGATCGTTGTATTGCTTAGAGTAACCAAGCTTTTCACAGTTGATCAGCATTACAACATTGCTGTTATTGTGCATAATGATCTCCTAGTTATTCTCACTTTGCTTTGCCATCAGTTAATATAGGTCTTGCCATGGTTGTTGTTGTTTGAAATTTCCCCTCCTCATCATTTCTCATAACACGGTAGTACTCCTTTACAGTCATATGCCACAGTTTGTTCAGCCATTCCCCAACTGATGATCATTCCTCAAATTTAATTTTTGCCAACACAAAAAAGAGCTGCTATAAATATTGTGAACATATAGGTTCTTTTCATTGTTCTTTGCTCTCTTTCAATTACAGACCTAGTAGTGGTATTACTGGGTCAAGGGGTATACACAGTTTTTATAGTCTTTTGGGCATAATTCCAGATTGTTCTCCAGAATGGCTGGATCAGTTTACAACACCAACAACAGATTACTAGGCGTTGTTTATAAAGTTGTTTGCAGGGAGGGCCATATTCAGAGAATTCAGCTGGGTTTCTTTTTGTACTCTGCCAGTTTTACTCCACCTGACCCAACTATTCTTGAAACTCGAAATTATGCAAAGAAGGTGAATGAACTATCCTTGCCCTATCCCAGATACCCTGCTGCTAGGTGTATACCCAAAGAGGCAAGTAACAATAACAAGTTAAGAATAATAAAGGTACCTATACACACAAAAAGGATTTATAACATACTCAAAGCAAAGTAGAAGCCCAATGGCCAGGCAGTACAGTATTAGCTAAACTATATATATATGTGTGTGTGTGTGTGTGTATGTGTGTGTGTGTGTGTGTATGTATATATGTGTATATGTATGTGTATGTGTATGTACATATGTATATATATACATATGGAGAGAGGGAAGTACATGAATGTTTTTCGAATTATTAGGTAGAGATAGTTATATGAACTAACAAAAAGTGAAATAAGTAGAAACAATATAATCATTACAATAATTTAAATGGAAATAGCATTGGAAATCCAATGCTGTGTAATTATAATTATAATGACTAAGCCTGTCTCAAATATATGTGATATGATCATGCATGTCCCTCCCTTCTTAGTAGAGGGAGGGAATTGTGGAGGGAGAATACTGTATATACTGCTGACCTGGATTTATGTGTGGGGTTAGTTTGCCAAACTGCCTCCACTCTCCATTTTTTTCTAGCTTAATTCTTTGTTAGCAAGGAATGAATTTCTGAGCAGAGGATGGAAGGGTTAGATACACTGGGAAATGAAGGAGATGTACAAATGCAAGATATTAATACATTTGAAATGCATATAAATACAAAAATAAAATGAAATACTACCCTGAGTATAATTTAATGTTGTTTATATTTAATAGCCCTTTAAAATTTAAGAAAGTTGTCTAAGAGGCCTAGAAAATAACATTAAATAAAATAACTAATTGTTAGCTTTCCAAGTCCAAGTTTCACCTTAAAATATGCAGAGGGTGAAGAAGTAGAGCATTCTGTTTAGAACTGATAAAGAACCTGTGAATAAAATGATCATTTATATAAATTGTTGGCTGCCTTTGTGAAGAAGTGATCATAAGAAAATATAACCAAAAAATTATACAGGAAAAAATGAGAGCACAAAGGCTTATTGCTTGTACAAAAATTTCACACTTATCTATCAAATTTTTTTTCCACAAAGATGATGGCACAGGACACTTTGAGTATGAAATAGCATTGCCCCAAAATGAAGTTATCCTTGTTCAGTAAGTCAACATTTATTTTTTAGGAACTTGTTTCTGAAAAAATAAACATGGGCCTGTGAGAACTAAGATAAATATCAGTACAAATACATAAGAATAAGAAAATATGGCATTCAACTCAAAGAACTCAAATGACCTATTTAAGCAAGTTTGTTAGATTGGGTCACTGTTTGTACTCTGCCATTTTTGCTCCATCTCACCCAACTTATCTTGAAACTCAGAATTATGCACAGAAGGTGAATGAAATAGCCTTGCCCTATCCCGGATACCCAAAGAGGCCAGTAATAATAAATTAAGAAAAATAAAGGTACGTATACACACAAAATGTATTTATAATGGTACTTTTTGTAGGAGCAAATCACTAAAAACAAAATAGAAGCCCAATGGCTAGGGAATCACACACACACATACATACATACATACATACATATATATATATATATATATATATATATATATATATATACAGAGAGAGAGAGAGAGAGAGAGAGAAAGAGAGAAATTGGAAATGAATAAAGGAACAGATACAGATTCAGATATAGAACAATTTAGAACCATACTATTTCCTAAAGAATTTTAGATGATATAAATCATCAGAGTGAAGAAAACAACAACAAACCACCTTGAAACTCCTTTACCTAGGGAACACAATATCAATATTTCAGAAGACAGATTTTAAATCCAATTAGTCATAATTCCCATTTGAATCCATTTTAAATAAGTAAACTAAGAAATGTAATACTATATCTGGCTTTTGTTATCATTGTGAAACTTTTCTAATAACAAGTTTTGTTTTAAGTAATGTGATATTCCCTTGTGTTCTTTCTTTAGATAATGGCAACTCTAATAGGATCATGAAAATAGGGAATGATCTGTGCAAAATATATATCCTAATGAGAACCTTCAGGGCTATAATGTATAATTACATGTTGAAAACTAAATTAACACCCATTTTTCACTATTACATAAATGACATTTATTTCTATTTCAAAAGGAAAATTATTCTTTATGAGTATTCCCTCTGTCCAAAAGGATTGTATATTTTTCCATAATCCTTACATATATATGAATATATATGTATATTTCTAATATAAATATATGTAAATAAATGTGTATACATATATACATATGTGTGTGTATGAAACTTGTATGAAATCTGGACTAAAATGTGTAACACATATAGTATTCATGCTATAGATCCAATAAAATGGCTGATAAATTTTAGTTAAATGGCTGAAGATATGAGTAGATGAATGATTCCTTAACACAAAAAGACACAAACAGAATTCATTAGAGAACAAGTTTGTGTGTTTCAGTATATATTAATATCCAAGTCATCTACATTTCCCTACCTAATTGTAAGTACCATAGCCATCATACTTCCAATAGCACTAATGCTAATACTAATAGTAACAATAATCATTATTATAGATGTTGCCTTGTATACTTACCAGTAGTATACTCAGGGAACAAAATATAGAATTATTTCAAAATATCTCATCTCTTACTTGTTGGGAGTTGTGTATGCTGAGGTTAAGGGCTGTTGAGGGGTTTCCTGAACTTGTCTTTTGGAGTTGCCATATTTCCCAGGAACACTGTATCCAGAGCATGAAGGAGGCCCTGAATGTGTCAAGGTCAAAACACCTCCCCCAGCTGACATAATTTGTTGTTTGCACCCCAAGCTGAATCCCATGTGCCCTTGGGAGGCAAAACAGGTGCCAGTCAGTCTGTGCCAGTCTTAGAAAATGCTTGTGCAGCTGGGGTTCTTTGCAGATAAGCAGAACCCCCCATCTTCATAGTCTAGAGGTTCCCAAGGGAAAAAGAATGTCCTTTGCCATTCCCTTGCTCCTCCCCTTCAGTGGTTTGTCATCTTTCCCACCTATACTGTACGTTTCCCCTCACATGCCACGACCCTTCACATTTTTCCTCTTTCTTTTATTGCATTGTAAAAAATATGCAAACTTCTGTAAGGACTGTGAACACTTTGGATTATATTTGTATGTTAATTTCTCTTGTAATAAAACTCATTTTCACATAAGTTTCATGACTTTCTGATTGCCTGTTGACAGCATTATTATATGGTTTATCCTCCATGATTTCTTTAGTTGCTATTGACTTTTTTCTTTGGGCCTCACACAGAGCTTTGTCTTGCATCATTCAATATTTTGTATTATAGTTTATCTGATTATACTAAACTCTATTGGACTATAGTTCCATGAGAACAAGAACCAATTCTTTTTTTTTCTTTTAATTGATTAATTTATTCTTAGTTTTCAACATTCACTTTCACAAGATTTTGAGCTCCAAATTTTCTCCCCATCACTCCCCCACCCCCACCCCAAGATGGCATACATTCTTATTACCCCTTCTTTTACTTTATCCTCCTTTCTACCTCCCCCCTCTTATCCCCTTCCTCTTCTATTTTCCTATAGGTCAAGATAGATTTCGATAGCCTATTGCCTATATATCTTATTTCCCAGTTGTGTAAAAGCATTTGTTTTAAAAATTTTAAGTTCCAAATTCTCTCCCTCTGTCTCTCCCCACTCACCCTCATTAAGAAGGCAAAGCAATCCCATATAAGTTATACTTGTGTAGTCATGCAAGATACTTCCATAAGAGTTGTGTTGTTTAAAACTAACTATATTTCCCTCCATCCCATCCTGCCCCCCATTTATTCTCTTCTCTCTTTGACCCTATCCTTCTTCAAAAGTGTTTGCTTCTGATTAGCCCCTTCTCCAATCTGCCTTTCCTCCTCCTCTCTTGTCCTTTTCCCTCCTACTTCAGACAATTCTCAAAATTTTGTACCACCCTTAGTACCAACAGAGTACTCTGCTTGGAGTAAGCACCGATTGAATATGTGTTGAATCTACTTCTCACAGAAATATTTCTCTTTCAGCATCATCAGGCTTCAAGTCACCCAAGTATGAAATCTCTGATTCTTTCTCTGAGGTCTTTCCTCAATCCCTTTCTTTCTTGACCTCTCTTCAGAATTTGACATTGTTATCCACTTTCTCTTCCTGAATATTCTCTCTGGTAATTTTTTCTTAAAATTGTTCTTTCTTAGTTTACCTTCTATCTGTCTCATCAGTCCTCAGTCTCCTTCCTGGATCATTATAAATATCCTTCCCCCTATCCATGAGTGTGCTGGAGTCAGCACTAACCAGTCTGGAAGAGTGGTAGTTGAATTTTCAGTATAAACATTTGCACTTCAGAAATTAGCTATAAATCAGGACTAGATTTTTTTTTGGTTTTTGATTGTCTAGACTAAAGTATTAACAAAGCAGATTAAACTTAATTGTATAGGCACACTTTTTTAAGAGAGCCTAGTTGTTCAACATTTACCAGCATACCTGTGTATTGCTCTCTACACTCGCATTGCTTGAGCACAGCAAGAGAACAGTAGAATGTTCAGTCAATCAAAAGATATTTGTGTCTACTGTGTGACAAGTATTATGCTAAGCAATGGGAAGACAAAAAGTGGCAAAATTCAATCCCTGCCCTCAAGGAGCTTATTAACAGGGGACACAACCTCCAAACAAATATATACAAAGCAAGCTCTATAGAGGGTAAGTCAGAAATAAATAATGGGAAAGGCACTGGAATTAAGAGTGGCTGGGACAGGTTTACTGCAGAAGGGGAGATTTTTAGTTAGTAATAAAGTCATTACTAGATGGGAGGTTAGGGGACTGTGGGATTATAAGCATAATCACAACTGGTATGTATATAATTCTTTAAGGTCTGCAAAGTGCTTACAGTTATCTCATTTGAGCCCCACAAGCTGCCCCTAGGGTCTATCAGGGGTGGGGATCCTATAACCTTGAGGCCATGTGTTGTCTTCTAGGTCCTTGGGGGCCTTTTGACGAAATCCAAGTTTTGTAGAAAATAATTTTTGTTAAGGGGATTTGTAATAATACTTTTATTGAGGGGATTTGTTCTTTGACATTTGGATTCAGGCAAAGGGCCACACTTAAGGACCTAGAGGGCCACATATGGCCTTGAGGTCGCAGTTTCCCTCTCCCCCCGCCCCCCAGACTCTATTTTAAAGATGTAACCAGGTACTTCTCTTTCTATTCTGTCTCTTAGGACCTCTTCACTGAAGCTTCCACAGATTCAGTTTTCCTCTCTACAGATCTGTATAACTATGCCACAGTATCTCTCATGAACTCTATCTGTGGATCACCAACTAACTTGGGGGCATTTAGAAGTGGATATTGCATAATAATTTCAGATTCAGCCTGCCCAAGACAGAACACATTCTTTTTATTCCTCCATTCTTTGGATGAAGATTATCTTTCTCTCAATTCCCCTGTTGATGTTCATACCCCTATTGGTCTATCTTTCTAGTCACCCAACTTCACAGTTTTGCAATCATCTCAGAATCCTCATTCTCCCTTCCCACACATATTAAATCAAGTGCAAGTCTTGTTGGTTCTACCTCTACAACATCTCTCAAATCTATATTCTTATGACCCATCATAAGAGAGCTGCCCTAGACTGGACTCTCTTTACCTCTCATATGTGCTACTGAAATAGCGTCCTAATTTTTCTCCATGCCTTGTGTCTCTCTTCTCCAATTCATCCCTGACTTAGTTTTTAAAGTAATAGCGGTTCCCTATAACCTCTAAAATAAGCTAGTGGATCAAATAATGGCTCCTCTGTTTAAAATCCTTCAAAAACAGACTCTAAGCTACCTTTTCAAAATTGTCACACATTATATAATTCTCCTTCATGTTCTCTATAGAGAACAAGCCAGATGGACATTTTTGCTCCTTCTCAGACATGATATGCCATCTTCCATCTCTGAGTCTTTTGTAGGCTATCTCAAACTCCTGGAATGCTTTCCTTTCCCACATCCCTTACTTAGGATATGCCCATTCTTTTAGGGTTCAGTTAACATTCCACCTCCAACACGAGTCATTTTTTTATCCTCCCAGCTATATGCATATACATATTCGTATAGAGATAGATACATAGATCTCTCTCAATGTATAGCTAACTAGATATTGACATAGATTTATATCTGAATCCTCATTACTTTTATCCAGTAGTGTGTATATAAGTCTCTTAAAGGTTAAGATTTCATCTTAGTTGGAGGTTGAATGGAAAACTCAAGAGGAAATCTCTAGTGGACAGTGAGAGATGTTGGGCTAATGCACAGGAGAGGTATTAGGACTGATTCAGTTACATAGTTTCAGAAGTTATTTGCAGAGATCATAATGCCAGCCTAAAACAACAAGCATTTAAATGTTCTAATAAGCATTAACAACCAAGACCATAAGAGTTGATAAGATGGGGCATCAAAGGAAAGGGTGAGGGGAGAAAAATATTTAGGACAGAATTTTTGGTTCTGTTCAAACTTAAGGAATAAAATATGGATAATAATTCCATAAAGCAGATTATGAAAGGTCAGTTAAGATGAAGAAAATTCAGGAGAGGTCATTGACATGGAAACCTGTGCCTCTCCTTATTTTAAGCCATGCATACAAAACACCTATCTTATTTCATATTTATTAAATTGAAAATTGTTTTAGAAGATACCTGGGGATTTGGTGGAGGGGCAAGTTTATGGGTTACTTCCAAGAGCTGGAGCGGTGATTGAGTTCCTCTGCTTGTACCCTACTATTTAGCAACATATCCTCTCTAAATGAAGAGTTATACAGCATGCATTAGCCCTGTTCTACCAGAAGGTGAAAGCAGAACTAAGCATAGCTCACATATATCCCAGCAGGGTTTATTGATAGATGAGTTATTCAAGGAAAGAAGTTACAGGAGGTTGGATCTTAGCTAAATCGTGACTTTCGGGATTGTGAAGGACGTCAAGGTGGGTGCTTCCAAGTTATGAACTTTTCCCAAGAGATTTGGAAAATTTCTTCTCCTCATTGACACAAGCAAGAGGATCTGTATGAGGGTCAAAAGACAAGTCATTATAGCTGAGGTCAAATTACTTTTTTTTCACAGAAGGAAAAAACTCCACTTCCGATGTCGTTCCTTTTCAGTAAATTCCCAGTTCTTCCAGTGTTCCTGAAGATTGATGAGTTAATTGACTAGAGTTTGCAGACAACTCTTCCATATTCTTGATTGATTTGGGGGACAACTTGGCCTTGACACAAGTCAAGACCTTAGGGCAGTATTAATCTATGAATTATTTTCATAATTAACATAGGGAAGAAGTATGTTTAATATTGTTGGGAAGTTGTGGTTTTCTCAAGATGGGCAATGTGATCAATTTTAGTACTAATAAATATCCAATGAATGACTTTGTAGAAACTATAATAGCCATTATTGTTTAGGGCAGGGGCAGGTAACCTGCAGTCTTGCGAGAACACGTGCCCTCTAAATCCTCAAATGCAGTCCCTAGTCAAATGGTCACACTTGAGGTCTTAGAGGACCACATGTTGCCTCAAGTTTGCAGATTCCCCACCCTTGGTTTAGGGGGTGGGGTGAATGATTGAGAGAGAGAAAACGTCTTGCAGAAGCTAGAAAACAAGAAAAAAAACTTGAACTTTTAAAATACAGATTACAAAGACTGCGACATGACTATGTCTCAAAACAACAGCAACAGAAACTATTAACACTTACCAAGCAAGCACAAAGGATTACAATAAACTATTATTTCTCAAGAAGGTTTTTTTCTGTACAGGAAAGGAACAAGATCAGATGGAGGCTTCGCAAGTCATTTATTTCTTTATTCAGCTCTTTATTGGTTTATTTATTTTTCATAGGTGAGATTGCATGTTTGTAGAAAGAGGTGACTTGGACCAGTGATCAGAGGGTCTGAATACCTGCATTCAAATCCCACCTCAGTTACTAGCTGTGTGGCCCTGGGCAAATCACGTGAACTCTGTACCATGGTTTTTTCATCTGTGAAATAAGAGAGTTGGATTCAAAGACTTCTCACATCCCCTCCATCTCTAAATCCTATGAATCATAGGATCATGTACCCAGAATATTTTTTCATTCACACTTTCACTACTATAAGGGTATTAACACATTTTAAATTGCCTCTTATCTTCACTGAAATATTGATATGATATTAAAATAGAATGTAGCTACTGAGTCCACTGAGTTAAAAATGTGCCAGCATCAGTCCATAAACAGTCACTGAGAATCTAGATAATGTCAATGTGATGACAGCATGCCAGGATTACTCAAATAATCTGATTTCAGCATCAATGGGAATTTCCTGCACCAGCACAGAATCCAACCCATCTGTTACTTAATTTATAATTTCCAGGGAGTTTCTGGAGAAAATAGAGGTTAAGTGACATGCCCAGGGTCACATAGCTGGGAATTGGCAGAAACTAGGTTTGAAACCGTGTCTTTGAGATCGAGTGCCAAGTACTCTAGCCACAGAACCACACTTTCTCTACATTACCAGTCTGAAATACAAAAGACACTTTGGCTGCATCCAATGTCCAGATGAAAACTGGAAACAATGATAGAAAATAAACTGAATTATCTTAATTTCCTAGTGATGCTTGACTTGATTCAAAAGTAACCATGATAAGGAATCATAAAGAATATTTAGATTTTAAAATAAAAAATATAAAACAGATACAGTGTTGACAGCACAGAAAAGTCTAGATCTGTATGGTAGCATCTGATGGAAAAAACACCTGGGTGTACAGCTAGAAAATCTAGGTTTGATTTTTCCTTCCTTCCTTCTCTCTATCTATGTCTCTCTTTGTCTCTTTCTTAAACTGTAAACTGAGACAAATCTGTTAGCTTCTTTGGTACTCAACATACTTGCCTGTACAACAGTTGTAGTGGTATTTGTGCCACCCACCTCCCAAAGCAGTTTTCAGGAAGGCATTCTGGCAGCCTTGAAGAGCCACAGGAATCAAATTGTTTATCTTTATCATTAGCATCATCATTATTTCACAGCACACTGTTGTCCTCCTCTCCTGGTTTTGTCTACAAATATTTACCAAAAAAATGTATTTGTTTGGACTTTGTGACAAGTTCTTCCTCTGAAAGCTTGTGTTCCTTTTAACTACTTTTCTCCTCTCTGTCTCTGTTTTTCTCTGTCTCTTGGTCTCTCTGTCTCTCTCCCTCACTCCTTCCCTTCCTCTCCTATTTCTGTCTGTCTCTGTCTCTCTGAGTCTCTCTGTTATTTCTTTTGTGTGTTTGTGACGTGATACAGTTCTTGTTTTTCCCAGAATTCTCCTTCTTGCTGTTAGGCATATGAGCTCACAACTCAAGTCCAGTGCTGTTGCCATGGCTGATCCATTGCCCCACCTAAGGCAGCTCCAAGGCCCCTAATGGCACAGGGGACATCTCTAGTCATGCTCATGTGTATATAACCACTGGACCCAGATGGCTCAGGAGGAGAAAGTGAGGCTGGGGACTTTGCACAGTGCTCTTTCCCTTAAATCCAATTCACTTTTAGGTCATGGAATCACCTCTATGGTGTCATGGTCCTCTTTGAGAACGAAGGACAGACAACAACAACATAATGGCACAAACTCATTTTTGTCTTTTAATTTTCCTTAAGAAATTGTTATTGTTCCTGTCTTGCTTTTTGAACTGTGTTTTCAAATTTTCATATGGGGTAAAGTATACACACATGGTATAGACACACTAGAAGTAACTTTTAGTAGATTGACTGAACTCCCCATAATAATCTAGGAAAAAGAAAGATGTGGTTAATATTTCTGTCTTTCCTAAATGGCTTGAAATGCCTCACCCAATTAAACAACCCTGAAATTTCTGCAACCAACTATCTTTTTTGTTTAAATTAAGCAGATTTTTCTTAAGACTGAGAGAGAGGAAAAGGGGAAGACAGAGAGAGATAGAGAGACAGAGACAGAGACAGAGAGAGAGAGAGAGAGAGAGAGAGAGAGAGAGAGATACAGAGGGACAGAAAAAGAGAGAGACATAGAAAAATAAGAGATAAAAATAAAGATAAAAAACAGAGATATACCTAGAGAGACAGCTACAGAGAGACTAGTCTGTCTCTACTTTTTTGTTAGTTTTCTTTTGTTTTTCCCTTCTCTTTTCTTTTATGGCTCCCTAGGAAGGCCTGGGACTCCCTTTTATGTGATGGGGTTATATACTCCAGATCTGGCCATTTGGATCTGTTATGTCTTTAATTAACACATGGAAGGTCATGGGAGTGCTCCTGAGGTGCCCGTGGCAGATGCTTCGGCTAATAGTTATTGGATCCAATCACTATTAATCACTAAAATTTCATTGGGATTTGCAAGTGTTGAGAGGAAACAGCAGGTTTTCCTATACAGTCCATTGGAGTTATTCTTCTTGTCCATTAACTCTTATGAGGTCATAATGCTAATGCTTTCCCACGAGCCCCATGCATCTTTCCTTCTATGCACTGGGCTTGTCTTGAGGTTCCAGCAGCTGGTTTGGTTTACAGCCTTTAAAAGTATATGCCGTTGTTACACTTAGTCCTTTCCCAAATGTTTGATCTAAGCACCATCTCCAGGATCACCTCCAGCATCCTTGTATGGAAAGTCTTTGGAGGGGACTTGATACAGTAGAAACATCACTCAGTTTGGAGCTGGAGTACCTACCTGACTCTGAATATTGACTGTTATTTATGGAGTGACATTGAGCAAACCATTTGAATTCTCTAATTCTCTAAGCCTCATTTTCCACATCCAAAAGGAGTTGAATTGGGTGTCATCTCAGGGACTTTCTGCCTGGTCAATGAGGGCCCAGGCTTAGGAGAATGTGTAGTAAGCCTTGCCTGCTGCTGACCACTGTGGGCAGGTAGGGGATGCAGGGGATAGAGCTCTGGGCCTGGAGTCAGGAAGACTCGTCTTCCTGAGTTGATATCCAACCTCTTACAATTTTGTGACCTAGCAGAAATCATTTCACTTTGTTTGCCTCAGTTTCTTCACGTATAAAATGAGCTGAAGAAGGAAATGGCAAACCACTCCAGTATCTTTGCCAAAAAAGTCCCTCACAAACAAAATAAAAAACCTAAATAGGGTCACAAAGTGTTGAACATAATTTAAACGATGAAACAATAACAAAGCTGCTTCTAGAACATATGATAGAGGGGTGCTGATCTCTGGTTTACTGTACTATACAATTCATTAATTCTGATTTTTGATACTTATGACTATTGGAGACATGATATGATCTGAAGCTCAGTTTTTCCCACCTATAAAATGGAGATAGTTGTATTTGTAGTGTCTTCTATGGTACATAATTGGGAAATACAAATTGAGAATATATATGAGGGTCAAAAAACCAGTAACATATAAGGTAAGATCCACAGAATCATTATCACATTGATTACAGTATATTTTTAAGAGGAAGAAGAGAGACAGACATAGAAAGAAATGATAGACCTACACCTACAGAGAGAGAGAGAGAGAGAGAGAGAGAGAGAGAGAGAGAGAAATGGAGACAGGTAGATAATTAGAGATACAGAGAGAAAGAGAGAGGTACAGAAGTAAAGAGAGACAAACATACACAGAGAGATGGAAAGAGGAAGGAAGGAAGGAAGGAAGGAAGGAAGGAAGGAAGGAAGGAAGGAAGGAAGGAAGGAGGGAGGGAGGGAGAGAGAGAGAAAGGAGCAAAACTTAACCAAACTTGAAGAGAGACAGAAATAAAATGCCTTTTACATTTCTACATAGTCTGTCATTTCATTATTTTGAATGAAATTTGTCAGTTATTTCACTCATTTTCTGTTTTGTTGGTCAATGAGGGGCATCACTGGGCTTGGAGTCAGGAGGACCTGCAATGGATAAAGACAAAAGCTGTTCTTGCCAACTTAGTTCCAATGAGCTGAGAGTATCTTTATTACTAGGTTAATGACCATTTCATTATCCCAATCTATTGGTTTGAACAAACTTGGAAACAGAATTTGTGAGCTACATCAGAAGGGGTCTTAGAAATCTTATAGTCTATTTTATTTCCCCCTTTTAGTAGATAAGGGAACTGAGGCCCAGAGTGTTAAGAGGATTTGCCTCAGAGCTAGTAAGGGGCAGAGCAAACACTAGAACCCATGATCTGAGATAGAATCTCTATCCATTAGACATCATTGCCCCATCACTGAATTTGGACCAATGTTTGGATTAGAGATATTTTGATGAAAAATTGAGTTTTTCATTGTTTTCAGTTATAGTGGTTTTGTTCTGATATTAAGAAGTTTAAATATAAACTGTCAATGGTATAAATTGAATATTTTATTTCATTTTTAAAAGAATCAATGTGGATGAAAAAAGCTCTGTGAGTTCAGGGATGGTCTTTTGCCTTTTTTGCCTTTTCAGCATTTGGCACAATGACTAATACATAATAGGTTCTTAGGAAATGCTCACTAGTCAGTACTCCATTTGCTCCATTTACTAATCACTGTTCTCATGGTTAACACAATTCTCAATTTTATATTCTTGGATTTGGCTCTATTAAAAAAAAAAACAACGCACATTTTTCCTCTTATCAAGGTGTCAACTATTGACTTTTAGCATAATGTTGAGAATCTAATTCTTCCTTTTTAAAACTGTTTTGCAGACTATTGGGAAATCCATGCTTACGTCAAGACTCCAAGGAGCTAGAGCCATGGGATCTCATTGATATTTTCTAAACTAGAGCCATCACCAACCAGGAAACACTTGAGTAGAGCACTCAGTGAATATTAGAGTGCCAAAGGAGATTCAAATGTATTCCTCAGTCACACTGTTCCCCCTCCACACCCACCCAGAACATGTCTTCAAGCTGTGCTTAGTAGCTCTGTTTTATCTGTTTTAGTTACACTAAAGTAACCCTGACTACTGTGCTTGTCAGGTTAGGGATTCCCAAAGAACAGAGAAAAAGTTTCCCACTCACATAACCATCTACAAGGTGTATTGAATACTAAACCCTCCATAAGGCAATATGTAATAGTGGATGAGCTCAGAGACAGGAAGACTTGGGTCCAAGGCCTGCCTCTGATACATATTGGCTGTGTGACCCTGGGGAACATGCTTAACCTTTCAATCACAGTCATTTATCATTTGAGATAATAAGTTGTAGAGCAGATGCTCATTTGCATTGATAGAAGGAGTTCTTCACTGGTAAGTCCCTACGCCAATGGAATCACAGCTCTATTTTCAGAAAAGATAGAAACCACATGAACATACTCAAACAGAGATGATTCAAAGAAACATCTGTGTTCCCTGGTGTGCCACAGAGCAGTCTGATGGATCCCCATCTTTGTCTGTTTAAGAGAAATGAGGCTGCCCTCATAACCTCCTCTAGAAAATCAAGTCTACCCAGCAGCAATAACCTGATCATCAGGTGACTGGGACCCTGTGGTTTTGTATTTTCATTAATAAATGCAACTGGAGCTTAAAACATGCCATATGTTGGCCTTGGATAAAGAGGACCTGAGACTTTTCTCTCTGAAATAGTCTCTCTTTTCTCACTTGGATGCCCTCAGGTAAGAAGAAGACAAAGGGTCTAGTAGATTAATGCCTTTTGATATCACTCCTACTTAAGACTATATTGCTAGTCAAAGAGGTTCCTCCTCATAATGTAACTAGGAGACTGGAACCAGTTACACAAATGTAGACGTGTTCCAAGTCCATGCAGGGATTGCATCAGCTGAGTCCTCTGTGAAAACTCATAAAGCCTGGGCTTAATGGTCAGTCTCTCGTTACACACAGTGGAGAATCACTATTATAGAGTAAAGCATGTGCTGGGACAAGAATCATTCAACAGCCATTTGTCCTTGTAGGTGTAGCCACAGGAGGCTACATTAGCAGCCCTATTAGCCACGTGTCAATGTGGGAAAACACCCTATCCACCTACCATAGTTATGCCTCTAAATAATAACATATATACATATGTAAATATATACATATATATATATGTATATATTTAGGAAGTAGTCCGTTAAGTTTCCAAGGAATTGTATGCGTATAGGAGAACTTATTTAATATTAGCAATCTTCATGTCATATTGAAATATTGAAGTAGGACAGGAAGTGTGGGGTAGTGGGAAGCACACTGAATTTAGAATGAAATTTACCTGACCCTATTTACAGTTGTGTTCATACCTATTGGCTACTATTTTTAGATCAATCAATTAATCAGTGAACATTAGAAAACATTTATTTAGCTATTTGTGCCAGGCAAACAACTAGGAATGAAAATACAAAATAAAATAATTCCTATTCTTAAGGAGCTTACATGCTAGAAAAGTAAATATCAAATATATCTGTTTATCCATCTAATCTCTCTATCCACTTGTCTGTCTGTCTATCTATTTATCTATCTATCTATCATCTATCTATATCTGTTGGTCAGTCTATCTGCTCATCTGTTACATTCACAATACATAAATGTATGCATCCATACATATGTATATAAATATATATACACATATATAGGTATGTATAAACATATATATAATATAATCTTAGGTATATTTTACATAAACAATAAATATAAAGATAATAAAAATAACAACTACATAGTTAAGTATAGGGTACTTTGCAAGGGGAGGGCCCTATCAGATAGAAAAGTTCCATGTAGAAAGAGATGTTCAAGCTGCATGTTAAATAAGAGTGAAATTCTATGATGTAGAAGAGGGAGGAGAAAGGGCATTCCACACAGGAAAGATGGCCAGATCAAAGGCGTGGAGATGGGAGATGTTGAATCATATATGAAGAGCAGAGAGATCAGTTTGGCCAGATTTGATAGTGTGGGAAGGAGGGAGCAATGTAAAATAAGACTGAGAAGATTAGGGTCAGGTTTTTGAAGGGTTTCTAGAGCTAAATAGAGGTATTGCTATTTTATTTGTGAGGGATGCTACTGGAGTTCATTGACTAGGGGAGTGGCATGGCCAGAGTTGCACTCAAGGAAAATCACTTGGGTAGAACACACTGGAATGGAGAGAGACCTGAGGCAGGCCATTGCAGTAATGTAAGGAGAAGGTGATGAGGGGCTGAGGGGATGATGAGAATCAGTGGGAAGGATCAAGGATAAATGGTGAGTTTATGAACCTGGGAAGCCAGAAGAATAGCAGTGCCTTCAAAGCAAATTGGAAGGCATTCATCTGGCATTCTCCAGAACTTAGGTAAAGAAGCAAAACTTGCCCAAAATCTTTGGAATTTCAAATATTCTATCTCCCATTTTTTCCCTCCCTGTGGAGCAATGAAAGTAAAACACAACAAGTAGTTTCTAAGTGTAGTTTTGTATCCATGTATATAATTTTTATCCAATATATATAATTAAAATATTTAGTTCTATATTATTTTTCATATGTACATATGCTTATATAATTCATATATGCATAAAATACACCTATGGGCTAATGCATACATAGTACATATAATATTCTCTTTGTGTATATGTGTATAAAATGAGTCTGTGTGATTGTTAGTAAAATCACAATCTACTGAGTAATATATAGAGAGTTATTTTCTAGTATTTTACATAAACTACTTTTTAACTTCATTTTCTTTATGTTTAAAAAATATATTTTACTAGAGAGTTAGCCTGGTGTACTGGAGTGAACATAATAATAATAATAATAATGCTTTAAAATTTGCAATGCACTTCACATCTTATCTCATTTGATATTCACAGGTGAAGAAACAGAGGCTGACAGGGTTTAAATGACTTTCCTAGGGTCATACAGCTGTGTTTATAGGCTTTGAACTCAGGTCTTCCCACTTCCAAGTCTAGTACTCTCTCTAGCAGGTTGCCTAACAGTCTCGGTCTAATGACATGTATCTTAGACTTGGTTCTTTTATTTGCTAATTTGGGGACCTTGGCCATGTCATTTAGCTGCTCTGGACCTGATTTTCCCAAGCTGTAAAACAAATATGTTGGGATATTTGTTAAATACTTCACTGAGTAGTTTTAAGGAAAACATACATACATATATGTGCAGTATATCCATGTGTGTTTGTGTGTATACACACACAATATACAAATACACAAACAGAAATATGTACATGCACATAAATACACACATGTACACATATACATATACCTATATGCACACATACCTATATGCACATACACATACACATGTGCTCATGATACACATGTGCTCATGATACACATGTACACACATATGGTTTTATGAAACTAAGCTTTACATGCCCAGATCACCTGAGATGTAGGCCCCATTTGGGAAACAGCAGGGAGGGACCTCTTCTGGAAGCAGATATGTTGCACTTCCCTACCACATGGACAGGGAGCAATCTCTTTTCATTGCCTCTGTAGCTAGTTGTCTTTTAAAACTGCCAGAGTGGGACAGTCTCTCTTTGTTTCTGGCAATGTCTAGGGGTTCACCCCACGCATGAGCACCATGAACTAAACTGGGGGATGGTGTGGGGGACGGGCTACCTCTCTGATTTTCCTTTTAGGTCTTGTGGCTCTGAGCAGTGGGTTTGTGGTTTTGGTCTTATTTCTTTTTTTTTGTTCTGCTTTATTTTTCATTTCTAGGCTCAGGCAGTGTGATCCCCAGTCCCTAGTGACCTTGGAGACAGAATTCTAGGTCAGATGTTGCTGCCAGCCCAGCAAGGGAGCCCTGAGAATCTAAGGTGCTAGTACTGAAGGCCTGATGTACTCTGGATTTATAACTTGGTGTGACCATGCTATATGGAAACTAAGCTAACTTGTAAACCTAATCCTCTTCCCTTCCCCGGAGACTGAGTAAATGTAGAAGTCATTAGATCTGTAGAAGGAGATTAAAGTTTATTCCCACTATACTATTGAGGTATGTTTTCCTTTGTAAATGCCACTCTGACCATGAAGCGGTTAAATAGTACTGGGGTGCTTGGATCCTCTAGAATTGGGAGAGAAAAGTCATTGGGAATTTGAGCTAAAGGCAAAGGCTAGATACTCTCCAGTCCCCTTAAGAGTACTTTAGAACACTGGGGAGGAGTGAAATGTGATATACCTGACCTTCAGCGTAGGGCCACAGTAGTCACTGCTACACATATAAATTAGTAAATACATGTGTGTGTATTCAGTTTGGATCTGATCACTGTGCCCTTAGTCCATAGTGAACATGAATAATACTTCGAGTGGTGACAATATAGCTAATCATGTGTAGATTCTGGGAAGGTGGCTGGGAGATTGCATTCACTAAAGTCAATGATTTATTGTAAGTAAGCGTGCATGGACAAAATTGCCCAGTGAGCTGAACTGAAGCAAGTTCTCCAAATTATTTTAATCTCTTTTCCCCACAGAGCAAGGGAAGTGAACATTTTACCTACCTGAAGAGAAACTTTTTTTTATCTACTCACTCCCGCCCACAACCCTGACTTGAGGAAAAAAGAAAACAGAACTATTCATTTGTGACTTACAGTTGCATCTTTTGTTTTATTCTAAATGAAAGATATGGAATGAGCATTGAGGATGGATTTTAACTGTGTAATTGAAGAAAATGGAATAGAAATAAAACTATTTAATGAAAGAGCAGGGAATCAAGAGAAATGGACAGGGGATAGATCTCCATTATCATTTTATTGAGCCAAAGGAAATAACTACGTGTAACAGAGGACTGGCCCAAAAGTCCAGGCCAGGCAGTAGATTTCAGGATGTCAGAGGACGATTACACTGGGCAGTATGGTATGTATTCAAGTCATCAACAATGCAAGCTTTTATTAGTCACCTACCTCTAAGGCAGCCATGGGTATCCAAAAACAAAAACTGGGTCCATCCCTGTTGACAAGGAACAGAATCATATATCTTATGTTGTCCTTGGGGAAAGAATATGTAAATGAGAGAGACAGAGACAGAAAGACACAGAAAGAAAGAGACAGAGAGATAGAGAAAGAAATAAGAGATAGGCAGAGACAGAGAAAGACACAGAGATAGAGAGCAAATATGTAGTCATCACAAAAATGGTATAGTGGATAGAAATCTAACATTAGAGTCAAGAAGACCTTGGTTTAAGTCCTAACTTGAGTAGATACTGACAATGTGACCTTGGGAAAATCACTTATCTTCTCAGTGCTCTAGTCATCTTTAAGTAAATATAAACTGCAGAAAAGGTGCTAATATATTTTGGTAGAGGGAGTGTCCTCATCTGAAAGCTTTCTCTAATCTATATCAATTAATTTACAGTTCCAGGTCTTTTACAACTGAGGGAATCACTAAAAGCTTTGGAAAGAAATTGGCAATTGACTCAAATTGTGGTGTAAATAGGATTCTTAGAGTTGTTGGTGAGAAGAGTGTGCATTCCAAGCTTCAGGAAAAGCCGGGCAAATGCATGGAGATGGGAGATGTCATGTTGTGTGTAAGGAATAGCAAAACCAATTTGGTTGAACTGTTGAATGCCAGAAAGGAAGCAATGTATGACACAGAAAAGTAGATTGTAACCAGGATGTGAAGGGCTTTAAAAACCTAATGAAAGAGCTTATATTTTTTATCCTAGGGGCAACAGGAAGGCATAGGAGTTTCTTAACTAGGGGAGTGATGATATCAGCCCTGAACTTCAAGACAATCATTTTGGAATCGTGAGGAGGATAGATTGGAGTGGGACAAAATTTGAGGTAAAAGAACCAAGTTTGATGGTTATATAGTAATAGTCCAAAAGAATGTATTTGATTCAAATTAACTCAACAAAAATATATTATGTCTACTATTTATTAATTAACATAGTACTCAACATTGTGATAGGTTTAAGGTATATGTAGATTTAAAAATTCTTATATTCAAGATCCTTATGTAAGGAAAAAATTTAAAAATGTGTGTGTGTGTATATATATATGTATATATATATATATACACATATATATATGCACACAACTATATGTATATATGGGTGTGCATACACATCCACACACATCCACTCACATCCCTTATGTACTAGACACTGTGATCAGACAAATAAACATAAAGTTGTTTAAAGAGAAAAAAGCTGCAGAGATGTGCCCCCTGAAGGGGACAGAGGAAGGTGAATGAAATCAGAGAATTTTCGCCTCAGCTGCACCTTGAATAAGCTTCACATTCAAAGTGATCTCTGCATTTTTGCACCTGGGACAAACACTGTAAACCACACCCTTAGGAAATGGCATCCACAGAGGCAGACATAGGTGTTGGGAGCCAAAGAGGCCTCAGCCAGGACTTGTATCTGATTCTGCACTCTGTATCTTTGGGTGGCCAGCTCTAAACGTGATGTCTTTTGAGGATTGCGCTTCAGCTTTGAAGTCTGCTCTCAATTGTATCCATTTATGACTGCGGCTGCATTAAGAGGTACCTGAGGCCTAGATCTAAGGCTCTGCCCCAAAACTTTAGTTGTTCAGAGCCTAAATATTTGAATTCTTAGGTGGTCAGTTCCTATGCAGATGTGCTTGATGATGTGGCTTTGGCATCAGGCCTTGAAGCCAGCTCTCAAGAGCATCTTTGTGATGTGACTGTATGTGAAAGGAGGTAACTTGCTTTTCCTAAGACTTTCTGGCACCTAGAGAACAAAAGGCCTTAGTGCCCTGCTACTTCCAGGATATGACAGACTAAGATAATGATATGAATACTTGAGATCCTTTCCATCCCTTCCTTTGTCTCCTTGCTCTATAAAAACCTTGTCCTAAGAATCAATAAATGGAGTTCATGGTTCTTCCTTGAACTACCCACATGGCCTGGTCATTTCTTATTCACGTCTCCAGATCATGCTAAGTGATGGACACTGAGCAGCCCACGGCACATAGATTAAACAACTCACGCAGAGTCAAACAGTTAGTAAATGTCTAAGTTTGGATTGGAACATATTTCTTCCTGACTCCTGATCCAGTGCTCTGAGCTCCATGGTGCCCCCTAGTTTCCATTAGCCCACCACACCCTGTCATTTTCCCAAGAGAAACGATGATGTTCTAGAGTTTCTGGCTACTCTTGATAAAGTTTCATGTCTCTTCTCCCACTCAGGGTCTTATTTTTCAAGTTTTAAGGTGTCCTCCCACCTTTCTGGTACTGACTTTCTTGTGACCTTGAACCAGTCACTTCACTTAAACTCTGAGGCTTGGTTTCCTTATCTATAAAATTTAGGGGGTTTATATATATATAATTTAGGAATTCAGAACAGTTTTAGATATTCATGCTACCCCATCCAACTCCCAATTTAATTTATCTGTACAGTCTAGAATTTTGGGAGCTCTTCTCCCAGACACAAGACACGTTAAGTCACATTTTCAGTAAGGAACTTGCCTAAGGTAACCTTGTAAGATAGTGGGATAGGCAGAATTTGAATTCAGGTCAAATCATGGATTCTTTTTCCCATTACTCTTTAAAGTATACAATTCAATTGCATTGAATGGAGTTAGAAAGATAAATTCCATTTGTTGCAACTCTATCAGGCAGTTGGATGGTTCGAAGGATAAACCTGAGTTCAAATCTACCTTCAGACACTTATTAGCTATGTGACCTTGAACAAGGCACTCAATCTCTGTTTGCTTCAGTTTCCTCATTTGTAGTAATAGCACTTTCCTCACAGATTATATCTGTAAAGTACTTTGGACGGTACCTGAGAGCACATGATAGGTACCATTCAAATACTGGGCTTTATTGTTATTGTTTTTGTTATTCCTGGACACCTGGATAAAGAATCATATGTCTAAGCTACCCTTTGGAAGAAAGGTTTATTTGCTTCCTATGAATTCTGAAACTGATGGCTCAGATGACTTATTTCCTTTTTCATTGCTTTATGCCAATGTGATGTGTCTATTACTGTTATTTTCCTGCTATCTACATCAGCATAGAGTGGCTGCAAACTTGAATTCATTGTCTGTAATTCCATATTCCGGAGCTTGACCTACTTTTCATTTTAATGTGTCAATCAAAGAGAAGTCTAAAACTTCATTACATGATAATTCAAAAAAGGATCAGGTATTTTTTTACCTTCTCAGTTGACTTGAGTGAGTCTAGTTTGGCTCAAGGAAAGTTAAATGACACCATTTACCAGTAATGTGCAAAACTTATTCTCTATCTGCACCCTTCAGCTAGGGAATATTTTTGTCATAAGGACATCTCTTGGGAAGTTTTTTCCATTGGGAATCTGGATCCATAATATTTAAGAAAATATTGCTTCCATGAACTGGAGATGAGATCAGTTAATTTGGAGATGACTCCATCAATCAGTCAAAAAGGTATTTATTGAATGACTATTATATGCCAAGACATTATGCTGGGCTCTGGAGATAGAAATACAAAGGATGAAATAATCTCAATTTGTGAAGAGCTTCTGTTGTAATAAAGAGGACTATATAAATATATATATATATATATACGTATATACACACACACACACATATATATATACATATATGGATATATAGATAGATAGATAGAGAGGGAGAGAGAGAGAGAGTATACAGCATAAAGTGAATAAATACAACTAAATACAAAATAGGGAGAAAGAATACTGGCAGCTGGGAAAGAGTCATGATGAAGTGATGCTTGTGTTTCCTAAGTCACATCTTAAAGGGAGAGAGGGTGTCCAGGAGATGGAAGTAAGAAAGAGGTGAAATCAAGGATGTTGGATGGCCCAGTACAAAGACATCAAGAAGGAAATGGAATAGCATTTGTGTGTGAGTAGCAGTGAAGGACAGTTTGGCCGGATCACAGAGATGAAGACTGACAGTCACTGAGAGTTCTTGTTTTGGCATTGCTCTTCCCAGGCACGTGGCCCTGGGGAATCATTTTCAACAAAGTCAGCCTCTGAACAAAGGGTCACAGAGCAGGAAGATTACGAGCTGCCTGGAGGTCACTGCTATAATTTTCCTGAAGAGAAATGCTAATTGGACTTTTGTAACTACTCATCCAAATCATCACTAATTTTCTTAAAAGGATCGAATATTGCAGCCAGACACCTGGCACCTCAATTTCGAAAAGTAAGCTGAGCAAATCCCAAATTTCATAACAGAAGGGATGAAATAACAGCAACAAAATCCTTTGCTTCATTCTGTGTAGTAATTGGGTCAGGTTGCAGGTAGTAGTCCAAATATCCATTTTATTTCACAGGAATATATAAAGGTTGAGATGAAAATGTCTGAGGAGCAGTGTTACATGGTAGAAATCCTTGTCAAATTAACCTCTTCTTAATTTTCTTCCACTCCCTTCTCCTCCCATTCCAGGCAAGTTTTACTTAAGGATTCGACATTCACCAGTGGTTGAAATAGATTAATTTTTGCTCATCCTTCCAGATAGATTTTTATAGATTCAATTTAGTCGAAAATATGTTCTCAGGACCATAAGTAGAGCTTCTGAAATGAGGGATCAAAAACACAAAGGGTTACCTAAAAATAAACTCTGTAACTTAAATTCAGTTGGGGAACGCAGGGGAGACCTCAGACCTTGGAACGTGATGCTCCATGGTAGATAGAAACATGAGCAGAGAGTAAGACAGCTACTAAAGATGTTGCTTCTAGGGGATCAAGGGAGATATGCAGAAGCTAAGCTGTGGGGTGGTCAGTTCCCTGCTGGAAGAAGTTTACCATGTGGTACCATTCTTTTTGAATTAATTAGTTCTGAAAATAGCTCTTACAAATAACTGAAGAAAGAAACAAAGAGAAAGGAGAAAAGGAAAGATATGCCTAACTGAAGTTCAGAGAATAGCAAGGAGAGATAAGGTTCTCTTAAATGACAAGTGCAAGGAAATAGAATAGGAAAGACAAGAGATCTCTTCAAGAAAATTAGAGATATCAAGGGAATACGTCATGCAAAAAATGGACATGATAAATGAGAAAAATGGTAGGGATTGAACAGAAACAGAAGAGATATGGCAAGAATACACTAAAGAACTATACAAGAAAGATCTTAACATCACTGATAACCACAATGGTGGTTATTGATCTAGAGCCAGGCATCTGAGAGAATGAAACCACATGGGACTTAAGAAGCCTTGCTAACAATAAGGCTAGTGGAGGGGTGAAATTCCAGCTGAGCTATTTAAAATCCTCAGAGATGATTCTGCTAAAGTGTTGCACTCAATATACCAGCAAATTTGAAAAACTCCACAGTGGTCACTGGATTGGAAAAGATCAATTTACATCTCAATTGTAAAAAAGGGCAATGCCAAAGAATGTTCAGATTACCCAATTATGATCATCTCACATGCCAGCAAGGTTATGCTTTAAGATTCTGCAAGCCAGGTTTCAGCAGTAGGTGAACTGAGAACTACAAGATGAGCAAAGAGGCAGAGGGACTAGAGACCAAATTGCCAACCTTCTCTGGCTGATGGAAATACAAGGGAATTCTAGAAAAAAAAAATCTACTACTAATTCATTGACTATACTAAAACCTTTGACTATGTGGATCACAAAAACATGTGGCAGGTCCTCAAAGAGATGGGAGTAGTAGATCATTTCACTTATCTGTTGAGAAACCTATATATGAGTCAAGAAGCAATAATTAGAATGTGGAGGAACATGGAGGAACTGATTGGGTTAAGACTGGAAAAGGAGTACAACATGGTTGTGTATTATCACCTTATTTATTTAAATTATATGAAGAATCCATCATATGAAATGCCAGAATTAAGGTTGCTGGGAGAAATATTAACAATCTCAGATATGCAGACAATACCACTCTGATGGTAGAAAATGAAGAAGAATTAAGAAGTCTCTTGACAAGAATGACAAAGCAGAGTGTAAAAACTGACCTGAAGTTTAATATTTAAAAAAATCAACAACAACAAAAACAATCCAACAACAAAACCTTAAAATTTTGGCAACTGGTTCCAAACTTCCTGGCAAATAGAGGGAGAAGAAATGGAAGCAGCATCAGATTTTATATTCTTGGGGTCAAAGATCACTGCAGATGACAAATGCAGCTATGAAATTAAAAGATGCTTGCTCCTTTGGGGGAAAGGTTTTGCAAATCTAAACAGCATGCTAAAAAGCAGAGGCATGATCTTGCCATCAAAGCTCTAGATAATCAAATTTATAGGATTTCCAGTAGCAATATATGGCTGTGAAAGTTGGATTACAAGGAAAGCAGTATGCTACAGAATTGACACCTTAGAATTGTGGTGCTAAAGAAAACTTTTGAGAGTCCCTTGGACAGCAAGGAGATCAAATTATTCAATATTTAAAGGAATTTATTCATACTCTTCACTGGAAGGTCAAATACTGAAGTTGAAGCTGAAATACTTTGGCCATGTAATGAGAAGACAGGGCTGCTTGGAAAAGACCTTCATGTCAGGAAAGATTCAAGGTAAAAGGAGAAGGGTACAGTTGAGTGTAGCGGCAAGCACCCCAATATCCCCAGGGTGACTGCCAGCACAGGTTCTTAGATCTGCTTTTCAAAAGGAAAGCAACTCAAAATGGGTTAACAAGCTTACTTTAATCAAACAAACATACATTACCTAGTTCAGGGGAAAAAGGTCAGCACCCCAAACTTCAGTTACAGAACTTACAGATCAAACAGACAGGCTTCCAAACTGTCCAAACATTATATCAATACCAAATCACAGTTACCAGAGAGGGAAGCATCAACATCTGGGTTTTCAAAGCGGGGGGCTCTCAACAACGGCTTCCCAGAGTCTCATCTGGTCAAATCACACAACACTTCTCAAAGTGAGCCCCAAAGCAAAGCCTCTCCTCAGGGCTTATATAGCCTTCTCCTGGCTCAGAGAATGTAACAACCTTCTTGACCCACTGCCCAATCACAAAGTATCAAGGTGTGGGCTTTCCTGAAAAACAAGCCTCCCACCACAGGCTCTAGGTGCACTTAAGCTAGGGGCAGGGAAGATCTTTAAATTTGCATTTCCATTACATTGAGTTGGATGGGTAGTGTCATAGAAGCAAAGAATATTAGCTTGGACAGACTTCAAAAGATAGTCAAGGATAGAAGGGCTTGGCGTGCTAGGGTCCATGGGTCATGAGAAGTCAGAAACAACTGAATGACTGAACTACAACAACAACAACAACAAAAGTTCTGAAAGACTTAGGTAATAAAATGGATAGGGTACTGACTTGGAGGAAAGAAGTTCTGGGTTTGAATCGGTCCACAATCACTTCCTGAGTAAGTAATGACCTCTCTGTGTTTCAGTTTCCTCATCTTTTAATGAGGAGCTTGGATTGGATGGTATTTCAGAACTGCTGTAGCTCTGAATCTAAGATCCTGTGAACATTAGAACTATAACTATATATATATATATATATATATATATATATACATATATATATAACTATAAGCACTGGGCCTGGAGTCAGGAAGATGTGAGTTCAAATTGATAACTTATTAGCTGTGTGACTCTGGTATAGTCACTTATTTGCTGTTTGTCTCAATTTCCTCAACTATAAGATATGCAAAACCATATCACCTACCCTGAAAGTTTGTTGGGAGAATAAAATAAAAAGCACAGTACCTGACACATAGAAGACATTATCTTAATCTCCTCCCCCACTACCGGAAAATCCATGTCAATCAATTGTTTTTTAACTCTATGAATCATTCTTTCAACCTTCCTTACCAAAGCATCCCTCCCCAAACAATATTCCCTTATTTGTTGTGTTCCTCTATTAGGATGTAGGGACTGTAATGAGAATCTGAAGATCTTCCCTGCCCCTTGGCCCCTTCATAGGTTTAATTGAATATTGATTTGAAAATATATTGATTTGAAGATATACTCTGCCCCCTAATAGGCTGAATGTGGTCACATGGAGCCTGTGGCAGGAGGCTTGTTTTTCAGGAATGCCCAGACGTTGCTTTGTGATGGGCAGTGGGTTAAGAGGGTCGTGACATTCTCTGATCCAGAAGAAAGCTATATATACTCCACTAGGAGAGGTTTTGCTTTGGGGTTCACTTTGGGAAGAGTTGTGTGATTTTGCCAGATGAGACTCTGAGCAGCTGTTGAACCCCCTGGCTTTGAAAACCCAGATGTTGGTGCTTCCCTCTCTGGTAATTAACTAGGTATAGATAGTAATAGTCAGTCTGCTGGAAGCCCTGTCTGTTTAATTGTGTTATTTTCTTTTGTAACTTCTTTTTGTATTCTTTGAAGTTCAGGGTGCTGACTTTTTCCCCTTAACTAGGTAAATGATATATGTTTGATTGATTAAAGTAAGATTGTTAATCCTTTTTTAGTTGCTTTCCTTTAAAAAAAGCAGATCTAAAAACCTGTGTTAGCAGCCATCCTGGGTATGCTAGGGTGCTTGCTGCTACAGAGACCACTCTGTTGTTGTAGTAGTAGTTTTTTTTTTGAGGACCAAAAGAGATATGTAAAAATGTTTGCAAACCTTAAAGCATTATATAAATGCTACTCATTAGTATAATTTTGTTCTTATATTTCTAGAACATATCACAGCCCTGGAATGTAAGAAGCATTTAGTAAATACTTTATTTTTCATTCTTTCATTCATCTGTAGTATAATATCCTTTCTATGAATGCCATCCAGGCATTAACTGAAGATAATTATTCTTTTCTGCCTTTGACTCACCTTCCTTGATTATTGAATATCTATGAACTTCAAAGGAAAGGTAAAGAAGGAGGATAAAGGTCACATTGTCATTATTGCATACCTTTCCATGTGGGAGAGAATCATTGTGGTTGTTCACCCTTCATTTTCAAAGATCAATGACGTCATAGGGTGATGTCTTTACTCTCATGTGAATTGAATTTAAATGAGTCAGAGTTGGGCATCAGCCTCAGTTTGTCCTCCAGAGTCATCAAAGTCCAGATGGCCCAGGATGCATTGGATGATCTTGGTATCATTCATGACTGATCAAGCTCTAAGTACTCCATAGCATCTGTTTCAGTTGCCTTCATAGCCACTGGAAAAAACAAATTTCTCACCCTCCCATTCTGTAAGGGATGTTTCCTTCAACAAAGAACCCCTGCCTTCTCAGATGCATATTGCATTCTATTGCAAATATAAAAACCACTGTTATGGGCTTGTAGTTATAAGAGAGGTTGATAAAGATTTTGAGAAGAGGAAGTAGAAGAATTCCAATATGGTACTGAGGGAAGAAGTAATAAAATGTCCCTGATGAACCTTGGATCTAGGAAGACCTTCATGGTGTGCTAATCAACCTGCTCCCTTCGGTTGGTCTACATCAAAGAGGACACCAGAACTTCAGGAGATTTGCAGGGAAATGTAACGCTCTCTTACACATTATCCTGAGACCTGACCTTCTATGAAATTTATGGGTCACTGGAAGAAGTGGTTAGAACAGGAATTTCAGGGGCGGCTAGGTGGCGCAGTGAATAGAGCGCCGGCCCTGGAGTCAGAAGGACCTGAGTTCGGAGCCGGCCTCAGACACTTAATCCGCACAAACAAAAACCTAGCCGTGTAACCTTGGGCAAGTTACTTAACCCCAATTGCCCTAAAGGGGCGGCTAGGTGGCGCAGTGAGTAAGAGCGCCGGCCTCGGAGTTGGGATGACCCGAGATTAGATCCGGCCTCAGAAAATGAGCACCCACGCATAAATAATGACTAGCCGTGTAACCTTGAGCAAGTTACTTAACCCCAATTGCTTTAAAAAAAAAGAAAAAAAAAGAAAAAAAAAAAAAGAACAGGAATTTCAAGGCTCATAGGCTTCTCCTCCTGGGTCCGACGTATTTCCAGAGAAAGTACAGAAACTGAATTAATCTCACCCAGCTATAAAGTCCCAGTGTATAAACTCTTCTTAGCCCTGCAGTTCAACAAAATCTGGGCTCAGCTTGAAAAGGTGCACATGCTCCCTTTGCCATTGTCTACAGTTACTGCTCCAAATGTTTTCTCCCTCCTCAAGCTCCCACTTCACTGCCAACCCTCACATTTAGTGAAAAACTTTTGGCAGACAACTTCACTGGAAAGGTTGAGGGAGTCTGAGAGGGGGGTCCCTTCTCTCTTCTGTTCCCTCTACTACTGTTTCTAAGGAACTTCATCCTCATACCGGAGCCCTTGATCGCTATTCACTGCCCTCTTCTTCTTGGCACAGAAATGATTGAACTCTCCCCTGTGTATATCTCATCTCAGTCTCTTCACTGTCTCCCTCCACCAATTTACAAATATTTTCCGATTTCTCTAGTCCTCAAGAAGACTTTCCTTGACCCTTCTGCTCTTGTAATTACTGTCACATCTCCTTAACTTCTCTGTTTCTCAGTTTCATTACCTATAAAATGAAGGGTTGATCTAGAAGACCTCTGAGTTCCTTTCCAGCTTGTAGATCTATGATCTTATGATCAGTCAAGCAATAAGCATTTATTAAGTACTGTGCTCATCACTAGAGAGGCAAAAAAGTTCCTATGCATAGTCTAATGGAGGAGACAAGATACAAACCAAACCAAACCAAAAAACCCTATGTTCTACAAGATTTATATAGAAATATCAGGGTTAGTCCCCAAAAGAAGATACTGAGATTAAGAATTGGGAAAGACTTTTTGTACAAGGTAAAATGTTAGCTGAGACTTGAAGGAAACCTGGGAAGTTAGGTGGCTGGGAGGAGGAGGGAAGCATCACAGGAAACAACCTTTGAAAATGCTCAGACAGGAGCTGGAGTCTCATGTAAGAGAAATAGCAAGAACAGTGTCACTATACCATTGAGTATATGGGGGAGTGTAAACTGTAAGAAAACTCGAAATGTGGGTGGGAGGGTGGGTGGGGCTGGTTAGAAAGGGCTTTGAAAGCCAAAATGAGTATTGTATATTTAATCCTGCAGGTAAAAGGGAGCCAACAGAGTTTATTAGAGAGATGATTTGGTCAGATCAGACTTTTAGGAAGATCAGTTTGATGTTTCAGTGGTTGATGAGAGTATGGAAAGACTTGAGGCATGGAGACCAAATAGCAGGCTATTGCAGTAGTCCTTGTGTAAAGTGATCTGAGGACGTGACACCTAGATTATGAGTTTGGGTGACTGGGAAGATGGTGATACCATCAACAATAATAGGGAAATTAGGAAGAAGGGAGGACTTAGGAGGAAAGATAATGAATTAGGCTTAAGATGTCTACTGAATATCCAGTTTAGGAGATCTAAAAAGGCACTCAGAGATATGAGACTGAGATCAGGACAGAGGATAGAGAGGACAAGCAAATGTGCAAGTTATAAGCATAGAGACAATAATTACAAATTGATGATCCTTCCCTTAACTTCCAAAATTCTTGAAGAAATGGCAAAATACGCACACTTTCCTTTTTCCACCATAATCTTCTTCTCAAACTTTGTCTCTTGCTTCTGATCTTAGAACTCTACTGGAACCGACCTCCCAAAGTCCACCAATGATCTCTTATTCACCATACCAATGCCCTCAGCCTCCTCCCAAAGTACCTTTCAGGTCTAAATCTATGATGCAAGAAATAGTAGAAGGTCCTTAAGTCAAATGATTTATCTACACTGTGATGTCTGTCTTGGTTTTCTTTTGTTGAGAACTTTTTTTTAAACTTCACTTTTATTTCAAAATATACTCCTGGCTATCCCAGAGAACTGTCTGATGTAACAAAGAATAAAAAAGTCGGGGTGGGGTGTGGGGGTGGGGTATGGATTCAGCAAAACTAACCAAAACATCAATCAAACCTGAGATTATAAATCCCAGTTATTCAGCAAGCTACCTAATTAAGGTCAAATCAATTAAATTCAACAAGCCTTTTTTTTCCATTAAATTCTTACTGTCTACTAGGAACCATCTAAGCACAGAGCATACAAAGAAAGTTAAAAAAAATACTCCCTACCCTGGTGGGATCTAGAGTTTGAAAGCTCTGTGTTTGAACTCTGCCTCAGCCACTTACTAGCTGTGTGATCTTGGGCAAATCACTTAACCTCTTTCTGTCTCAGTCCCTTCATCCATAACATAGGACTCTACCTTTTAGGGTTGTTATGAGAAAGAAATGAGATAATATTAGACATTTTGCTAACTTAATACATTAAATGCATGATAGTCATCAATTAATACTATTATGGAAGGTAACATATAAAAACTAGGCACAAGTTATATTGGCCCAATGTGGTAGTGCAGTGGCAAGGAATCAGGAAAACTCATCTTCCTGAGTTCAAATCTAGCCTCAGACACTTACGATCTGTGTGACCCTAGACAAGTCATTTAACCCTGTTTGCCTCAGTTTCCTTATCTGTAAAATGAGTTGGAGAAGGAAATGGCAAACCACTCCAGGATCTCTGCCAAAAAAGCCAAACTAAGCCAAAACAACAACAAACCCCAAAAGGGGTCAAGAAGCATTGTATATTCCTCAAATGATCAAACAACAACATGAAGTTATATACATAATAGAAGGAAGGTCTTTTGAGAAAGGAAGTCTTTGAGATTTGAAGGAAACCAGGCAAACTAAAAGATAGAGGTGAGGGGGCAGATCATTTCAGGTATGAGGGTCATTTCAAAGGACAGACACAGTAGATGGGGCACACTGTTCAAAGAAGTGCAAGTAGGCCATTGTTGGATCTTAGATTGAGAATAGGAGAGTAAAGTGTAAGGATACAGTAAGTAAGGAAAGATCAGGTTATGGAAAGTTTTAAAAGCCTAACAATGGATTATACATTGGATCCTGGAGGTAATAGGGACCCACTGTGGAGCTCAGTGAATAGATTTAAGCTCTAGGAAAGTTTCATGGTCAGTTAAGAGGCTTGATGAGGTGAGGTTTGTGATTCTCTGTGTGGAGACAAGGGTACATAAAAAAGCTGTTGTGAGGATAGAAATTATAATATTTTTCTACAGTTTGGCTGTATGGGGTAACTGCAAGTTAGGAGTATGTCAAGGATGGCAATGAGACTGTGAGTCTAAGTGACTTTGAGGATGGTGGAGCCTTCAACTTTAAGAGGTGGAAAAGGAGAGAGTTGAACTGATTTGGATGTGTCAGATCTGAGATGCGTATAGGACATCCCTTTTGAGACATCAACAGGGCAATTGGTGATATGTGATTGTACCTTAGTAAAGAATAAGGCTTAATATAGGGATCTGGGAATTATCTATATGAAGATAATAATATAACTCATGTTAGTAGATGATATCATCAAGTGAGATAGTATTAAATGAAAAGAGAAAAGGGCTCAAGATAGAACCTTGGGGGTACCCACCACTTGGCACACCATGGATAAAAAAAAAAAAGTAAAGGAGAATTCAAAGGAATTGTCAGATGGGAGAATGAGGAGAGAGCAATGTCATAGAACCTAGAGACTGTTAAGGAGAAAGTGTTAGTGCCAAAAAACTTTGAAGAGATCAAAAAGGATCAATATTGATATAAGTCCTTTACATTTGATGACTAAGATTATTAGTAACTTTCTAGAAGGCAGTTTCAGTTGAACAATGATAGCAGAAGCTAGCATGCAGAAGGTTAAGGAAACACAGAGAGGAAAGGAAGTGGAAACATCAAGCATAAATGCCTTTTTCAAATATTTTGGCTGTGAAAGTGAGGCTAGATATCCCACTAAGACAATTGCATTGTCTCTCAAATTTCCTGCCAAGAAATTGAATACTGGGACTCATCCTTTTTGCCATCCTTCAGAACATACCCACTCAGTGTCCTCATATATAAGATACAATCAATCCATGCTCACCCACTGAACCCCCTCTTACCCCAGAAATTTAAAGCATTTGACTTTGTCAGTACTCTTGTGATTCCTTTTCTAAGGGTGGTGTCTACCTCCTGCCAAGTGAAGGTGCATATATGGGACCAAAAAATAAAACTCTGCTTCCTATACAAAGACACATCTTTCTTTTGCTTAGGATAAGCCCCACACGGCAGAAGCCCCACAACCTCCATCTCTCTTGGTGACTTTGGCATTCTATCCTTTCTATCCCCATGAATTCTAATCAGTTCAGTCACTATATTTTGATTTTTTCATTATAGTTTCATGTCTCTACATAGACCTATTTTAAGCTTAAACAACCTGAATTTTGGCCCCCTGATATCTCCCATTTAAAACTTTTTTTTTGTGGAACTAACTTTCCTCTATAATATTTTACCTTACATTTTTCCAGAAACCAATTAATATCCAACAGGCAATACTTGCAGATCTCATTTATTTGCTTTGGGGGGGAGGAGTAGGGCAGTTAGGGTTAAGTGACTTGCCCAAGGTCACATGGCTAGTTAAGTATTAAGTTTCTGAGGCCGGATTTGATCTCAGATCCTCCTGTCTCCAGGGCCAGTGCTCTATTCACTGTGCCACATAGCTGCCCCTCATATTTCTTTATTAAAACAAGTAAACTTAAAATATTAAACAAACATCAAATCAGATGCTGCTTTTAGAGCAATGTTTAAAGTAAAGAGGCTCAAAGGAACAATTAGATATATTTCTTTAATTTTTTAGTTTAAGAGCTTATTCTAACTTTAAATATAATGTATCTCCAATGCATCTGCTAATTTGTATACAAAATTCCTTGAGAAATAAAAAGACGACAGCTAATTTGGCTTAGCAACCCTCAGATCATAAATATTAGAGAATTTGAGTGTTGGAAGGAAACTCAGCAACTATCTACTTCAATTTATACACAAAAGCAATATATCCTTAAGGAGTTTGGTCAGCCTCTGCCCTCAAGGGACAGAGAGGCAATCCCTTCAACTTTTGAATAGCTCTCACCATTAGGAAGTTTTACCTGACATCAAGCTTACGTTTGCCCCTTTAAAACTCCTAGCAATAGCTCCTGAGTCAGTCCTCCAGAGCCAAATGGATGAACTCTAATCACTCCTGACCATGAGAGCCTGTCAGTTACTCAAAGGCAGCTACCATGTCCTCTCAAGTCTCCTCTTCTTTAGACTAAACATGCCACATTCTTTCAACTGATTCTTACATGCCATAGGCTCAAGGCCCTTCACTATGCTGGTTGCCCTCCTAAGGTCACTACTCAAGTTATGTTTTTAAATTGTTATGGACTGAAGTGAACAGTATAACTCAAAGAAAGTTTTAAGAGTAAAGAGCGCAGTAGGACGATCAACTCACTTATTCCTAGAGTCTATATACCCTTCTTTTCTTTTTTCTTTTTGGAGGGGGGAAGGTAGGGCAATTGGGGTCAAGTGACTTGCACAAGGTCACATGGCTAGTTTTGTGTTATATATACCCTTCTTTTTTTTTTTTTGCCTTTTTGGAGGGCAATTGGGGTTAAGTAACTTGCCCAAGGTCACACGGCTAGGCTTTTTGTTTGTGTGTGCATTGTGTCTGAGGCCAGATCCGAACTCAGGTCTTTCTGACTCCAGGGCCGACGCTCTACTCACTGCGCCACCTAGCCTCCCCACACCCTTCTTAATGTATCCCAAGATCACAGTGATCCTTTTTGAATGCCCTACCACAAAATGTTGACTATAATGAACTTGAGGTCTACTAAAACACCCTAATATTCTTGTTAGAACAATGTAACTATGACTCCCCCAATATTGTATTTCTAGAATTATTTTTTTGTCCTCAATTGAAAGACTCAAAATGTTCCCTATTTATTTTTTCTTATCATATTCACCCCAATGCCCTAGTTTGTGAAGATCTTTTTGGAGTGCAAAGCTCTTATCCATTGTATTAAGTAAAACTTCCAGCTTTGTATCATCTGTAAATTTGACAAGTCTGAAACTTATGTCTTTTCCCAAATCATTGATAACACACACACACACACACACACACACACACACACACACACACACACACACACACAAGCTTAGGGTCAAATTCCTGAGGTAGACCAATGGAGACTTCTTGCCTCATTGAAATTGAACCATTGAAACCTATTGTTTAATTACAACTCTCCAAGCATATCTGAATGCATCTGATTGTACTATTATCTAATTCATAGTTCTCCATTTTCTCCACAATTATAGCATGAAATGTTTTTTTCAAAATTTACACTAAAAGATAGGTATAGTTTACCTTGAATTCCCTACATTCACTATATTATGGCCTCTGCCAAAAAAAGGAAATGAAGTTAGTCTGGTATAACTTGTTCTTGATGACAATATGCTGTGTCTTGGTTATCATTGATACTAATCCATTTTCTTAATGTTGGTCATCTCTTTCATGATTTATTTCAGAATCTTAGTAGGAATGGAAATTAAACTTGTCAGTTTATAGACTTCAGACTCATTTCCCTCAGTCAAAAAATAGGGATCACATTTGCTATTTCCCGTCTTTTATGCCTCTTTTCCATGATCTTTCAATTTCACCGACATTGCCTCAACTATGACAACAAGCAGCTGCCAGTATCTGAGGATGGAATTTACCTGTTCCAGGTGAGCATCATCAACAGTTAGGTGTTCTCTTAAATTACCATTACTTAGGTATCTACCCCCTGTTAATAATTTTTGTTCTGTCATTGCTAGTTAAAGGTCATTTTCCTTTGCAGAAAAACAAAACAAACAAACAAAAAAACAGAAACAAAATGAGGGTTGACCACCTCCACCTTCTCTCTGTTGTCAGTTATATCATGGTATCTATCTAAAACAAATGTCCTCTGCCTTCTTTGATTCTCTCTTTTCTCTCAATAAAGCTTTAAAAAGAATCCTTTTTTATTTCCCTTAGCTTCCCTTATCTGTATCAGTTCATTCTGAGCTTTAGCATACCAGAGACTATTTTTATAGGATTGTGCTATGTTCTCATAGTCACCTTCTGTTATCTGGCCTTAATTCTTTTTTCCAGCATATTTTATTTTTAAAAAAGTAAAAAACTAAATTTCTTGGTGAATTTTTTGTGGATCCACATTGATCTCTTCAGTCAAATCATTTTTTACCCCTTCTCTTTAGAATTGTTTCCCTTTGTATCTTCAGAATTCCATTCTTGGATATCTCCCATCCTTCCCAGGCTGACTTCCCCTAAAGCATTTTAGACTGTTTTTACCCATTTGAATTTTTTGAAATCTTTTTTTTTACAAAATGGAGGGTACATGTCAATGTCCAGATTTGCCCTTCTTCTCTGTCACAAACACCCCCATATGCAGTCTTACTTTGTTAATGAGCATCAGATTCAGAATAGATTGTCCCTTTGACATCTATCTAGCTTCTCTGGCACATAATAGTGCTTAATAAATATTGATTGATTTTGAAAGATGGAATTATCACTAAGGCAAGTCAAGAATTTATTAATCAGCTCTTCTGCTTTTGTACAGAGCATGAGTTTCAACAGATTTCTGGATAATTGAAATATCTTATCAGCACTATATTTTGGCAGGCTAATTTCCACATTTCTCATCTATTTCCTCTGTAGTATCATCCAGTGACATAAATCACTTCTGTTTCTTCCTTTTTTGACAAATATTTTCCCACTTTGAGTCTTGTATTTGCTCACATGAACAATATAAGATATGTCCCTCCTTCCCTTACCACCCCCCAATCATTTTTCCCCATTTTATTTTTATTTTTTAAGAATGATGTACTTAGTGGTGGCTAGGCAGCACAGTGAATAGAGCACTGTCCCTGGAGTCAGGAGTACCTGAGTTAAAATTTGACCTCAGTTTACAATTACTAGCCATTTGACTTTGGGTAAGTCACTTAACCCCAACTCCAAAAAGCAAAAAAAAAAAAAGAGATGTACTTATCCAGAGACACAGTTCAATTATGGACTTGATCCCACCAAGCCTCACTGATACCTATGAGGTCAAACTTTCTGCCTTGTATTAATAAGTTTAGTTTCTATTGTTTATTGCCTATATTTGGGCCATTTGTGCATTTAGTCAACTGAGTCAATAGTTTTTAAACCTAGTTCCTTTCTAGAATTTTGTCTTTTAGAAAGACCAAAGAAAAAGGACCTATATGGAAAGAAAATATTTATAGCAGCTCTTTTGTGTTGGTAAAGACTTGGAAATCAAGGGGATACCCATCAAATGGGGAATGATTAAACAAATTGTGGTATATGAATGTGATGGAATACTATTGTGCTATAAGAAATGATGAAAAAGATAGTTTCAGAAAAACTTGGGAAGTCTTCTATGAACTGATGCAAAGTGAAGTGAGCAGAACCAGGAGAACATTGCATACAGCAGCAGCAATATTATATTGATGATCAACTGTGAAAGACTTGATTATCCTGATCAATACAGTAATTCAACCCAGTCCCAAATGACTCATGATAAAAAATTATATTCATACCTCAGAGAGGGAACTGATGAAATCTGGAATCCAATTTGAAGTATAATTTTTCACTTTTTTATTTTTCTTGCTTTTTTATAACATGGTTAATATGGAAATATGTTTCACATGTACAATTAGTAACATATTACTTGCCTTCTCAATGAATGAGGGAGGGGCAGAAGGGAAAGAGAGAATTTGGAACCCAAAATTTAAAAAAAAATAGTTAAAACAAATAAATAATAAACCTGAGGGGAAAAAAGAGAAATTAGAATGTTGTTTTATATGAATCTCTGATACCCAGGTGCTCTTCTTTCTTTGTGGATTTTCTTTATATTCTCTAATGTAGTGGATATACATGAGATGTATTTTCTATTCCTGTCTTTTTAAAATTTTTTTTTTAATTACACTTGGAAGACACTTGATAAAAACATATTTTACCATCCTTTGTTAGGTATACCATATCTCTGGCCAGGTATTTGTCAACTCTATATTTCAATTTGTCATAAAGAAATCCATATTTCATCCTTAGACCACATATTCTTGGCTAGCTGTTTATTTCCCCCAATCAATTTTCTCTTCTATATATCTTACCTTTTTTGAGCAAAATTAAGGAGAATACAAACTTAACCTATCTAGTCTTCAGTTTCTTGTCAAAAACCTTATGATCCCTGGCAATATTGTTTATATTCCTTCTTAAATTATCATTTGGTCACATGTGAATCACCAGAAATTCGTAGATTTTTGTCTATTTTCATAAGTCTTTGGAGATTCTCTGTTATGTCTTTGAAACATGAACCATAAAGACAACAGTCTCTCTTATTGTTGCAATCAAGTTGACAAATAGCTGCCTTGGCATCCTGAGCAGAGAATCACTGACTACTGCCATTCTTTTATTTATTTTTTTTCCTGCCCCTTACTGAATGATGTCTCACTTGATCATTTTTTTTTAGCTTGACGAAATCAATCTAGGGAGAACAAGAAACTATTCTCTCTTCAGAGCATCCAGATCTCTTCTTGTCATAAAGAGCTTTGTATCTATTTCTAAGTTATAATTGTAAAGCTGGTCTTTTCTTTCTTTTTAACTTCTCTAACACTTTCCATCCTTCATCATCCTGAAATAACTTGTCTTACTTATTCAACCTCAGATTCTTTTCTTTCCCATTAAATTTTTTCATGTCTTTAGGAAACATTTGTTCTTAAATATCTGGAGTGTAACAAGGCATTCCTTAAATCCTTTTACTTTCCCCTTCAGAAGGGAGACCAGTTGATATTTGGGATTCAGGTAACAGTCACTCAAAACAAATATAGACAGCATAATTACAAACATCTTACATTTAATATAAGTCACTGCAGAATCTCCTTTACTTTCTACAGTGGTTGAGCGTTTTTGTTTTTGTTTTTTTTAATCTTGTTTCCTGTAACTAACTGTAGGTCAACACAGGAACTTAGGTCTCCCAGGACTATCCAAACAGGTCCCATCACCTTATACCAAAATGCAACAGAGGGCAGAGCCTGATCCTGGTACAAAGTCCCAATTCAGTGACTGAAGGCAAAATGATATGTAAAAAAAGATGACATAGACTTTTTGTAAAATATATTGCGAATCTAGAGATTCCCCAGAATAAGGAAAAACTAATTCCATAACAACTGTGAATAGAAACTCAAATTTTCTGTAATAACTATATGGATACCTTGAAAAGGTGAAGCAGGGGCGGCTAGGTGGCGCAGTGAATAGAGCGTTGGCCCTGGAGTCAGAAGGATCTGAGTTCGGATCTGGCCTCAGACACTTAATGCACACACAAACCAAAACCTAGCCATGTGACCTTGGGCAAGTTACTTAACCCCAATTGCCCTCCAAAAAGCAAAAAAAAAAAAAGAAAGAAAGAAAGAAAGAAAGAAAAGGTGAAGCAAAGGTGAAAAAGAAATTAAATCTTTGGAGGGGAAAAATGAAGGAGAACAAATATCTCAGAAAAGAAAATATAAAACTTATCCAACTAAGGAACCCCATATAAACTAGAACAGATCAAACAGAAATCTACAACTCCAGAAGATAGCAAGATTTTTTTTTAAATCAAAAGACTGAAAATCCAGAAGAAAAGAAGAGATACATAAAAATTTTTAAAAGAAACACAACCAAACTGGAAAACAGGTCAAGGAGCAACAAGTTAACAATTATTTGACTCCCTAAAAACTGGACTTCGTAATTCAAGAAATCATAAATGAAAACCTTCCAAATATATTAGAATCAGAAGACCAAGGGAAGACAGAAAGAATCTACTGATCAGCTCCTGAAAGAAATGCCCAAAGGAAAATTCCCAGGAATGCTATAATCCAGAAATCACATATAAAAAAAATAAAATAAAATAATGCAAATTTCCAGAAAGAAGCCATTCAAATACTATGATCCACAGTATAAAATCACACAAGATCTGGTGACTTCTATTAAAAATGAGGGGAGATCTTAGAACTAAATATTCCCCCAAATAAGTTATAGGCCTACACCCCAAAATAACTTATTCTGTTAAACTTAACGTAATCTGACAGGTGAGAAATGAATGTTTACTAGAATAGAAAACTTCCAATCATTTCTGTTAAATGCTATCAGAGTTGAATAGCAGCTTTAAAAATGAAAGCATGAGTCAAGAGAAATAAAAATATGGTTTTTTGAGCATTGGAAGATATTTTATAATTATATAATATTATGATTATAATGATGGTATGTGTCAGAAACTTATTATCTTCAAGGGGAATTGAGGAAGTTAAATTTTAAAAAAAGGATCTGAAGATTAATTGCTTCTGCTTTGAGGGTTTTAAGAAAAGAAAGCAAAGAAAAAGCAAAAGGAATACAATAGTGTGGAAAGGAGGAAGGAGAGAGTGAAATTTGCTGTGTCTAATAACTTAATTGGGTGATAAGAGTGTGAGAGATGACTCACAGCAAAGTCTCCTTATTTCTTCTTAACTCTCTGTTACATTCCTGTCTCTTCTCCATACTTTGTAAATCAATTCAGTCTTGCGTGTAACTCATGATTTCCCTGAAATGAGGTAATTTGAAAGAAAGCCATACTAGTCCACTTTTGATTGGGCACCCCCAAGTTTGGCAAAAGAAAATACATGATGAAGGATTGAAACTGCTTTGTGCACTATTGTGCAGTTAACACTAATGAAAGATTGTGAGTTTGCCTCACCAGCCAGTGGTGAGGTAGGACAGGTGTTAGAGGCGGAGTTAGGACCAGGAGAAGAGAAACCCCAGAGCTTCCACATTTTGCACTCCCTGTCAGATGCTGTTGCAGCACCAGGGACAGTGCCCTTTCTCATGAGAAAGAATAAAAACGTTATCTGATCTCAGACTCAGATTCCGAACTTTTTCATCTCGCACAAGAGTATAAAACGTGACTTGGTATTACCTGGAATGAAGAAAGGAGGTTGAACACACACACACACACACACACACACACACACACACACACACACACACACACACACTTAGGTATAAAAATGCATCAAACTCAAAAGGTAAACAGATAAGGAGAAGTTGGTGCTGTAGGAAGCGAGATAATACCAAGGAGGGAACAGTCACAAGGAAAATATACTTCCTGGTTCTGAAAAAATGATGAAAATGGAGAGAGAGATAGAGAAAAGGAGAGACAGACAAACAGGGATAGTCAGAAACAGAGAAGAGAAGAAAATTAGAATCTAAGTAGTTGTCCACCTATTTTGAGATGGCTAATGGCTGAACAAATTATTATAAATTTATACACACACACACATACATATATATATATATATATATATATAACACACAATGTAGTATCAATGGGCCATAAGAAATGACAAAAGGAATTTCAGAAAATCCTGAGGATTATCAACTGATGCAGAGTAAAGCAAGTAGAATACGAATGGCAGGGGAATGGTGGAGTCCGGGTGCAGAAGGATACACATATTCTGAACATGGCCACCACATGAATTAGTTTTGTTTGACAGTGTTCTTTTACCATGAATGTACTTTTTTTTATTTCCTTTCTCTTGCTTTGTTTGTTTTAATAGGTTAATAGCATACGTTAGCAAAAGTAATGTATCCTCCCCCATAAAAAGCCTTTTAAATGTTTTAGATTCACGTAAGAGAGTGGAAGGAAAGGTGAGCATAAACTATCCAGCATAAACTATTTGAAATAATTTATTAAATACTTAAAGGAAAAATTCTAACAGGATGAAGTAGATATTCATAATTTCATATGTGATCCTCATATTCTTTTTGGTGTTTAAGTTCAAAATAAAATAAAAATATTTTTAAAAGAATGCCTACATTCCAGATTATAATAAATAATTGGATATCTATCCATTCGTCCATGTAACTATGTACATATGCATGTATAGATCCATGTGTCTATATATACACATATGAATTATGTATCTTTGTGTATCTGTATATGTTAACATATGTACATATATGTGTATATATGTATATATAAATATATGTGTGTATGTGTTATATATGATAGGTAATACAAAGGGACAATGAGGAGTTGGTCCCAGAAAGAGGAGGAGAGTGGGCTGATTGCTTTCTGAAAAGTCTTTTTAATTATTCCAAATTCATCCCTGAAATAAAGGTCCATCAATTTAATATTACTACTGTGCTTTTACTTTACGTTATAATCTATGAAATGCTATAGAATTAGAAGAATGAAGGTTGAGGATCACCCATGATTCAATTTTGGTAAGGTAGATGCTGGGTGTGAGCAGACAACAATCCATTAGAAACAAGGAGTTAAAGAGGTGAATAGGAATAAAGGATATCATCCATAACATATTTTTAAAAAGATGCCTAGTCACATGTGGAGCAGGGGAAATCTAATGAATAACGTTTGTGCTTGACTGGCATACACTGGCAAACCAAGAAAGACCCCACCACATCAGGCAGACAATCTGAAGCAAACTTCTGGGAAGAATGGATAGATGAGCAGGCAGGGATGGGTGGCAATGTGTACAGGTGGAGGAAATACTCCCATTGATTATTAACTGACAGGGCCATTGAAATTAAGTCATTGAGCTCTGGCTTATCTTGACGGTAGAAAGTCTTCTAGTTGTCTTGATGTTGAAGGTCCTTGGAAAGGTTTTTACTTGACACAGGCTATAGGCGCCTCACTCTAGGAAATCATTTCTGTCATTATGCTTTTTCAAAACCTACTTCTGAAGTAATCTCTCAGGTTTATTTCCATTTAACTGCCTCAGAACTTAAACCTCTTTCTAGAAAAGAAGGAAAAAAGGAAATGAACGACTACCGTTTTGCTTTGAGGACTATAATCATTGAAAGTGTTTTGTCACTTTCTCCAAGAATAAAAAAACTACCCTTCTCTTCCCAGGACAGGTTGACTTGATCTGCATATAATGTCATGGTTCCTTTAGTAGTGGGCTCCACTAAGTTTGCTCTGGGAAGCAGCTTTAGACACTTGCTTCGCTTAAAGGGACTACATACTTTAAAACTGAGTATAGACAGCAAAAAATAACGTGCTGAAGTGTACTGGATTTGAAGGTAATAGAGCTGGATTAGATTCTTCGTCTGTTACTACTTGTGTGATAATGGGTAAATTAGTTCCCCTCACTGAGCCTTTTTTTCTTCATCTGTAAAATAGACATCTGGAATACATGACCTTGAATATCCCTTCCATTCCTAAATATTTAATCCTCTGATTGTCATAATATTTGAAATTAGGGAAAGGGCAAAATAGTAAAACAAAACATTTTTATCTACTTTGGAGGGAGGGGTCATGTATTACAAAGACCCAAAGATTTGAAGTCAGAGGACTTGGCTTCAAATTCCAGCTTAACACTTACTGACACTTACTGTCTTAGTGCCTTGTACAAGTAATTTAAGCTTTCTGAGTCTTCTTTTCTCAAGTTTGATATGAGGAGGCTCAACTGGCTGACCTCTAAAGTTCCTGTCAGCTTCCAATCTGATTTGGTCACACTTGATCTTGCTGTCGTCCTCAATTGCCTTCGATAGCATGACTGCAAGTTCACTAATTCTTGCCCCATTTTCATCTCTTTATGACTTAGGACTTCATGGACTTCCGGAGCAGGGACAGAGAAGGGCAGAAGTAATCTGGGCCTCATAAAGAAATGTTTTTATGAGGAAGATAATACCCTAGATGGATTTTTGTACAATTTATTGCATCCTCCTGATGGAAAAGCTTAATGTAAGAGTAGTAAAAGATGCCCAAATGTGAGACCATCAGTCACTGTGAGGAAAGAAGACTGAATGGATAAATAAACCCTCAATGATTTGTTTTATGCCTGCAGTCATCTGACCACAACCCATTCTAATATTTCAGCACAAAGATATTTATGGAGAAGCATTAGTAGCCCATCACACACCTCCACAGCAACGCTAAGATGCCCTTAATATATTTCCAAGCTATTTTTATTTGGTTGTAAAATGTCTATCAGTTAACGTTTTTAGCCAAATTCATTTCATCTCCAAGCTGAGCAGGGGTATTGAAGACCTAGGAACTTGTTAATTGATTGCAGAAAACAGGGCTCCCATTTTTAAATGAATGCAATCAATAAGGCCCATTATGAAAACATACTCTGACAAGGAAACACTCCTAGCAGAATGCAAATTATGTTTGCTTGTTTTAAATGACAAGACAATTTGATAGTTAGAGCATTCAAAGTTTCTCTTTCCCAGTATTTAATGGGGAGAAGTATTCATACCATATACAAGGTGATGAATCAAAGGGGAGAAGTATATACATCACATACAAGGCATACAGGGTCATGGGACCTTCTCAATGAGCTGGTTTGTCAGAGCAATAAGAAAATATAATAGCTGAATTCAGTAATTGTTTTTCTTTCTTTTTGCTATGATGGATAAACAGTTGTTTGGTTTTTGAAGCAGTGGAATGGATTTGGGATTTGAAATCCAGAGGACTTTTGTTCGGTTTCAGCCTAGGCCTGAAATAACTACGTTTGCGATATGGAAAGGTCCATTAAATACCTTGGGGACTCAATTTTATCATCATTTAGAATAAAGGGGGGTTAAATCTCTTCCAGATCTAGATGTTTGATGCTATGGCTCTGAGTCACTTGATTTCTCTGGAGGTCAAAGGATATAGGAAGCTTAATAACTTTTTGGATGTGCAACTCCATTTCTTCATTTGTAAAGTACAAGGATTGAACTAGATTTCTTTTAAGGTCCCATTAAGAACTAGATCTAGGATCCTCCAGTAAAGTCTCATTCTTATCCCTCATCGTGACATGAAGGTGGCCCTAAGTCGTCCAAATACAGTATCTGGCATGTTGTCAGAGTCAGAAAATATTATATGTATGCATCCAGTAATTAATTGGATTCTTGTTGCTAGAGTACCAACTGAGCTTATTTCAGAAAAGGTCTTAAATAGGGTGATGGTCCTTATGATCTCAAAGGCTAAATGTAAATTTTTAAAAATACTTTTTGGCTGATCATTTTTAAATTATGTCAATACAACCAGTGAAACAAGTTGCGGTTGGTTTGTATTTTATCATTGCAGAATCACAGAATTTCAGAGTGGAAAGGGACCCGGATAGCCGTCTTTTCTAACACATTCCTGAAATAGAATCTCTACTACAAAATACATAAAAAATGGTCACCCATCCTCTTCAATCCATAACCTCCTCAGGCAGTCCATTTCACTTTTGAGCAGCTTTAGTTAGAAAGTGATGCAGAGAAATTAAGAGGAGTTTACAGTTTCTATACAATGGTCCTATCAAATTTTTTGACAAACTCTGAGACTTTCTCTCTCCCTACCAAGTAACTTCAAAATATATAATCTTATTGTTCTTCCTATTACCATTGTATGTATTCAGATATGGAGGGGATAGGATACATATAAGTTGAGGAAATGACCACATTGGTGGAATCACAGATCCCTTAGTATTGAAAAATTATATACAATCATCCTGCTATTTCTACTAGGATGCATTTACAAATATTATATAGCTAACATCACACATATTTAAAATATTTCCATTTTCTACAAGCATTTGTATAATTATCCACTTTTACTAATGAGAAGTCTATGGCCCTGGGCCTTCATAGTCAAGTCATTCTACATTTCTGTGACTCTATATAGTCATCTGTTAAATGCCTAAATAGATCTGTGTTTTCAATTCAGGAGTTCTCTCCAACCCTGCAGGTTACAACTCCCACCCCCAATGACTTGTCATACTATGTGAAAATCGAATTGAGAATTACTTTATAAAATTATGAAACAGAAGCAGGCATGTCTAGTTCTTTGGATACTTGTTAGGGAAGACCATAATTAGTGGTGGGAAGCAGGGCAGCAATCACATTTTAATAACCACACAGGGTACAGAAACATGTGAAGACGGTGGTACAGAGGGAGATGGCATTGGAACAGGGGACAGAATGGTAACAGAAGTATGGAGAGGGGAGGGGCAGAGGATATCACTTACAGAGCCACATATTATAGTTGGGGCATTCAGCAGCATGGACCCCATGAATAGGGAAGATTACTCAGGGGGCAGGGCTTTGAGGTCTTATTTGTATAGGATTTTTGGGAGGGGAAACAGATTAACTCTTACCTGTGCAATCCCAGGTTTTGTTCATTTTATCATAGTCAAATTATCTCAAAGTTTATGTAAAACTTTAAAGTTATTTCTGAAAGTTATCAGTGCCTTTTTGATATTTTGCTGTTCTGTAACTAGGAAGGTCTGAATTTTGTGAGGAATTTAAATAACCCAGGCCCAGACATCTTGACAAGCAGCACCTTCCCATGATTCAGCACATGTTACCAGGATGTGAATTTTGTTTAATAGATTATAGTTTGCAAATTGCGCTCCTTCAATCTTTGGGACAGTTTACCTTACTTCCAAGTTCCCCTTTGCAATCTTATTCCCTGCCATTGCCCCCTGGCTATTTATAAACTTAATGTATTCACTAGAAAAGGGGAGTGGTGAGGGAAACCAAAACAAGATATATTTTTAACAAAATATTGTTCATGTCCTTGAATTGTTTGTTAGAAGAGCTCCATTGAACATGCCAGAGGACTTTTAAATTTCTTCCTGATGTTGTGAGGACACTGATAGAGCATCCCAGCATTCCAGTGGTCATACCTTATTCTTGTCACATGACTAGATCATCTTCTTTTCCTAACATACATTTCCTTGGGCATTTTTTTACTCTTGGTATTTTTCAGTGTTCCTCAAAAGTTATGTGCCAATAAATAACTCAGCATATTCTGGCCTATTGTTGCACATTGCTAACCATGGATCCCTCACAAACTTTAGTCCAGAAGCTTCTTTTCTTCACTCTCTACTACCATCAACTCCCACGGATTCAGTTGTCACCTCCATATAGATTATTCCCAGACCTATCTATCTAGCCCTAGTGAGCCCAGCCATGCATCATGCATCCACTGACCTTTGGACATCTCAAACTAGGTGTCTGATAGACATGCCCAACGCAACATGTTCAAAATAGAACTTATTATCTTTTTCCCCTTTTTTCAAATTTCCCTATCAAAGTCAAGGGCACGACTGTCTTCAAGGTTACCCAGACACACAAGCTGGGTGTCACCTTCAATTCCTTACTCCTTAGCATTTCATATCTATAATCCATTGCCAAATATTACCTTTTTTTCTACCTTTGCATCTCACACTTCTGCCCCCTCCTTTCTCCTTACATAGCCATAGATCTAGTTCAGACCCTAATCCCCTCTAACCTATCAAAATAGCCTCCTTGCCTTAAATCTCTCTCCATTCTAATTCATCCTCCACTCAGCACCCAAAGTGATTTTTCTAAATGGTAAGTATGACTATGTCACCCCCTGCTCAGCGATCTTTAGTGGCTCTCTATTACCTCCAGAATCAAATATAAACACCTATAATCATATCTCCCTTTCTTGTCTTCTTATACTTTAATCCCCCACTGTACTCTCACTCTCTGATCCAGAAATGCTAGGGTACTTGCAATTCCCTAAATACAACATACCATCCTCTACTTCTGTTCCTTTTCTTTGATGATCGCTCATATTTAGACTGCTCTTTCCCCTGATTCTTACCTCTTAGGTTCCCTGTATTCTTCCAAAACGTGTTTCAAATTGCATAATCTTTAGCGGACCTTGCCCAATCCCCTCAACTCCTAATGCTTTCTTCTCTCATATTGCCTTCCATTAACTTTATACTTGGCATATCTATACTAGGCATTTAGACTATCTTCCTCATTACAACATAAGCTTTTTGAAAGTAGAGATTTCTTTTTCCTTTCTTTGCATTCCCAGTGCTCAGCACCTTACCTGCCATACAGTAAAAGCTTAATACATGCCTGTTGCAACTACTTCCATCTCTCATTCTCCTCTTTATTGATCTCAGTGGAATTCTCAATTTTAATTCCTTGGAATTAGCTTCATTCCATGACTTTCCACCATATAGCAACACTGGTAGAAAGTTAGTATTTAAAAGATGGATCTTAGCTTATATAGGAAGCTTAAGGTCAGGACAAGAACTTAGCACTTTTTATAAATAATAGAGCCCACTGTACTTTTTCTATTCAACTCTAAACCCAAGTAATTGTCCAAATATACTGTCTGTCACAGGTATAAATAGTGGTGGACAAGCTCTATACAGTGCCCATCCAAATGGGTGTTGAAATCTAGGCAATAAACAGTCTTCATATACTCAATCTTTCCTTTGTGTATGAACAGGCTAAAGTCCTTTGAATGATTGTGGATCTTTTCCAGGAGGCTCTGCAGTATTCTGGGGATTTATCCAAACAGTACAATGTCATCCACAAACCACAGTATCTGGTGATGCCCTCCCCATGCACAGGGAATCCCTCCCTGACCTGGACTCTTGCTCAGTGCCCTCCATCATAATGGCAAATAGCTTTGGTGTGCATGCATCTCCTTGTTTTATAACTCAACTGACATTTATTATCAGAGGGTCATTGTACAGAGTTATTTCTGTTGTTATAACTAACATTGAATTTGGAATTATTTTCATGTATAGATGGGTGGCATCTTTTTGTAAAAAGACCTGTAAAATAGCATTTTGTTTTAATAAATCAAGATCTTTTTTTAGCAATCAATAAACAACATAACAATTGTTCTAGTTTAAACAAATCATAGTAACATAATGTAATAAAAATAATCTCGATAGAGTCTTATGTTGTCTACATATTTTAGCTAATTATGTGTGCCCTCAAGTTATGTATAGATGACTCCTGTGAAGATTTTGTATTGGGTGTAGAGAAGGCATATAGATTGATAATTATTGATGTTCTGATGATCAGATTTTTTTTAGTATTGATAAGATTTTTTTTCCTGTGCCTTTGATACCTTCAGAGTCCTTACATTAAACTGTAAAGTTCTAAATTTTGTATTTAAAGATTTTAGACCTTATTTGGATTGCTTCAGTATGTCACAGAAAATTAAAATAATAGGAATAGAATTTAAGCTTCTTGAAGAAAGGAATTATATTAATTTTTAGGGGATGTCGGAGAAGAGAAATTGTCTTATATTGTCAACACTTAGGATAACGTCTGGTGTATAAGGTCTGGAACTCAGAATGGAACAGAGCTGAAGGCCTTTGTCTCAGGTGCCAGCAACCTTGGTGAGAGTTCTGCCCTGCTATCATCATACCCCACCTACATTAAAGTGCTGTTCACTATGCTGACTGATTCCCTGACTATACTTGTCCCCAGGGTTTTATGGTTTCCGTTCCCTCTGCCTGAGGTTCACCTTCTCCAAGTCTATAGCCTTGACTAGAGGTTATGCCACTGAGTCTGGGTTTTAATGTAAAAACACACAAATAAACATCTACTGCTATATCTTGGACCAGGAGGGGGAGAAGACATTCATCCTTGTTGCTTCCCATTACCATTTTATGACCTTCTTTCATTCAACAATTGTTTCTCTTCCTTGAAAGCTCATTCCATTGTGTCCTAACCCTTGTTTGCTGCTGTATGTGGACCTCCAGTTCACTCTCTCTTTTCCCTGATAAACTTAGTAATTGGTTTATATTCTTCTTTATCCTAAACTCTGTCCTATTCAAATAATTAGACCTCCTAATTCTTCAATTTTCTCAACTCTTAGATTACTTAAGCATTTTAGACACAAAGAGATGTTGGTCATAGCCTTTCCTACTTCTACAACCTTCATTCAGCTAAATTTCTTCCAGATGCCCAAACCCATAGAGATATCTGTACATAAATGTGACAGGGATAAAAATATGTACTGAACCCTGATTTTTTTTGAGATAGGAAATTTATTCTATCAATGCAGATTGTCACCTTGTCCACAACTGAAAATGCTAGTAAAGAGTTGATTAAAATGTTGAGAGGGTAAGGAGCTCCTCAAGGGTCAAACAGCTGGTGTGTGTCAGAAATTGGATTTGAGCCCAGTTCTTCCTGAATATGAGGACAACTCTCAACAATTCCAGTGGGTTAGTGCTTCCTCTCTTACACATAGTAAGCACTTAATAAATTATTTTTATGAATTGAATTTAAATACTGCGATTATTTGTGACTTTTTCAGAACTTACCCCGCAGGCCACAGATGATGGTCAAGCAATCAGGTTTGGGCTTGTAATCTTTCAATTCCAGTCCCTGAAGAGAAAAATGAGTAATGTGTTGTCTTACAAAGATCCTGAACCTAAAATATACCACATTACATTAGGGAGAGTAGGGAAAGCAGGAACTATTTGTCTTCTTGAATTAAAGTTCTCGTTAAACCAGCTAATGATAATTGCCTTTGTGCCAACAAAGTCCTGGAAGGAGGAGTTCATAGTCAGGCGTACTGTACTAAGCCAAGAAAAAGAATATGGGCGAGTACCAGTGGAAACAATACAAAAAGCAAAGCTCATCTGAGCAATATGTTATTCATTTATTTCTCCAAGAAATTATGTGCTCCTCTCTCCAACTTCCCCGCCAGGTACAAGGCATTATTGTTATAACCATGGCATTAACATCCCAACAGATTGTTTTCCAGTGCTCATTTCCCTATCCTCGGTAATCCAGGTGATAGCTGATAAATGTGAATCATCAACACATGCATAATAATGATATTGAATATCTCTAAAATGTGCAAGGAACAACTAGCTCTGGCCATTAAATTTGGGACAGACGTCAGCAGATAATTAGGATGGAGAAGCCAAATCTTTTCAATTGCACTGGAATGGCCTAGAGCTAATGCACTACAAAGTTCCAGAGAGGCTGCAGCAGACCAGTGGTGCCTAACTATCCATCTCCAAAGTTCTGCATTAGCATCTAAATTTCAAATGCGGATATGACTCATGCCGACAACAAATCTGGTTAAAATAGTTCTCCAGACAGTATTTTGAGGACCTTGGGGCTTCAGGTGAAGAGCATAACAATGTTTTTCTTAGTGGTGACTTGGAAAGATTTCTTCCCCTCTGGCTCCCCACAAATCCCTAAAGAGCAAGGGGGAACAATTGAAAGCTAGTATTAAAGGCAAAAAGCTTTTGGCTCTACTTGCATCAGACCTTTAAGAGTATCAAACAGATAAAATGAGCCTAGAAAATTGACTTGGACTGATTTCATTCACTCCAACACTCTCAACTGAAGGCCATCTGATTGTAGTTACATATACTACAGGGGAAGGAGGTGGGGGAAACACATGATGATTTAAGAGCAAAAAGACCTGGGTTGAGCTCCAGTCACTAGCTACATGTTCTTCAGTCATTAATTATATGTGGGACCTTGGTCAAGTCACTTCTTCTCTCTGGACCTAAATTATGTTACAGTCAAATGCCGCAGGGCAGGACTCTATAAATTCCAAGGTCTTGTTCAGCTCTCAAATTCTGGGTCACTCAATGCTTAGGGTGGGATCAAGTCTGAATTTTGCACTCTACCCACTACCCCACCTCACTTGCCTAGGGAGCAGCAGTGACTAGGTCAAGCCTACAAGCAGACATGTGAAATTGTAAATAGACTGCTACTGATGAACTTCCAGAGCATTTTTTTCCTGGGTTATTCAAAGTCCTTAATTTCTTGCCACAGTAACTGGCCAGCTTATGTATTTTAATTAACTGTTAGTCCCTGCAGGGGATTCAGTGGTAAGCAATTACTTGGGTAAATACCATCAATATGGAGCATCCTGTCCTCTAAGGTTTTGAGTCTGATTTCCAAGTCCCACCTAATTGTCCGATTTCATCAACAACAGCAAACAGATATGGCCTTAGCCAAGACGAGTTGAATCCACCGTTAGATGCCTCCCTCCTCTACCAGTTTTTCATTTCTCTGCTAACGCTTGCCAAAAGTCTTTCATTTTCTCTTCAATTGCATATTTCTTATTATGCCCTCAAAGAACAACAATATATGTGAATACTAAGATCTACAAAGAAGGAAAATGAAGATAAATTGTGAAGTTGACGAGCCATCTGAAAATGTGTCCATCTTCCCGTTCTCCTAACAAAAATGCCTGAACTGAGGCCACCAGCAGGAAAAGGTCTGTGACTGTCCCTCTTAATGTTCTCTATGTTTACTTGAGCATGCTGGGTGCTTAGGGAGAATTCACACTGCCTCTCAGACACCATGCAGGAGTACAAAGAGGTAGTCACCCTTCAGAAGCTTTTATAGCCTCAGAAAAAGAGACCAGAAAGCTGGAAAGGTTCAAACCTAAGCTGATAGCAAACAGTGATGGAGCTGCTAGGAGAATGCACTATACAGAAGGACACAATGACAATGAGGGAGAAAAACCATGTATTTTAGAGGGGAAAAGAAGATGAATGGACCAGCCAACAGAGTTTGTCAGAAAGCACCAAAGGGGACTTTTCGTTCTATTTATTTATTTATTTATTTATTTTTTCTCCCTGACTGCAGTGAGGTTGTATGACATTTTAATGTCCCTCCACTGTACAGACTCTGGAGTAGCTCAGGGAATTGGGAAGTATGCAATTTACAGCCTCTCTCTCCTCTCTCCTTATAAGCAATTTGAGCAAACTCTGCTTAGCAGGAGACACTTAAGCAACAAAAATCCTGGAGGAGATCTTTTTAAGCCCATAGTAAAGATAATACAATCTTCCTGCATGAAAACAAAGAATTCTTCTAGTAGGCTGCAGGAGGAAGGTCTCCCTCCCTGACCAGGGAAATTCAGGACATTAAATCAATGCTTGCCAGTGGTAGTGAGAGGGAATGTTGGAGGTCATGCATCATGGGCATTGTTGGAAGAAATGGCCAGACAACAGGACCCCAGTTTGAGCCATCAGAAGGGTCTCTCCTCCTTGTACTCTGTGACTTTTATCTGTACATGCCAATCCCCACCTGTCCCCCCCATTCAAATTTATTTTCTTGCCATGGTTCATAGCTCCTGTCTCCAGGTGCACGTCGTCTGTAGGGAGAACTTGGCATCTGCAGTGTGTCTCCCATCTCAAATCCTATCCCTCTAGCAATGGGGAGCCTGGCTCCTTCTCAGCTATTAAATCTAGGTTTACGACCCATTTACCTGAATAATTCATAATCAATAGAGTTGCTAATTTTGCTTTTTTGCTGAATCACTCTGGGAAGCTTGACTTGAATAGGGGGTGATTGGAAGGCCTGCCATATGATCTACAGATCAGATAGATTTTTGCTTTTTATAGACTGCTTCAGGAGAGCAGAGGAAAACAGCTCTGAATCTTGCCTCAATGAAGGCACACACCAAAAAATGTCATTTTATTTTATCTTTCAAGGGCAGGAATTATTTCATTTTTTCCCCTTTCTTATCTCTGACACTAAACATAGTTCCTAACACATAGTCAGTGCTTAAGAAATGACTGTTAATTGATTGATTACTAAAATAGTCATATAAGTATCCAAGTGTAGAACATGGGTTTTCAAGCCACAGGATCAGAGTTCAAATCTCACCTTTATCATGTATTTCTTGTGCGACTGAAAGCATCATTCTTTATGTCTTATTTCCCTCCTCTCTAACAATGAGAAAGTTGGACTAGATCAGGGATTTTTAATTTCTTTAAATGCTGTCAACTTTTTTTTAAAATAACTAATATAGCTAAGCTTCCTTTGTAATACTATGAATTTTATTTTATGTATTTAAAACTATTCTGAGAAGATCCATAGGGATAACCAGACTGTGGAACTAGTTTATATCACACACACACACACACACACACACACACACGAGTATGAACACTTGGACTAGACAGACTTAGAGAACGATAGACATATACATGCATAAATACATATATATGACATTCATTAAATACACTCTACCAGATATTATGCTAAACACTAACTTGATTTTCCTGAAACGCAGGTCCAATCATCTCACCCCACCCACTCAGTAAACTGTAGTGGCTCCCTATCTCCTCTAGGATTAAATACAAAATGCTTTGCTTGGCATTCAAAGCCCTTCATCATATCTGGAATGCTTTCCTTCCTCTACTCTGACAACTGACCTCCTCGGCTTCCTTTTGGCTCCAAATAAAATCTCATCTTTTATTGGAAACCTTTCCCAGTCTCTCTTAATTCTGAAGTCTCTCTATTGATAATTTCCTTTCTACCCACCCCCCCCCCCCATTATGACTTGCTATAGCTGACTTTGTATTTGCTTGCATTTGATTATATGCCTCTTGAGGGCAACCACTATCTTTAAACTTGTGGGGGGTTTTTTGTTGGTTTGTTTTCTGTTTTTTTTATCCCCAGCACTTAGCACAGTGTATTGCCCATAGGAAGCATTTAATAAATGTTCATTGATTGACTGTGTGGTTGATTGGGAGTACAAGTACACACAGGCAAAACAGTGCCTGTCCTCAAAGAATTAAATTCTAAAGGGAAAGACAACAGATATAAGATAACTGAAGGGGGTGGTAGTGGAATATGTCAGGGGAGGAGAGGAGGAGGAGGAGGAAGAGGAGAAGGGGAACGAGTGGTGGGGAGGGAGAGTCCAGCAATGAGATAAAGATGACCAGCTCCTTCCCAAAATGGTGGCTGTGTGAGAAGTCACCAAGTCACCATTCAGGAGAGAAGGGCCCTTCTTTTTCTAGTTATAAGATTCCATGGTCCCCTTGATTCTGAAGAAGAAAACCTTTTGTTTTGCCACTGAGTAGGGAGCATGAGGAAATGGCTTAGTGCATTGGCTCTGATCTCAAAGTAGCCAGGTTCAAATCTGACTCTTGATGCTTATTACCCTGGAGATCTTGGACAACTCCTTGCCTGAGCTTTAGTTTCCTCATCTATAAAGCAAGGGACCTGGTGAGTCTCCAAGATAAGGGATCCTATGTTCCTTTGCAGGTCTTGTCCCCTTGGGTTACCCTCTCTTTCTTATCCTTGAAGTTCCAGTTGTAAGTGTCACAATATGGGTCACAATGGAGCTCCATGTCACACAGAAATACAAAAGGAATCACTGGTTGTGTCTTACATTGTTTGGTCTTCGTAAGGAAAAGGTTATAGATCTAGAATTAGAAAAGATTTCATCTAGTCTGACTCCCTCATTTTATAGATGTGAAAACAAAAGCCACAAGAGATAATGCGAATCAACCAGAGACACACAGGAAGTAAGGGGTAAAGGAAGAATTTGAAACAGGTCCCCTGCTCCATATCTAACAGTCTTTCCACTATACCACACATTGTCACTTTTTAAATTTTTTAGCTAATTAGAGTTGAAAAAACCCTTAAATAAGATCAAAAAGCATGTATTAAGTATTTACTGTAAGCCAGGTGCTGTGTTAGGTGATGAGGATACAGTGATACAAATAAAATAGTCCACAACCTCCAGAAGCTTACATTTTCCTGTACTTCAATATTTTGGTATGGGCAAAGGGATCAGTCATTGAGGCAACAAGCATTTATTGCACACCTACTATATGCCATGTGACATATAAACAGAAATTCTCCAACAGCCAACACTGCACTATCCATAATTGGAAACATTGGTTACAGCAAATGGAGAAATTTTGAATGCTGTGGATAAATTCACTGATCTTGGCAGTGTTCTTTCCAGGGATGCACCCATAGATGATGAAGTTGACACAAGCATTGCCTGAGCTAGCTCAGTGTTTGGGAGGCTCTGGATGAAAGCTTAGGAGAGAAGAGGTATTAGGCTACCTACCAAACTGAAGGTCTACAGAGCCATTGTGTGGACCTCATTGTTGTATGCCTTCGGGCATGCCAGAAAACTGAGATGTTTCCATTTGAATTATCTCAGGAAGATGCTGAAGATCCCCTGGCAAGATAAGGTACCAGACACTGAGGTTCTTTCTTTTTTTTTTTTTTTTTGGAGGGCAATTGGGATTAAGTAACTTGCCCAAGGTCACACAGGTAGGTTTTTGTTTGTGTGTGTTAAGTGTCTGAGGTTGTCCTTCTGACTCCAGGGCCGGCACTCTACTCACTGTGCCACCTAGCCTCCCCAATATGATTTCTTTTTTTTTAAAGCAATTGGGGTTAAGTAACTTGCTCAAGGTTACACAGCTAGTCATTATTTATGTGTGGGTGCTCATTTTCTGAGGCCGGATTCGATCCCGGGTCATCCCAACTCCGAGTCCGGCGCTCTTACTCACTGCACCACCTAGCCGCCTCCTAACTGAGGTTCTTTCTTGAGCTGAGCTGCCACAAGCATTCAGACTCTAGTTCAGAGAGTGCAACTCTGATGGGCTGGTCCCATTGTTCTAATGCCAAATGTACATTTGCCCAAAAGACTATTTGCTCACAAGGAGTTCAGTAGAAGTGATACAAGGACATTCTTAAAATCTCTCTGAAGAACTTTGAAATCAATTGTGAGACATGGGAGACACTGGAATAGAACTGCCACTGTCAGACCCACTGTTCCATGACCCCAACATAACAACAAATGTTACTAAATTCTGGGAATATAAAGAAAGTAAAAACAAACAGAAAGACAAACACCCAGTCTCTGCTCTCAAGGATCCCACTGTCTATTGTTGGAGGCAACATGCAAACAGTTTTAAACAAAATAAAAGCTATGTAAAGCACTAAATTGAAGATAATCTCAGAAGACAGTAAGATACAGGAGGGCTGGGAATAGCATCTTTAGAAGTTAGGATTCAGATGACATGTAAAGGAATACAGGGAAGCTAGGGTGAAGAGATGAGGAGGAAGAAAGTTCCAAGCATGGAAGGCAACCAAAATAAACCCCAGAATCAGGAAATGGAGTGTCATTGGCAAGGGACATCAAGGGCAGGGTTAACTGGATTTCAGAGGTATAGAGTGTACACAGACTAGAAAGGTAGGAAGGCTCCAGGCTATGGAGGGTTTTAAAGACAGATGATTTTCTGTTTGATTCTGGAGGCAACAGGGAGCCACTGGAATTGATTGAATAGAGGAATGACATGATATGACTTGCCCTTTAGGAAAACTAATTTGATATCTTAGTGGAGGACAGACTGAAATGAAAAGACCCAAGGCAGGGAGACCAGCTAGAGGATATTGCAAGTCGTCCAGGTGTGAGGTGATAAGGGCCTATGCCAGAGTAGTGCCAATGTTAAAGGAGAGAAGGGGACATAAATGAGAGATGTGGAAATAACAGGATTTGAGAACTGATTGGATATTGGGGGCAGAGTAAGAGAGACTGAGAAGTTCAGATGACACCTAGATTTAGAGGCTTCCCTGTACTCTGCAGTAATAGAGAAGTTAGGAAAGCTTGGGGGAACACAAACAAACAAACAACAAAAACAGAAGAGTTCAGTTTTGGAAATGTTGAGCTTAAAGCATCTTCTAGGATATCTAGTTCAAGATGAATAGTAGATAGCTGGAGAAGTGAAACTAGAGAAATTGATCTGAGATCAAGTTTGCACCATTATTCCCTTTGAAAGGCAATCCTGAATGAAACTTCAGAAAACAGTTGTGGGCTATTTCCCTGCCAGGAACCAAGAAGAGGCTACTAATGTGTTTACATACCATGGCAAGTGTCCATGAAATTGTTCATCCTTTGCTTTTAATTTCATGCCCCTCCAGAGGTGCACTCACAGGAAAACTCGTTTATTCTACTTATCAAAATGAGATGAATGAGAGAGATGTAACAGTGACTTAACAAATAAATTAGCTGATTTCACTGACATTAATATAGTTTAACCTCAGCTTCTCTCCTCATGACTTTCTATCCCACCTTCACCATTCACTTCCATCCCCACGGTTTGAAGAAACCCATGGAAAGAACTTTCTATAAAGCTTTTAAAGATGTTCCCCACTCCCTCCTTCATTTTCTTGACAACCTACCAACTTGGTTTCTTATGTCAAGTGGCTGTATATTTGAAATGGTATTGGATGAATGGAGCCTATCCTGATAAGTACCTTGGGGTGATCTGAACCAGTTTCCTGTCTCCTTCTGTCAATGAGAAGTTGTTGTATACATCCAGAATCTTAACTTGAAATTTTTGTGCCGGTGGCAGATGGCACAAAAGATACCATGCAGTCTTCATTCAGCTGGAAGGTGAGCCAGGAAGGATCAGTCCCAAAGGGAACTCACCTAGGTTACAGTTCCCTTATGGGAGAAATCATGCTTTCTTATTTAACTAATTACTTTTAATCAAAAAGTGCTGAACACAGTTGTTACTACCTTGTCAAAAGACTATAAATGTTCTAAAATATATCTTGGTTGTTGTATCTTGTGGCAAAGACATATTTAACCATTATAACTAAAACTCTTCATGTGTGAATTACACAGTATTGCAATGGCCAATCTGTGGACCTCTATCTGACTTGTCTTTCCAAAACTATTATCCAGTTAAAGTGAATTTCTTTAATCCACACCCTAGAACTAGGGTCAATAACAAAGCTGTCAGTTCACTTTGATGCATCATGCTATGTCTTTTCAGATCACCCAAACTGACAATAGAGTAGTAGAAAGCTTATTTGAACAAGGTATATACCCAGAAGCATGACAAAAAAGATATAAACCCCATATAATTCAGCAAGGGAATTTTTCCATCTTCTATACTTTAAATATACTCTCTTTGATCTCCCTCTAAATTCTCCAAAGAACTCATCTGATTTCATGATTTCAACTGTATCTAGCTCACCCTTTCACATAAACTACCCTAAATCTCAAGAACATCTTCTCTTGAATGACTCATCATCACCTCAAGCTAAATACACTTAGAATTAAACCTATATCACTCTTCTCACCTCAAAAAAAAAACTGACTCATCTCCCCAAGTTGCCCATTTCTTACAAAAACATCATGTTCCCTCTTAACCTTGGTTAGTATCTCTTTGCTTGCCACATGTCCTTGTTCCCATCCTTTGAGTAGTCACCAAGGACCCAGTAAGAGGTACTGACTATGTTGGAGGCAAATAGTTTGTACCTTGAGGTAGAGAAGAGGTGAGAGCAATTAATTTGCTTCAACTAAGTTCAAATAATAGGAGAGAAACTTTTCATTAAGATAAATGAGAGAGGGGAGGGAGGCTTACAGTTTCTTGAATAATCTTTTGCATTGTAAAGATTTCCTTTATCCTTTCCATCTCCAAATACATAGTCTGCTCTCTGCCACATCTGTGATAATAAATAACACATAAAATACTTTAAAACTTGCCTTCACAAAGGTGATGTGTCCCAGACATCCTGTCTTGGGATGGAATTAGTACTGGGTTTTAAAAACCTAGGGGGATAGAAAGCAAACTCTAATAAATCCTAACATATTGCAAAGACTTTGAGTATGGTTATGAAAACAGATTATTTCTGCTTTCTGAGATTCAGTCATACTAGGCAGGGAGAAGTTTGCCACCAAATACACTAGTTACTTGATGGATTATTTTGCCATTTTAACTCAAGAAGGGGAAAAAATCGTCCTTCAGAAGATTTAGACTCTCTTCTGTATTTTTAGTGATATTGGCAGAATGTCAGAAAGGGAGAGAAAGTGGTAAGAATCATTCAATTTTTAGATTTGTTTTGGAGGGGAGACATATCTCCCCATCTCACCTAGGCTAGGAGTGCAATAGACACTCATAGGTCCATCCCCATAGCTGATCATCACTGAAACTTCGTCCTACTCTAGTTCTGACACGGTCTTGTTTTTCCTTCCTTAGGCAGTCTGTGATTTTTTAGATTTTCTACAAAAATTAACATAACTGTTGGCACTCTAAATTTAAGATCCTTGTCAGTGAATAAGTGAATATGTTATTGGAGAAACTGAATCAAATCAATTTCAACATTCTTGTTATAAAGAAAATGTTCAATTATTTCTAACTCTATTTGACCCCATTTGGGGTTTTCTTGGCCAGGGTACTAGAGTGGTTTGCCATTTCTTTCTTTATGTCATTTTACAGAAGAGGAACTGAGGCAAACAGGGCCAAGTAACTTGTCCAGGGTCACCCAGATAGTATATATCTGAAGCCATATTAGAATTCCTAAAGATAAATCTTTCTGACTCCAGGTCTGGCACTCTACCCACTATACCATTGAGCTGCCCATTCTAAAGGAAACCAAATGACAAAAGGAAGTTGTAGTTAAATGGAAGGATGGTTCATATGGCCTCCTTGGAGAAGCAAAGAAGAATTGGTGAGAAAAACTTACATAAAGTGCTTTGGAGATCTTAAAGTGATATAAAATATCAACATTTTCATCATCATCATTATCAACAACAACAACATCATCATCATCATCATTATTATGTTGTGGTTGCATCCAAATATAGTAAGAAACATGATTTCATGGGCCACTTGGTCAATCTCCCATTGCAGGGTTCATGATAAGCACCTGCAAATAGACCATCATGGAAATAATCAAACCATAAGCAATATCATCTGTTAGAGAGAATGAGGCAGTAAAGACAATTTATTAAGAACTTGGTAAGAAACACCAAATGGAATCAATGTCTACTTCAACATTTAGTGACTTTAAAGGCAGAGGTCTTAGTGTCAGCATGGTGTAGTGGATAAAGAGCTGACTTTAGAGCTAAGAAAACCAAGAGCTGATGCCCGTCTCTGACATGAATTGTCTGTGTGCCATTGGCGAAGTTTGTTTTGCTTGGTACCAGAGTTCACACTCTAAGATTATGACCTTCAGAGCATACACCGATGTTAATTAAGGATTAAGTTTCTTCATCTGGAAAGCTCCTTATGTAGATGAAATCACAGGTCCTATCCCTATCCCTAATTCAAAGGTGGATATCATAAGGTATTGGATATGGCAAGCACCAAACAACACTATAGAAATGAAAATGGTTATACTGGAGCAGAAAAGAAAAGACTAGTTCCCAATGTGGGAGTCATTTTTGAATCGGATATTATGTATAGTCAGAAAACAGACATCTTAGAGCTCAAAATCAACACCTAGTTTTGAAGAAAGAATAAGAAAATATGATGACCAAGCAAGGCAATTGCAACATGATCAACATGCTCATTTTAAATGTTTGTAATTTATATTATCATTTCATAATTATACTATTAATCATTCATGATGAGAGCTAATATTTACAAAGTGTATTATGGTTTGTGAAGTACTTTACAGATGTCATTGCTCTGCAGAACTAGCCTATTGAGGCTGGGGGCATTACTGTTGCCCATCTTACAGATGAAGAAACTGAGATACAGAGAGGTCAAGTGACTTGTCCACCTTGTAGCCTAAGAGAACCCAAGTTAGAATGAGGACAGCATGAGGCCATGAGAATCTGAGCATGTATACATGGAAAAACCGAATGGATAATTATCTATACTCCAGATTATAGTACTCAATTGGAAGACAAACTATAGCTATCGTTCATCAGTATTTTTAGCTTGCAAAGACACTATGGAAGGGAAGTCACCTGTGTCCAAAACAAATAGGAACACAAGAATGGGCAGGACTGCATTTGGGGAATTGTTCATTGCTTTCAATGACCTCATGCTTCTCCTCCTGAAAACAGAGGCATGTCTTCTAAACATCAGTATTTTTTCAGGTTTGCTTTATAGATACAAACAAGGATGTCTCCATCCATGTCTCCATTTCTCCAAGTGAAAGTTGGCAACAAAATAAAGAACCAAGGAGACCAACACGGTAAATGTAAGGCAACTAGCAGTACTTTACCAGGCACATTATTCAGGATAATGTGCACAAAAAGAGGGTTGGGCAGAAAAGCAGGTGGGCCAGTCATGTGATAGTAATAATACCTAGTAATGACAAAGCTCATATAGGTTTGTAAAGTGCTTTAAAAAGAAGTCAGTGAACAACCCCTTGGCTTTATTAATATGCAATGAGACCAAGTGATCTAGAGGAAGGTTTATCTTCTGTGGGGCGAACCTTCAGGATTTACAGTAAGATATGGACGAGCCATACAAGATGCCAATAGATGAATTCATTGTAATTTGCATCCACATCAATAAAAGTAAAAATTCTGTCTCAGAATCAAACCTATGCTGGGTTAGGTGATGCAGTAGAATCAGGAAGACCCGAGTTCAAATGTAGCCTCAGACACTTAGTGGCTGTGTGACCCTGGGCAAGTCACTTAGCCTCTCTTTGTTTTAATTTACTGGAGAAAGAAATGGCAAACCACACCAGCATCTTTTCCAAGAAAACTCTGTAGACAGAATGATCAATGAAATCATGGAGAATTTGACACAAATGAACAATTGAAGGCCATGTTATATTTCTTGGGCAGTAGATAGAGTGCTGGGCCTGGAGTCAGGAAGATTCATCTTCCTGTGTTAAAAAATGGCCTCAGATACTGTGCGACCCTGGGCAAGTCACTTAACCCGGTTTGCCTCAGTTTCCTCACCTGTAAATTCAGCTAGAGAAGGAAATGGCAAACCACTCCAATATCTTTGCCAAAACAACAACAACAACAAAAAAAAAAAAAACTAACAAACCCATATGGGATCACAAAGAGTCAGACACAACTGAAATGACTATAGAACAACTCTAACAATTGCTTTAAAAAATCAAACAAAAGGGGGCGGCTAGATGGCCCAGTGAATAGAACACTGGCCCTGGAGTCAGAAGGACATGAGTTCAAATCAGGCCTCAGCCACTTAACCCCCCCCAAAAAAAACAAAACAAAACAAAAAAACCTAGCTGTGTGACCTTGGGCAAGTCATTTAACCCCAATTGCCCTCTAAACACAATGAATAAACTAATAAGCTGAATAAACATTGTTATATTGTGGTGGAATGGCAAGGCTATTTACCAAAGAGATTTTTTTTTTTAATGGAGTTGCTCCATCTAACCAAAACCTTGCCATCTACTGGGCAGATAAAAATTTCTGAGAACATAGCAACTAAGGCAAACTTAAGCATGTCTTCAAAATAGATCATTTCAGAAACAGGAGCAAAAATGTTACAGAAACTATGAGTAATGCATAGGCTGACATAGTAATGAGAGCATTTAGCAATGTGTAGTATCTAGGTAACTAGTGTCTATGAAAAATGAAAATTTGCTTTAGTCATGTTCTCTCTGTGATAGATGCTCGAAAAATCTAGAGAACACAAGAGAGTAAAAATAAACTAATGCTCCAGGACTTCAGAAAAGGGATGAGCCATTGTGGACAAGGTTAATCAGGGAAGATAAATGCAGCCAGAGGCAATCCTTGAGGAAAACACAGGAGCTGGACTCATGGAGCAGATATGGAAGATTATCATAAATAAAAGCAATATGATGGCTAGACAGAAGACTAGAAATGGAATCAAGAAAATTTGAGTTCATCTCTTTATCCTGAGTAGTTATGTATGTGGTCTACATCAAATCACTTTATATTCTCTGCACCTGACTTTGGTCACCTACAAAATGGGGGTGATAATGTCATTTATATCCACCTTGCAGGGTTCTTATGAAGGTCAAATGAGATGGCATATGTTAAGTGCTTTGTGCAACTGACAACATTAGGTAACGGTATTATAGGCAGCTAGTTGACAGAATAGACAGGGTGAGTGTTGGGATTAGATAGAATGAGGAGGACCTGAGCTATATTCCTGACTGAGATATTTAAAATATATACAATCTTGGCTAGTCAGTTAATCTCTCTGGGCCTCAGTTTTCTTGTCAGTAAAATGGGGATAATAACAGTACCTACTTCATATGATATTTGTAGAGATCAAATGGGGTAATGTATCTACAGCACTTTGAAAAGCATAAAGTGCTATATAAAAGCTATTACTATCACACATGAGTTGTTGTTCAGTTGCTTCAGGTATGGCCAACTCTTCATGGCCCCATTTGGGGTTTTCTTGGCAAAGATACTGGAGGGCTTTGTCATTTCCTTCTTTAGATCATTTGACACATGAGGAAACTGAGGCAATACTGACTTGCTCAGGATCACACAGCTAGTAAGTGTCTGAAGTCAGATTAGAAATCAGGAAGATTAGTCTTTATGAGTCTAGGCATGACTCTCTCTAGTACACCCTCTAGCTGCCTTGTTCGAATTGACTGCTTAGTAAGTACTGTGAACTTTTGATGCTAGTAACCTTATTCTTTCACCTCTCCAAGGAGAGCTTAAATTGCAATACCCCGTTTATGTGCTAGTAAAGTTCCAATTTATGTCAGATTGACACTCTGCCCCTCATTTCTGCCCACACCAACCCCCCATTCCCTAAGGTAAACATAGGGCATATTGACTTGGTTGCATTGGAAATTTTAACTCCAATTCAGTCATCCCCTTTGAAAGTCCTTCTTCCAGATACACATTGGTGAGTTCAGTCAAAGTCAAGAGGTGTTATCATTGGTAAGGATTTGGCTTGAAGGCTACATATTTAGGAACTCATATCATGAAGGGGATGAGAGACCTAAACTCATTTTCACTTGCTCCTGAACTGGGACTTCAAGGTTAATGTACTGCTCAACTGTCTTCTCTGATCTCAGAAATACATTCCCCTCCGCTCCCTCCTCCCTCATCCCCTGAGATTTTTTCTTTTTAGCTGCATTCTGAAGTCCAAAATCCATGAGATATACTGGGTGCATGAGCTTACTGTAGCTTTGAAGCAAAAGCTAATTTTCCTTGGAAACTAACTAATGTAAGATTTTATATGATAATGAAATCTCAACTCTAAGTATCTAAATTAGGATTTAATGTGAGATAGGGAATATCCTTTTGTATATGTTTTTAAAATACACACACACACACACACACACACACACACACACACACACAAGCCTCCCTAGAATTTAAAATGTTCTGATTTCTTTTTCCCTGAGAAGATTAAATTAGTTCAGTACAGCTCTGGTTATAATGATCTAATTCCTGGCGTTAGTGTGATTAAACTGGGTGCATGAAAGTAAGCAGTGATAAATTAAAAGCACAGTAGAAATCTTGGTGGGTGTGAACAGATGAGTAATCTTAATTAGAAATAAAATATGCCCATTATTTTGTGCTATAAATGGACTTTTATATTATGAATTACAGAGATAAAGACTAGATGTGTGGTGCTGAGCCATATTAGTCAGAGATCCAGGGGGAGTAGGATAGATAAAACCTTTTGAGAGGGGAAGAAAAGAGGGACAAACACCCACTTTTGAGGACTTTGCTCTTTAAAAGTATTAGATAGAGAACTAGTCTGAAAAGCAGGGAAACCTGAGCTCAGATCTCATCTCTGACACATAATAGCCAATCGTAGGCAACTTTTTCCCCCTTAGGGCTCTAATCACAAAGTTGCAAACTCAGGAAAGCTTTGGTAAAGTTTCCTCACCAGGTTTATACCAGTGGAATTTCAGGTCTCGTTGCTGGCTATCCCTATGACTACTTTATCATTGCCATTTTAAAGGTAACTGACACCCAAAGATGGAAAGTCAATTATTAAGAGTTACAAAGTGAGGGCTAGAGGTTGAATTTGAACTCAATTCCCTTCCCCGTCAGAGCCATTACTTTTCCCATTGTACTACTTGGTCCTGGATGGGAGGTTTCAAATAAAGTTTATTAACACTTAATGGTCATGTGAATAAGCATAAACCTACTGCAACTCCTCAAGAGTCTGAGTTATCTTATGGCTGTGATCTTTAATGGTAGAGGGGTCTTTGATGTATTTATACAAAGGACCTCTTTGAGGGAGGCAGACAAAGACAGAGACAGAGACAGAGATAAGCAGTCACAGACAGAGATAGAGAAATAGACATGCACAGAGACACACAGAGACAGATTTTCTATTTCCTAGCCCAATGGCTGTGGTTTATGGTGGCAAGGAGTTCTTGATTTAGAATGAGAAGACTTGGGTTCAAATACTACTTCAGAGACTTATAAACTGTGTGAACCTGGACAAGTCATTTAACCTGTTTGCCTCAAGTTTCCTCAGGAGTAAAATGAAGAGGTTAGACTTGCTCTCTCACTAATATTCCTCATCATTTCTAAATCTATGGCCATGCGACTTCATTACTTACAAGTTTATTACCTCAAATGAGTCAAATTTGCTTGTTTAAATGCCAGTTTCTTCATCTATTAGGTTTTCCCACAAACTCCTTTTAATGGTAGCCCCTAGGCCAGTTTTTTGTTTTTATTTCCTACCAGACTGAACCCCTGTTGGCTTAGTCCATTTTACCTTTGTGGTGAGTACCTTCTTCCCCTCCTCTCCCCACTTTGCAGCTTCCTTTTTCGGTTCTATCTTCCCTTCTAGGATTTAAGTGCCTTGAGGGCAGGGACTATATTCTTTTTTCTTGTATAGTTATTCCTTCTATATGAAGACTTTCCCCATTGAGGTTTTAATATATCACAGGTCAGTATAAGAAATTAAATGGGAGTTTTGGGAGAGTTTTACAGAAGCAGCAGACGACGGGCAAGGACTAGCAGATGGCACAGAAAAAGTTTAGAAACTCAGAAATGCATAAAATATATGTATATTATCAACATATTTTATTTTTAATGTCATAAAAATCCATAATTCTTTGGTACAAAGGGAGGGTCCAAAAATTTTACACAGATTTTCAAGATGACAGGCGCTTGCCCCTAACCCCCATGATGTGGAAGGGGTAATTTTACTTGTATTCTCAGCACTTATCACAATGTTTAGTATATAGTATATATTAATAAATACCTGTTGATTCACTAATTGAAATGAAGGGGTTGAATGTTTGGACCTTGAAGTTCACTTTGATTTTCATCTTATGATCCTAGGAAGTCATATTGTCTCTCAATTTCAGTTTCCTCTCATAGGGATCTCTTAGGGATCACATGAGTTCAACTACTTCTCTGGAAAAAGTTGAAACTGTACATATTAGATAATCAAGTAGGACTGCATTGTCTGTAAAGCTCTAGAGAAAGCCTGTGGCTATTGTGTGGGCCCACAGTAGTGTTGTATTGCTGACTCAGTAAAGTGATGACTAGGACTTCAAAGGAAATGTCATGAAAAAAAAGCCTTTTCCCATAAACTAGTATCCTTCTGAGAACCAGTTACAATGAAGGAAACTGAGAAAATTAACAAAGAATTCAGATTTATATACAAATCTCAGACTCTGCCATTTTGTATCTGTGTGACCTTGGACATGCCACAATCTCTTTGGCCTTCATTATTTTGAAGACAGTCTGCAACCTGCTTCGTCTTTTTAAGGAAACATCTTTATAGGCCATTATAGGGCAGCTAGGTAGCCCAGTAGATAGGGGGCTGCCCCTGGAGTCAGGAGGACCTGAATTCTAATCTGATCTCAGACACCTCCTATGTTATGTGATCCTGGGCAAGTCATGTCACCGTTGTCTGTAAAATGAGCTGGAAAAGGAAATGGCAAACTACTCCAGTACCTTTGCCATGAAAACATCAAATAGGATTGTGAAGAATCAGAAACAACTCAACAACTTTATAGGTCTTGATTTATTTACATCAAAAATGTTAGTGTAGGAGTGGTTAAATTCCTTTAGTAGAATATCAAGCTGCTAGTCATTAGATAAAGATTTTAAGCCGAGTACCCACAGGTAACATTTGTAGGTAGTTATTCTTAGTTTACCTTTATTGTTAACATGAAGGGATTGAGCTACATATATGTGAACACCCCAGCCTTCCCCTGTCCCCCCCGACCCCACCCCAGACTACAACAGTCTATTTTTATTGAATTTGTCTTCTTACCCTTCACCACCAGTTTTATGATTTGAAGACTATGTATATATATGTGTGTGTGTGTGTGTGTGTGTGTGTGGTGTGTGGCCTCTAAAGTCACTTTTTAATTCTAAATTTATGATTTTATGATTCATTATGTAGTCATGGACCTAAGAATATTAGACAGTGAATTTGTTACTACAGTATTTGTCTTTAGAATGTGTCAAATGTCTTCAGACACTCTTGCAAAGATATAGGGCAAGCTATGTGAACAAATGGCAAGGACAGCTCTTTCTATAGTCCAAGGATTCGTCCTGTGGGATCATAGAATGGTCTTTTACTTGCCATGTGAATCTGTGGTAGAAATTGATTGTTGGTTAGCCATTCAGTTGTGTCTGACTCTTCTTGACCCTGTATGGGATATTCTTGGCAAAGATACGGGAGTGGTTTGCCATTTCCTTCTCCAATGGGCTAAGGCAAACAGAGATTAAGTAACTTGCTCACTGTTCACTAGTGATAGTGCTGGAGGTCAGATTTGAACTACGGTCTTTCTAACTCAAGATCCAGCCCTCTATCAGCCATTTAGCTGCCAGAATAATTAGAAAAAATGAATTTGGATGTTCTTAACAATATGAGTAGCTGGGGTGTAAATGGTCCGTTGTGTTTTACACTGGAATATGATCACAATTTGTATATTAATTAAGCTTGTAGGGTTAGGTGTTGTTATTATCACCCCCATTTTACAGATTAAGAAACTGAGCTTTAGAGAGATTAAGTAGCTTGGTCATGGTCACACAGCTATAAAGTGTAAAATACCTAATTCAAACCTATTGCTATCCTCACTACAAATCCAGATATCTATCCCTAAGCCAAGAAGATTATTTGGAGGACTCCATGAATTCTTTTTCAATTAGTTAAGATTCTAATCTGAGCCATTTCTCATGCTCTTCTATCTAATCCCCCACTAGCCTCATTAATGTGCCAGGTAACTGGGAGAAAGTTTACTCCATTTCAAACATTCTCTTGGTAAATACTAGAGCCAGGTTTTTATTCCATGACAAGTCAACCTTTTTATAAGTGACTCTAATTGGACCTCCTACCAATAGTAATGGTTTTCATTTAGAGTTAGTTTAGAGCTATTTTTGAAAGTATTTTTAAAAGACATATATGTAATAAAAGAAAAAAAATTCCTGCATATGTAATCATCAACGAAAATAAGAGCAATGATTTCCAATGTGCTCTTTAAAATTGATGGCTTCCTTGAGATAATGGCAAGCCTCCTGCTCTGTTGGGCCAGACTTAGTCCCTTTATTTCACTTCCCTCAGCCTTGAGGCCCTTTGGACTAGGAGACATGACGTAAAATGTTTTAAATCTCAGTCCCACCTCTGGACAGTGGGGGTCTTCAGTACAACAGTCATAAAGACAGCCTTTATAGAAATAATCAACAATTCATTCATTTTATCTTCTGGAGTTTTATGGCTTTTGAAATTTTCCTTAACTCATTCTTTTTTTTTTAATTAAACAAATGCTTTAACTTCTGGTTTACATCATTCATTTCCACCAGATTATGAGTTACATTTTCCCCCATTTTTCCCTACCCACCACCCCAGAATAGCAGTCCCACCAGATATCCCCTCATCCAATCTGCTCTCTCCCATATCTTCTCCCATACCCCCTTCGACTTTGCCATTAGGGCAAGGTGAATCTCTGAGCCCCACTGCCTGGACATCTTATGAAACATTTAATTTTAAAACTTCGATTTTCAGATCCATTCCCTTTCTCCCCTGTCACCCACTCCCTCTGAGAAGATAAGCAATTCAGTATGTGTTGTACATGTATATCTATGCAAAACATTACCATAGTAGATATATTGTAAAAGACTGCTTATATTTCCCTCCCACCTGTCTCACTTCCCACCTGGTCCATTCCCTACTTTGATCCTGTCCCTCTTTGATAGTGGGTACTTCTAACCTCCCCTCTCCCCAGAATGCCCTCCCCTCCATCATACCCCCTCTCATCCCCCTTTCCCCTACTCAGGAGAGTGAGTGAGGGTAAGATATTCCATTTAGTATGTATGTGATTCTCTCCTTGAGCCAACTTCAATGAGAATATGCTTTTGCCTTTTTGCCTTCCTGTTCTTCCCCTCCCCTGCAACTACTTCCCCTTGCCTCTTCTACATGAGATAGTTTGCCCTACCTTGTCTCTCTCCATCTCCTCTTGCCACTTTCCTCTCTCACCTCTTGACTTCACCCCTTAAGAATCATCCCTTCCTTGGGGTGGCTAGGTGGCGAAGCGAGCAGAGAACTAGCCCCGGAGCCAGAAGGACCCGAGCTCGGATCTGGCCCCAGACACCCAACACACAAACAAAAGCCCAGCCACATGAACCTGGGCAAGTCACCCAACCCCAATTGCCCTCCAAAAAAAATAATCATCCCTTCCCATCAAATTCAACCTGTGCCCTCTATCCATGTATACCTGTGAACATATGCCATGTACCCTTCTTCAATTATTTTCATAATGAGAAAGGTTTCATCAAACACAGTTATTGTTTTTCCATGTAGGACTGTAAATAGTCCAACTTTGATAAGTTCCTTTTGATTTCTTTTCCTTGATTACCTTCTCAAGCATCTCTTGCTTCTTGTGTCTGAATGTCAGATTTTCTATTCAACTCTGGTTTTTTCATCAAGAATGCTTGAAAGTCCTCTATTCCACTGAATGACCATATTTTCCCCTGAAACAAGATACTCAGTTTTGCTGGGTAGGTGACCCTTGGGTTCATTCCCAGCTCTTTTGCCCTCTGGAATATCATATTCCATGCCCTTCTATCCCTCAATGTAGAAGCTGCCAGGTCCTGTGCTATTCTGATTGTGTTTCCACAATATTGAAATTGTTTCTTCCTGGCTGCTTGTAGTATTTTCTCCTTGATCTGGGGATTCTGGAACGTGGCTATAATATTCCTGGGAGTTTTCTTTTTGGGATCTTTTTCAGGAGGTGATCTGTGGATTCTTTCAACCTCTATTTTGCCCTCTGGATCTAAAACATCAGGGCAGTTTCCTTGAGAATTTCTTGAAGGGTGATTTCTAGGTTCTTTCTTTGATCATGGCTTTCAGGTAGTCCAATAATTTTTAAATTATCTCTCCTGGATCTATTTTCCAGGTCAGTGCTTTTTCCCATGAGATATTTCACATTGCCTTCTATTCTTTCATTTGTTTGGATCTGTTTAATAGTATCTTGATTTCTCATAAAGTCACTAGCTTCCATTTGCTCCAGTCTAACTCCGAAGGAATGAATCTCCTCAGTGAGCTTTTGAGATTCTTTTTCCATCTGGCAAATTCGACTTTTTAAGGCATTCTTCTCATTGCCTTTCTGAGCCTCTTTTGTCATTTGAGTTAGTCTATTTTTTAAGGTGTTATTTTCCTCAATCAGGCTGTTGACTGTCATTTCATACTTTTCTTGCATCTTTTTCATTTCTCTTCCCAAATTTTTCCCCACTTCTCTTATCTGCTTCTTAAGGTCCTCTATGGCCTGTAGCCAGCTTGTATTTTCATTTGGGGCTTTTGGTGCAGGAGTTCTGACCTCACAGTCCTCCTCCATGCTTTGAGCCTCTTTGCCCCTAAAATAGGAGTCCAATGTTGAACTTTTCTTTTTATTTTGTTTCGTTTGCCTAGGCATATTGCCACTTAATTACCTGATTTTTGGGCTTGTTGCCACAGTAGGACTCTGCCACCAGACAGGGGAGCTTCTGCCCAAACGTGGGGTCTTCACAACTTCCGCCAGTTGGGTGGCCTCTGTAAAGCCTCCACCCACTCTGGCAAGTTGGATACCCACCCCAAACTTCCCCCCCAGACCACAATCCAGATCCAGGCAGTTTAAAGCAAAAGCGATTAACCCCCAGACTGATTGCTGGATCTTCCTACAGTTTGCAGACCAGGAGCTAAAGCCACTACTGACACTGCAAAATGGCTTCTGTGCAGCTGTTTCTTCAGCAGCTTTTTGCCCCCAGGGGAGGAAGCCACATGTTCCCCAAATACTGGTCCCAAAGTCCATAGAGCACTAACCTCTCACTTTGGCCTAGGCATATCTGTGCTGATAATTCTGGAATCACCACAATTGCTGGTGTTGCTCCAGCAGGCTGAAGGCCTGGCCGCCCTGGGGCTAAAACCACGGACCTGGGCTCTGCTCTGCGGGCTGCGCTGTTGGTTCCCAGCTCGCTGTGCTGCCTGCTCTCAGAGCACTGCGCTGGCCGCTCCCTGCAGGGCTGTTGGGCTGTCCTCAGCAGGAGGTTAGCTTTTCTGTGCCATTCTGTGGGTGCTGTGGCTCCAGAAGTTGTTCGGAGCTCTCTTTCACATTGTTTGAAATTTGTGTGGGGCAGAGCACATTGGAAATGCTGTTTCTACTCTGCCATCTTGGCTCCGCGCCCCCTCCTTAACTCATTCTTGATGTTGGGTCTTCCTGAAGTAATTGTTTCTAAAAAAAAGTAGATCTTTCATCCTAGAACATTTTTCTCCTGTGTGCACAGAACTTAGAAGAGTGTTAGTTACAAGGATTGGTGTCAATATTAAGAGCTTCTGTCTCTAATTATTTTCACCAGTTAATTTCTTCTTGGGATATTTCTTCTCAAAATATTTGTCTGCATACAGTCACAGCTCAGAGAAACCAACAGACACATTGAATGTCTAACAAATGGGACATCCCATATCCATATGTCTCAAAAGAAAGGAGAGAGCTGCATTTTCTCATCTTTTCTCTAGAGTCAATTTAGATACGTCTAATTATATACTTTTCATTTTCTATTTATTATCCTTTTCCTTTACCTCATTGTAGATGCCATATATATTATCTTCCTGGTTTTACCTACTTTGTTCTACACCAGTTTGTCCATCTCCCCATATTTCTTTGAATTCCTTAGTTTTCTAATTTACAAAACAATAATATTCTACTAATTCATGTGCCAAAATTAATTTAGAAAATCTCCAATCAATGTGTACTCACTTAATTTCCAGTTCTTCACCATAATAAAAAGGGCTGATGTGACTCAATCCTTCGATCTCTGTTATTTCTTAACATGAAACCATATTTTCCAAAAGGAAAATTTCTTATTATGTTAACCATTTTGGACTGGTCACGAAGGATGGATATAAAACAGGAGACCTTCATAAGGACCATTAAGACCTTCAGTGTCTTCATAAAATTCTACTCCTTCATAATATATAGTGAATTTTGACATGTAATTGACAACTAATTTTATATACAGAGAGGCATGATGATATAAAGGATAAAGAGCTGGGCTTTTATGTCAGGAAGACCTACATTCAATGCTTACATGAACTGATGCAAAAAGATTTGAGCAGAAGCAGGAGAACATCATACATTGTAACAGTAATATTGTATGATGGGGGCAGCTAGGTGGAGCAACGAATAGGGCACCAGTACTGGAGTCAGGAGGACCTGAGTTCAAATCTGGCCTCAGACACTTGACACAATTACTAGCCGTGTGACTTTGGGCAAGTTACTTAACCCCAACTGCCCTCCAAAAAGAAAAAAAAAGTTAAAATATTGCATGATGACGAACTGTGAATGACTTAGCTCTTCTCAGTAATACAATGATCCAAGGTAATATCAAAGGAGAAATGATGAAGCATACTATCTGCCTCCAGAGAGAGAACTAACATTCTGAATATAGACTGAAGCATGCTATATATTTTGCTTTCTTTCTTTTATTTTTTTATTCACCTTCTTATATAAGATGACTAATATGGAAAAGTTTTATATGATTGAACATGTATAACCTATATCTAGTTGTTTACTTTCTTAGGGAAGGGGGAGAAAAAGGAGGAGGGGGAAAAATAAAATTTGGAACTCAAAAGTTAAAAAAATTAAATGTAATTGGGGAGAAATAAAATATTATATATTTTTAAAAAGAAGATCTGGGTAAAAGTGTCCCCCCTAACATATATGAGCAGTGTGACTGTGGCTATACATTATCTAGGATATCTGGATCTGATTTAATGAAGGGAATTTTCTCACTTTCTTATTTTCTCACATCTTATAAAAGTGAAAGTACTGGTCTGATTTTTTAAAAAGTGAACACTTCAAAATATTCTTTATGCTTTAAACTCATAGTAAACACCACCAAGTGAGAAGATTGAATGTCCCATGAAATTAATTTTCTTGTTACTTGTGGATGCCTCATGAAATCCAATCTGTCAAATTCTTTATTCATTTATTGTTTTTGAGAACAATCTGCAGCCTGTTTCCCAATTTAGAGAAACTTCCTTATAGGTCTAGTTTTATTTATATCAAAAATGTTAGTGTGGGGGTGGTTTAATTCCTTTAGTAGAGTGTCAAGCTGGGACAAAGATTTTAAGCTGAATACCCACAATTAACATGTGTAGAAAGTCATTTTCAGCAGACCTTTTTCCTTTTCTAACAGTTCTCCAACATCACTGCAAAAGTATAAAAGGTCTATAGGACTCAGGGCCCCTGAGGGGGTTTTGTTTTGTCTGCTTTGTGGGTGAACAAGACTAATAAGTTTCATCTTGGCCTTGTGGTCAGGCTTCTGGAGATGAGTGTTTCTGCACTTGACTCTACTGGTCCTCTAACAGCAGACACACCCATCAGTAGGTACAGATTTGGAGTCCTGCCAGCTTAAAAGGACTCCTCAGAGTTTGTACTCTGCTTGTATAATTTTCAATAGCCAAGGGCCACCTTCATTTTACTTTACACATCAGAGGAGGGCATTTATAGAGGAGGAAATGTGAAAAGATTAACTGCTTCCTCTTGGAAGAAATCCAAGTTATTCAGCCTGGTAATCAAGGCACACCATAATCTTATGTCCATCTAATCAACCTCATCTCCTACTATTTAAACAGGTCCTTTGTTCCAGTCTGATCCATTTCCACACAACGTTATTTAAATGGCATTTATGTTTCCACCTTTTTTCGTGCAGTTCCATCTTTTTGGTGTTCCTATCCCTTTCCCATCCAGAGCTGATTTCAAATTCTATCTCAGAGATTTACTGGCTTTGTGATCCTGGGCAAATAATGACTTAGCCTCTCTGTGTTTCAGTTTCGTTATCTGCAAAATAAGGGGACTCTATTCAATGGCATTTAAGATCCCTTCCAGTAAGTTACTTCATATGTCTGTGCCTCAGTTTACTCATATATAAAAAAGGACCAAAATATCACCTATCTCATAGTATGGTTGTTACAATCAAATGAGGTAATGAATATGAGTGTTTTCTGAATTTTAAAGTGGTATATCAATGTTTGTTCTTTTTATTATATAACTCTATGATTTATGTATCCAAATCCTGCCTTATTCAACTCCAGTCCCACTTTTTTTTGTGAAACTTTCCCTGATGAATCAATGTGCCTAGGTAGATTTTCTTCATCTTAAAAACAAAACGTTTGAACCAGATTATCACTTAGGTTCCCTGGAACATCCATCTCTCATTGAAATTATCTTCTCTTATTGGTGAACTGTTGAACCACCCATTGACTGAAAAAAAGGAAGTATGTGTAATACAATTTTAAATTTAACATATATTATTTGTATTTTCCAATACTTCCTTAAGTCTGGACACTTAACAAAAAATAAATAAAGCCCTGATTTCTAGTGGTGGCCAATCTCTGATGTGTAAATGCTAACACTGACAATTTAAAATTAGCTTTCACAAGCTTAGTAAAAGCTGGCTCCAGCATACAGAAATTCTTTTGGAACCTCTATTGTAAAGATGATCCCAGGAAACCATCCTTCATTTCTCTTCCAGCTTTGTTTCTGATACTCTAGACTTCACCATCATGCCTTAGCTGCCTTCTCACTCTGAATTGTCCCTCCTTCTCTGCAATCTTCTTACTCTGGAACATCCCTGTGCCCTTGCAGTCCTTTTCTCCCATTGGTGAGGACTTTCTAAAACTTCCATTTTGAAGAAGGCCTTAGGCCAGCCATTTTTCATTTCACTGCCCTCCCAGCTCTGGCTTTGACTTTGCAGATTTTGATACTATACCCTGCTTGAGTACCACCCTTCCCCTTTAGCTCCCTCTTATGTGCATCTTTCCCCCACTAGAATATAAGGTTCTTGAGGGCAAAGATTCTCTTTCTTTATGCAGGTCTTGGTAACCCTAGTGTTGAGCACTGTGCCTGGTACATAATAAGTATTTAACAAATGCTTGTTGTCTAGCCTTCTGACCATGATTATGCCTATTTTAGTACATATAGTCTTTCTCTTATTTATTCATTTATCCATTCACTAAATTCATTGGTATTAATAATCTAACATGTAAAGCACTATCCTAGGTCTATGTAAAATATGTTTACTAGACTGGAAACTATTGAAAGTCAAGGATTTTGTCTTATCTAATGTTTTATCTCTACCAGTGCCTAACATATTGCTAGGTATATAGCCCCCATTTAATTTCCGAACATTTGTTGATTAATTAACTAAATTATCTCATTAATGTGATCACTAGAAAAAGCCAGGAAATATTATTTAAACTTTAACGGTAGGTATTTGGCCTCCATTTCATTTAATGGTACCACAGAACCACTACTATACCACCATCTTTGACTAATTACCTGCTTACTAAAACCTCCAGTGAAGAAGTCAAGTCATTACAGTCATATAATCAATCAATTAATTTTCCCTCTCCTCAATGAAGTATAGTTTATAATCTAGCTACCAAAGATGCCACCACAAGTCAAGTGGTTTCATCAGAGGATATTTAGTGCATTTACTCCAGCTTTTCAGAAGCTGCAGTATCTCTCAAGATCACCAGAAGGAGCTCTACTTTCTAACTCTCAGACTCCTTCCACCTTGAGCTCAGCATCTGAGTACTAGCCCTGGATTCAATACAAATATAGGAGTATGATATACAACATACTTTGCAATTATTAAAAATCATCTCACATTTTAGCGTGTTAGCCCTCTCTTTATATTTGGGAATTCCCTGGCTTTCGATCAAGTAATTTCATTCATAGAATCAAATCATTCAATTTTCAAATAGCCATATATTTACTAAAATAATTATTTTACCAACACATGAAAAATTTGTAAATAGGTTAATTTGTTGAAACCTTTCCTCCTCTGATAACTGTATTCATTGCATGGTAGCTTAAGAGAACTGGGAGAATCATATTTGAAACAAGATTGGTTCATCAAGCAATTGAGAAATACAAGAAGGAAAGTTATGGTTTGAAGTGGCATACCATTCCATATCCCAAAGACTGTTGTTTCAAGGTGTGGATCAATACTGTTCAGTCTTACTCCAGTCTAGAAACAGGAAGCTGGTCTAATAGATAAGAGAAATATAGATATGTAGATAAAGATAATAAATGTAGATAAAAATATGGATATCTGTATATAATCTGTGTATGTATACACACACACACACACACACACACACATATATAATACTTTAGACCATCTTCCTCAACCACTATCTTCAAATTTAATCTGGTTCACCTCTCATGTTGCCCATAGGTATAACAGCTCAGAGACTGTGACAGGTTCTATAGGAATCAAATGGCTTTAGCTGTCCGTCCCATTTAAGGCTCTCAACTTATGAACCTTTCTATTTAATCCCATGAAATGAATGACATGCAGTAGCAAATTAGAAGTATCTGGAGGCTGAAGGTAAAGACATGAGGAGGCTCAAGGGATGTTGGGAAATGTAGGTCTGTATAAATCCCCAGCCTTCCTGTGGTCACATTGATCCATATTCCCCACTTAAATTCAATAGCCTAGTAATATTGAAAATAGATCATATTCCCAAAGGAAAATTCGATTCTAAGCACCTAGGATCAGCCTTGGATAGTCCTAAAACAATGCAGAAATTATTCTTCAAAAGCAACTTTCATCCAAGTTAATTATCATGATAATGACAATAAAAGCTAACATTTTCATAGTGCTTTGAGGTATGCGAAATGCTTTACAAATATTACCTCGTTTTACAAGAACCCTGGGAAATAGATGCTCTTATGCTCTCCATTTTCCAGATGAGGAAACTGAAATAGAAGTCAAGTGACTTACCCTGGGTCTCATAGTTAGTAAGTGACTGAGGTTGATTTCAATTCAAACTTTCCTGACTCAAGGTCTAATGCTATGTCCCATGTTTCATCTAGCTGCCTATTGTACTGTTTAAAGACATTATCATTCACTAATGGAAAAGTCAGTAATGGGCAGTCCCAAATGGTGGACAATTAATAAAATATATTTTTTGCTCCATTTGAAATAGGTGTTCCTATGTGAATATATATGATGTTTTCTGATCAATCTTCAATCAAATATCAATCAAAATATTACCTTCAAAAGTTAAGATTCAGGAAGAATTGCAAAGCTTCCTGATTTCTGCATTGTCTCATCACCCTTTTGTTCAGATCCTCACTGAAGCCCATTTCAGAGGGTGAGAGTTGCTCTCTCTCACTTATGGGGGAAAAATCAACCCAATTAGAGTTGTTTCATCTTTTTCTTAACCTTTTCTGCAACTAAAGAAACAATATAAATTAGAGAAATAGCAAAGGAAAAGATATTCCAACTTTAATTTCCTTCCTCAAGGTCTTAGTGTCTATGTCCCTCACTTTCAGGAAATGGCCTGGTCAGAAGTGTGCCCCAAATTTAGGGAGGGAATGTTTTATAGTTATTTTTCTTACTATCCAATTTTAGAAAAACCCTTTGATTTTAGCTGATTGTATCTATAGGAAGTTTCTTAATAGAAATGATAATGGAAAAGGCCACTGAGCTACAGTTTTAGGAGAGGGTATTCATAGTACTTCCCTTGAACTTTGAGATAGTAGTCACCCAATAAGGAGTTGGATCTGAGGTGGTTCTGCTCTGAGAATATTGAAGCCTTGCAAAAAGAACTGCCTCAACTCCCTTCCTCTTTTCCTGGAAATACCATATTAACTTCCCTATTCCTTTTGTCATAATAGCATAGATTAACATCGATAAGGTACTAGAGGCATCCTAGTCCAAACCTGGTCCTACCCCCTCTGCATGCTAGAAACAAACTTTATAGAGGGAGAATATGAGACTCAGAAGCTTCTTGATGGGCAAAGTCCTTCAATCTAGACTCAGGAAAAAGGACAATATTTCTCTTTGCTAAGACCTATCTTTTTCCAACTCTATTCTTAATTTCACCCCTTTTTAGTTCTTACCTCACTTTATTTCATTAACCATGCCATCTCTCTCATATATCTTCAATCTCTCCCTTTTGACTGTTTCTTCTAAGCCTTCAAATATAACCAAGTCTTGCCTAAAGTAAAACAAAACAAAACAAATAAAAACATATGCTTTCATCAACTAAAGGTCACCAAAGGCTACCAAATGTCACCACCACAAGCCAGTGTTTTTTCTTTTTCTTCTCCTACAAGACAAAATTCTAAAAAATGAAAATAAAAAACAAATACTTGCAGTTCATGTAAGTACCACACATTTCCTTCCCTCCTCTTGGAATTTGGTTTCTGACCCACCCCCCACTTTGATGAAAATCTGTAGGCAAGGTCCTTATCACCAAATCCAATTACTTTTTTTGCCTCTTTGTTCTTTACCTTTTTGTAGCATCTAATATTGTTTAATATTACTATAAAATTCTAAGTCCCATGAGAGCAAAGTCTGTTCCTAACTTCTTTTTTATTTCAACAGCTAGCATAGGATGCATTTCACATAGACCTAACATAAAATACTTGTTGAAATCGATTGAATTTCTAAAGCTGACTTTTCTGCTAATTTCACTTTCTGATGTTCTGATTTCTTCTCTATAAAAATGAAGTGGTCTAAGCCCCTCCTTCTAGCTGTGACTAGATACTTTTTAGTATCTCATTTTACAATGATGTAAAACTAATTGAAAAGAAGCAATTTGATATTTACACTATTCATCTGAGTATTTGTTTTTTGTTTTGCAGGGCAATTGGGGTTAAGTGACTTGCCCAAAGTCATATGGCTAGTAATTGTGACAAATATCTGAGGCCATATTTGAACTCAGATTCTCCTGACTCCAGGTCCGGTGCTCTATTCACTGCAACCACTTAGCTGCCCCTCACTTGAATATCTTAAAAAAGACAAGTAACAATAGGATAAAGGTAAATGTGATCTCTATACTAAATAAAAGTACTAAAGAGGAGAGATTGGAGTCAATGTCCATAATGAATAAAACAAAATAATATCCCAGGTAAATATTGCCACTCTAGCCAATCTGAAATATCACTAAATAAATAAATATCCTAAACAACTCAGTGTTATGGTAAAGAAAAAGGATGTAGATCTCAATGCCAGCCTTAAATATACTCTTTTTCATACCCGAGAAACTGAAAAAAAAAAAAAAGTTTTTTTTTTCCATTGTGTTTGATTTGTTCTCATACTATATAAAGTGACCCATTTGAATAGGAGAGGGAGGGAGGGAGGGAGACGGAGAGAGAGAAAGAGAGAGAGTTTCTGTTTCTTGATATGAATAATGCAGATTTATAATAAGCCTCTATTACAGTGTAAACAGGCAGTCACATCTAATCCCTATGTTTTTGTACTGCTCTACTCAGCTCTTATGTGAGCCTAACCAAAAGACAAAACAAGTGCTCTCAATCTTGGATCACTAAAGTTAATGACATACCAGAAGCTTAAGGAATCACTTTACACTTCCCTGAACTCAGTATGTCTGTGATTTTGGTTAAGTACGATTATTCATTTTTCTTAATAAGATTTTATTTATTGAAAGGGGGTGGAACATAACCTTGAGAAACATGTAGAACAGCATCTTATAAGTACTTGAACAGAAATATGAACTTGCTGCTTATAATGATAGATTCTGAAATAAATTGGAGTTAGTCCTGATCAAAGCTATCATACAAGGGATTGTCTTGTGATCTTATGGCATCAGAGGTATGAATTACCCTTCCCTCCATACTTCCCTCATGTAGATCATCCTTGTACATGTTCATTCAGCCCATGGATCCAATTTGTTGGAGAGTGTGCCCAAGGTATATGGCGGGAACATTCTATTGCAAATTTTCTTATTATACTCTTTTCCTTTGATTTGATCCATTTGTCCCCTCTGGCTGAGTAGAAAAGAAGCCAAAGGGTCAGTGGGGACTTTTGAGCTAACTTTTTGAATGAATGTGGATGTGCACACACAAAGTACCTTGAACCTAGTTGTAATGGAAATGCAAATTTAAAGATCTTCCCTGCCCCTACCTTAAGTGCACCTGAAGCCTGTGGTGGGAGGCTTGTTTTTCAGGAAAGCCCACACCTTGATACTGTGTGATTGGGCAGTGGGTCAAGGAGGTTGTTACAATCTTTGAGCCTGGAGAAGGCTATATAAACTCTGATGAGAGGCTTTGCTTTGGGGCTCACTTTGAGAAGTGTTGTGTGATTTGACCAGACGAGACTCTGGGAAGCCGTTGTTGAGAGCCCCCCGGCTTTGAAAACCCAGATGTTGATGCTTCCCTCTCTGGTAACTGTGATTTGGTATTGATATAATGGTAGGACAGTTTGGAAGCCTGTCTGTTTGATCTGTAAGTTCTGTAACTCTGAAGTTTGGGGTGCTGACCTTTTTCCCCTGAACTAGGTAATGTGTGTTTGTTTGATTAAAGTAAGCTTGTTAACCCATTTTGAGTTGCTTTCCTTTTGAAAAGCAGATCTAAGAATCTGTGTTGGCAGTCACCCTGGGGATTTTGGGGTGCTTGCTGCTACACTAGTTTAGTTATTTCAGGCATATAATATGATATATCCGTGTGTATATATATATGTATGTGTATATATATACATATATACACACACTATGTATATATATTGTGTGTATAAAGTAATACAATATAATTATAACATGTAATACAATATAATTTTGAGAGGAGAAAATTCAAATGACATAAACAATAATGAAAGGTCTTCTATGTTAGGTGATATCTAAAGTTTTTTTTTGTTTGTTTGTTTGTTTTTATCAAATAGGGCTTTCTTGCTATTCCTCATTCATAAAACAGTCCATATTCCAACTCTGCTGTCTGATGTACCTAGAAATCTCTCTTCACCTCCATTTTCTGGCTTCCTTTAAGTCTCATTTAAAATCCCACCTTTTGCAAGAAGTCTCCCCTAGCCCTCTTTAATTTTACTGGGTTGATCCATGATTTAATTTCATGTCGCTTATATGTATATAGTTATTGCATGGTGTCCTCTCCTATGGACAATGAGCTCCTTGAGAGAAGGGGTTGTTTTGTTTTGTTTTTACCTTTCTTTGTAGCTTTAACATAATTCCTGGTGCCTTGTTGATTTTAGGCTATCTGACTCAAATTCTACAAGATGACAATGAAAAGGGAATATACTCTATAGGAGAGGGACTACTTGCAGAAAGGTATGGTGTTGAGAGAAAAGAGGCTACATCAGTCAAATTTTGTCCCATAATAAAAAGCATGTGGGTGGGAGCTGGAATTTCTAGTTCCTAGAATAGCATCTTTGCTAGTTTGTCTGGAATGTAGGGAGCAATAGTCAATAAATCCCATTACTGATCATATAAAGGGCGCTAGGTGGCGCCATAGTGCAGAGAGTGTTGAGTCTGGAGTCAGAAAGAGTCATCTTGAGTTCAAATGTGACCTCAGACACTTCCTAGCTGTGTAACCCTGGGAGAGTCACTTAACCCTGTTTGCCTCAGTTTCCTCATTTGTAAGTTGTGCTGGAGAAGGAAATGGCAAAACACTCCAGTAACTTTGCAAGAAATCCCCAAATGGGGTGAGGAAGAGTCGGACATAAGTGAATACAACCAAACAACCACAACTGAGCCTGTCTTTAATGTTAAGAATTGCACCATCGCCAAATTCCTTAATGAAGATTTCCATGAAAATAAGATTAATGTACAGTGTAAGGAGATAAGTGAAACAGATTGTGATGTGGCATCCTTGTAATGTGGCAAGCAAAAACAAAACACCCAGAGAAGGGGTCTAGGTAAAGAAAAGATGGAAAAGCCCAACAATCCTTATAGTTCAGTAGCAAGGCTGATGATAAAGCATCATTTTAAGAATCTCTGCCATTAATAAAACCATATCCATTTCTGATATTGAGCTGTTTAACAGATCAAGACCTTTTATTTCTGGACCTTCTGTAGCCATTGGGAAGGTAGGGGCTGCAGTATCTGCTGTCTGGATTTAAATCTGTGATTTCATGAGCCTAGGTCCCACTTTGAGGTCCCTCCGAGCCAAATCTGCTCCGGTAGTAGCCTCATCAGTTCTCTCCCAGCTTGGTCCTCTATACAATCACCTTGGGCACTGAGGTGTAAGCAGGACATTTTTTTTTTTTTGAAGAATGACAGAAAGGTAAGGGGACTGAAAATCACTGCCATATGAGGAAAAATAAACAAACAAATAAATAAAACCCTGACTCCATTAAATGTATATTATGTACCAAATTGTCTTAATTGTTGAAAAGGCACAAACAAAAAGCAAGATATTCCCTGTCCTCAAAAAGCTTATATTCTATATGAGGAAGACAACTCAGAAAGTGACTACATATTGGGACTGGTGTCCAGCTAAGGATATTTTGGTCAGGGAAGTTACAGTGTTAGTAAGTGAAGTCATAGGAAGCTTATTTGAAAGAAAGGGGCAAGTTTAACTCTTTGACACTATTTTTATTACTTTTTTGTCCTTTCATCAGTTTGTAAGTTCCTTGGCCTGAAAGAAGGAAGAATATCAAATTTCCTTTTAGACTGCTGCTCACTCTTTATTTTTCTCTAGTCCTACTTACTTAGAGACAAAAAATGGTGCATTGTAAAGAACTGGCCTGGAAGTTAAGAGATCCGGCTCTGTCACTAAGACCTCACTTCATAAGTTATCTGACAATACTGGATTTCCTTCCTTCATTTGCAAAATGATACTATTTAACTAGATAAATATGGGAGAATAAAGCACAAACTCATCTGTTTGACATTTCAATAACTTCATAATTTAGCTATTGCCACAATTTCTAAGCTTATTTTATTTTGCTCCCACTTACACGTTCTATTCTCTACCCAGGTTAGATTTTGTACAGCACATAGTAGTTGCTTTTATTAAGCACCTAATATAATAATCTTTATTCCCCTGCCCCTCTACCTGCTTTGACATTCCATCAGCTGACCCCTATGCCTTTGAAAAGACTGCGCCCAAGCCAGAATTTCCTCCCTCCTCTCTCGGAAACACTAGATCCTTTCTAGACTTAATTCTAATTTTTTCTCCTACAAAAAGCTTTTCTTGATCTTCCCATTTATTAGTATTATTTCCCTAAACAAAGAAATAGCTCTAATGCTTCCTGGTGCTACAGATGTGTAGATTTAGTCACTTTTCAGTTTTCTGATTTATGAAACAAGGCTGTTGAAATATAAGAAGTTTGAAATGTTTTCTGGATTTAAATCTGTGATCCCATGAACCTAGGACCCCTTTAAGGTCTCTCCAAGCCACATATCTATGATACTATGACTTGGGATTTGTGCTTCAGCCTGTACCCCCTGACTCCAATCTGCCATCATATAAATAAATATATCTAATTGGAAGGGGGCCAGGTGAGAGTGGTTTAGCAGAAGCTATGATTACGTTCTGGAATATGACTTATAATGTGTCCACTCTCTTGACCTTGAGCCAAATCTATTCTCTTTTTGTCCACAAGACAGCCATATGTCACGTGAACATAATTTTACAATATTGCTGTTTCCTACCTACTACGTTAAGCTCCTTACACTGATTGCTACAGAGATATTGTGAAGGTTTTTTTTTTGTTTTTTGTTTTTTGTTTTTTTTGCTGACTAGTATACAATGATTGGGAAAATGATAGCTTAGAAAGTCATTGCAAAGAGACTATGAAAAGATTGGAAGTTGGGGGGTTGGGGTAAGGAAAAGGATGAACATATCATACACACACACAGTAACAACAACTCGGGCATCCACTCAGCCTTTTCCATTTTCTCTCCACTATGACAGTGCTGTATCATGAATGCATAATTATGCTTTACTGATGTGGAAAAATGACAGGGTGATATGAACGAGTATCAGAATGAATACCAGCATGACATGAGATGGATCATGTTTTTATGCCTTCTATAAAGTGCTATCTATGGTTATGGAATTCCATAAACAATGTCATTCCCAGCTTAATATATTCAGTAACCACTGCTACCTACAGTAGCTGAGAATGGCCATGCTTTTCATATTGGATGGAAATAATACTAATTCCCAACAGTTTCATGGGAATAGAAAAATTCATAAATAGAAGTTGTGCAAGTAACAGACGATTTTCCTTGCCACCCCCCCCCCAAAAAAGGAGAGAAAAGTGTTGAATAGCACAGACTTGAGAGGGCCCAGAACGAATCTCAGTGGCGGAAAGCTGATTCAAAATTGATGGAGATAATTAACAGATTGGAGATCTGCAAGCAACAGGTAATTGGATTATCAGTGGATAATTTGTTTCCATGGACGTCTTTGCTATCCACACATCTGCAATATTTCATTCTTGTCGTTTTGTTCTCTGAAAGAATGTCCCGAAAACTCAGTTAATCCCCCAGCAGATCTCTGTTATTAAGTTATTTTGAAGAGCTGGCTACTGCATTTTGATCCTCAAACAACATCTTAGGCCCTCATTTTAATTACAAATGACACTTGATTTCCGCTTCTTTGTACTGGCTCTTTGACAGAGATGAACCTTTTCATTCTGGAGGACACCAATGCATGCTCAGTCATTAGGCTTCCTCCTAACACTGACCACTTATCTATGTCTCCTGGCTAGATTTGGCATCCCAGCTTTTGACATCTCCCAAGTCTCCAGCCAGGTAACTTAATGAATCTTCACAATAATTGTTAGTTAAGTTCAGAATTTCAGGGTGAGGAAAAAAGCAGTCTTTTCTCCTAACTTCTGAAATTGTCTAGAATTCCTGAAAGATGAATTCTCATTTCCTTAAATTTTTCAACCACATTACATTTGTCAGTTTTTGGAACCTGCAGCGATTCCTTCCTCTACCTTCAGGTAGAAAAATAGTGTGTGTGTGTGTGTGTGTGTGTGTGTGTGTGTGTGTGTGTGTGTGTGTGTTTGTGTGTGTATGAGAGAGAGAGAGAAAGGAGGGGTGAGGGGAGGCTGTGGGATGGGCAGTAGGTCCAGACCTTTGAGAGGTGGCATGTCTCAGTGGATTGAGGTGAGGTTTAGGAGTCAGAGAGATGTCACTTCAAGTCCCTCCTTTCACATATAATGACTCTGTGCCCCTTGGCAAGTCTCAATTTCTCAGTGTTTTAGGCCAATGGTGTCAAATTCCCATAGAAAGGGGGGCCACTAGGCCACTCATAAGGATCTCTGTGGGGCACATATTGACTTAGAAAACCACATATTAATATTATCTTTGTTTTATTTTGCTAAATATTTTCCAGTTACATTTTATCTGGTTCAGCAGTACTTGGCAGCACTATGGCCTGTTAGCCAAGTGTTTTCCTCCCTTAGACCTAAGTTGAAGACAAAGCACCAACTCTGTATAGGTAGAGAGAATGGACAATAATAGCTAAATCACAGGACCTTATCCCTACCTTCAGAACTTTGCATTCATTCCCCAACCCCCACCATAAACTGGCTATTTTTTACGTGTCTTAGTTTTAAAGACTAACCCTCAGACACAGAGTTTAAATGCGGGTCAGAGGTAGGATATGAACTGAAGTCTTTCAGATTCCAAGACTGGGCCTCTGGTAAACGTGAGCCTGACTCAAGCCTCTAACTTGTGAGTTCAGGTTCAATGCGGGCCTGAAATGAAGCACATGGAGGTCATTCAACAAAAAGAGGTGACTTAAATTACAGCATGACAAAGGACACTCAACCAGGAAACTCTAGTACTTAGTATTGGGAGACGACACTTCACCTTCCAACTCTCCTTATCTTATGATCTGCACAGTCTGAAGGGCCATAGTCCACATGGGCAGGTCTTTTCATCCCTTTAGATGACCAGGATTGGAAGTGAGTGTGTCTAGAGCCCACCAGAAACCTGTGCCAAGGAAGGGACAACCTGAGACTCAACCCCTGAGCCAATTAAGACCTAGGACAATTTAGGGAAGTTGTGGGGGTAGGGACTTCGTGGTGGTGGATTGTTCTTCTCACACCCTCTTTTCCTGGATAACTACACAAAATCTCAGAGTTGGAAGAACCTAAGAGCCCATCCAGCCAAACCTGAACAAAAACTGCCCTTATAACATACTGGACAGGAAACCATAATGGCCTTCCAACTCCACATGAAGAGAAACATTTGTTCCCTTTCAAGGCAGCCCAATTTACTTTTGGATAGTTGTTTTTGTTTGTTTGTTTGTTTTAATTTTTTAAATTAAATTTAAACAATTTAAATTAAATTTTAAAAAATGTATTTCCTTGCATTGAGTAAAAAATTTCCTCTGCAGCTCTCACACATTTACACTTCATGAAACATAATTCCTGTATAGAAAAATGGGAAAGGACCTCATAGGCAGTATTTTTTGTTGTTCAGTCATTTCAGTCCTCTTGAACCCTTCATAGCCACATTTAGGGATTTTCTTGGCAGGGGTACTAGAGTGGTTTGCCATTTCCTTCTCCTGTTCATTTGATAGATGATAAAATGGAGGCAAACAGGGTTAAGTGACTTGCCCAGGGTCACACAACTAGTAAGTGTCTGAGGCAGGATTTGAACTCGGGAAGATGAGCTTTCCTGACTCCAGACCTGGCACTCTATTCACTGTACCACCTAGCTGCCCAACCAGCTAGTATTTATACAGCACCTACTATGTGCTCAGCACTGTGCTAAGTGCATTACAGCTAATATCTCATTTGATCTTCACAACAACCCTGGGAGGTAGGTGCTATTATTATCTCCATTATACAGTTGAGAGGTTGTGAGTTGTCCAGAGACTGACAGCTGGTAAATGTCAGAGGCTGGATTCGAACTCAGAACTTCCTGACCCCGAGCCCAACATTACTTCCACCTTAGATGCCTCAACCTGCATCTAACGCAAAATCCTTCTCCCCCTTAGCCACAAAGTAGTTATCTAGTTTTTGCTCAAGGACCTCCACTAAAAAAGGAATTTATTCTTTATTTTTTCTTTTTGGAGGGCAATTGGGGTTAAGTAACTTGCCCAAGGTCACACGGCTAGGTTTTTGTTTGTGTGTGTTAAGTGTCTGAGGCCAGATCCGAACTCAGGTCCTTCTGACTCCAGGGCCAGTGCTCTACTCACTGCACCACCTAGCTGCCCCGGAATTTATTCTTATGGCAACCAATTCTACCTTGAGATACTCTGAGTGTCATTAAGTGCTTCCTAGTATTCCCCATGGTTGGCACAATGTTTGACACATAATAGGCACTTAATAAATGACTGACAATTGCGCAGAAGCTGAGGATTCCAAAGTTATGTTCAACTCTATCTGTATGTGAAGTTCATCTGCATAACTTCTCCACATCTCTTGGGACTCTCTCTTTAGGTATCACTTTTTGGTTCTGCCTATTGGCTGCACTCAATATGGTTCGTGGTTCAGTATAGAGAGCACTAGGCCTGGAGTCAAGAAGACCTGAGTTCAAATATGTCATTACAAGCTGTGTGACCCTGGACCCTGTTTGCCTCAGTTTCCTCATCTGTAAAATGAAATGCAGAAGGAAATAGAAAACCACTTCATTATCTTTGCCTAGAAAACCCCAAATGGAGTCAGGAAGAGTCAGATATTACTGAAAATGACTATACAACTTGCCTGAACAGTCTTTATTTTAAAGTATACCTACATTTGGTGTGACATCACAGAAGGAATTCCATTTGCTCTGACCCTGTGCCCCAATTTTGGTTTGGCGCTATCAGGTGGAGTTTCTCACTAAGAGATGCCTGTGCAATTTTTCATTGTCACCTTTTCCTTTTTCATTTGGCATGTGGCATTAGCAGGGGAGGTTCCCATTGATTTTCACAAATATATGTAGTCAATGCCTGAGGGCAAATTAATGTGTTCCCCCCACCCCAAGATTAATGTTAATGTCAAGTATATTTTTTTTTTCCCTAGGAAATGTTTTAATGACCCTGTCTGGTTGGTAATCCATTGCTTCTGAATGCAAACCAAAGTACATTTCTTTTCCTTATACTAACTCCAGCAATCCATTCAGCAGCAACTGGCCAAGAGAAACACCTAACTTAATAACATTTGCATTGATTGAATGTGGATCTAAGTTACTGCAATGCAAAATGCCCAGGGACAAGAGATAGACATTTTCTCCTTCCCCACTCCCATTTTCCAAGAGGGCAATCTGATTTCCTTTGTATCAGATCATCTGTTAGGCATCATTGCAAGGAAGTTCATCTGGATAGATATTATTTAACAATTCGAAGTTAAATACTGTCTTATATGATAAGTGGATTCATTTACTTTATTTTTTAATAAATTGATTTTTTTGTTTGTTTGTTTGGGTTTTTTGGATGGGGGAAGGTAGGGCAATTGGAGTTAAGTGACTTGCCCAAGGTCACAAGGCTAGTTTTTTGTGTTAAGTGTCTGAGGCCAGATTTGAATTTTGGTCTTCCTGACTCAAGGGCAGGTGCTCTATTCATTGTGCCACCTACCCACCCCAATTCATTTGCTTTTTGCACCTTAATTTCATGATGAGATTATGGTTTTTCACAAACTTCTGTGCTGAGACCAATTGTATTGAATTTAGACCTAGAGGAAAATAGTTCAAATCCAAGTTCTGCTTCTCACTGCCTGTGTGACCTTGGACAAATTGCTTAAATAAGGCAGCTAAGCAGTGGTCTTGGAGTCAGGAAGACCTGAGATTCAAATCTTACCTCAGACACTCACTAGCCATGTGACATTGACAAGACCCTCATTCTCTTTCATCTTTGTTCCTCAACTGCAAAATTGCTATAATAATAATGTAATGGAAATGCAGATTTAAAGATCTTCCCTGCCCCTAGCTTAAGTGCACCTGAAGCCTGTGGTGGGAGGTTTGTTTTTCAGGAAAGCCCACACCTTGATACTTTGTGATTGGGCAGTGGGTCAAGGAGGTTGTTACAATCTTTGAGCCAGGAGAAGGCTATATAAACTCTGATGAGAGGCTTTGCTTTGGGGTTCACTTTGAGAAGTGTTGTGTGATTTGACCAGATGAGACTCTGGGAAGCCGTTGTTGAGAGCCCCCCGGCTTTGAAAACCCAGATGTTGATGCTTCCCTCTCTGGTAACTGTGATTTGGTATTGATATAATGGTTGGACAGTTTGGAAGCCTGTCTGTTTGACCTGTAAGTTCTGTAACTCTGAAGTTCGGGGTGCTGACCTTTTCCCCCTGAACTAGGTAATGTGTGTTTGTTTGATTAAAGTAAGCTTGTTAACTGATTTTGAGTTGCTTTCCTTTACAAAAGCAGATCTAAGAACCTGTGTTGGCAGCCACTCTGGGGATGCTAGGGTGCTTGCTGCTACAAATAACTACCTCCAGGATCCTTGGGAGTATCGAAGGAGATCACATGTGGAGTGTTCTGCAAATATTTGCAAGCCTAGCTAAGTTAAAATAATATTAATGATAATGATAATTATGTAGACCTCATTTGTCAAAAGTATGGAGACAAGACTAAATGGCATCTAAAGTGCCTCCTAGTCCTAGATTTATGGTACCATGAGCAAAAGTTGCTCCATAAGTGGCCTCTTAGGAGTTTTAAATCTTTGAGAGCAGCCTCTCATTGTGGGAAGAGCTGAACATTTGAAAGATGTTTCAGATTTCTTACTGTTATTCATGCTTCATTTTCCAAGAGAACCAATGGCATCACGATGTCTTGACATATATATGAATTGGATTTAAGTGAGGCACAGCTGCCCATGGTCATCAGCCTCACTCTTTCTCCCAGAGTCATTGAAGGGCAGTGGCAAGACTAAAGTTAAGAGAATGGGCAATGGCCCAGGATTCAATGGACAACATTTGTGTCTTACATGTCTCAATAGCCTCTAAGTTCTCCACAGTGCCTGTTTCAGCCAGCTTCATGGTGGTTGAAACAAATTGTTCTCATCCAGACATTCTGCTGGGGGAATCCTCACATGCATGGGGTAGACATCCCCCTAATTCACTGATCGGTTTGAGGATTTTTGGTTACCTTTAATCAGGTTTAGTTCATTTGCCGACATGGTTTTACCTAGATGTGAGTGCTGTGCATGCTACAGCTCTTTAGAGCCACAGGTGGACACCAGAAGTGGATGAGCAGCCCTGAGCAGCCATTACCCCGGAAGTGCTTGCCCTTCTAAACACCACACAGCTTCAAACTAAGCTATCTGTGTAGTGATGGGCAAGGCATTCCAGCTTTCTGAATATCAATGTTGGAGGGAAGGAAGGAAGGAAGCAGGGAAGAAAGGAATGAAAGAAGGAAGGAAGAAAGGAAGGAAGGAAGGGAGAAAGGAAAGTAGAAAAGAGAGGAGGGCAAGAGGAAAGAAAGAGTGAAAGGAGTGAGGGAGGAAAGAAGGAAAAGAGGGAGGGAGGAAGAAAGGGAGGGAGAGAGAGAAAAGAAGGAAAGAGAAGGAAAGGAGCGAGAAGAAAGAAGGAAGAAAGGAGAGAGGAAGAAAAAAGGAAGCAAGCAAACAAGGAAAAATGAAGAAAGAAATTAAAGAATGAAAAGATATATATTAAGAATTTTTTTTTATGTCACGCACTTCAAGAAATTCTAAAAATACAAATAAATAAAAGGAAATACTTTCTGCTCTCAATAAGTTTACGCTCTAATCTAGGGAGATAGTGCATAGAAGAAGATTGTGTTGTAGGAAGGATGCTAAGGCCAAAGAATTCTTGGCATACATTTTGTTGTCTCCCCTGCATTATGGGAAACTTAGAGAGGCCTAGTTCTCCATCTATAAAATAAGAATAACAATTGTACTGACAAGGTTATTGTGAGTAAAGAACTTTACAAACCTAAAGTACTAGGTAAACGTAAGTTGTTGTTTGCTTCATTTATTTATTTATTCTTGCCAGGCCTGGGGCCTCACATTCCTACCCAGAGGGTTCTGGGCATGAATGCAGAAATCAATTCCTCCATTAGATACCTGTCTGCCTGTCTCCTTCCACCCAACACAGGCAAGCTCTCTGACTGGTTAGTTCATTAGTTCCTTTGTTTGTTTTTTGTTTGTTTGTTTATTTAGCCTCTGGGCTAAGAGATAAATGAGCTTTCACATTGAAGGGACTGCAGGCAGAATCATTAGTATCATATCTGCAACACCAGAGCCATGTTCCTCTGAGATCCAGGGTCCAGATTATTCCCTGTCTTCTTCCCTTCTCCTTTCACCTTTCTCCCTCAGGTCATTTAATTTAACTTCCACATGAAGTTTCCATCTGGATGCTCTGGCATCACATAAACAAAGATTTAGTTGTAGATTTTTGATAGAATGTTTATTGGAAATGGTCTCAAGACCCACATGTATGTCTTCATTTCTGAACCAATGCCACATGTTGTATTTCTTTTTACAACTTTAATTTCTATCTGGTGTTGATTGTAGACAGCAAGCATCTTATTGTTCTTGCTAGACTGCAAACTTGATGAAAACAGGGTGCATTTCTTATTCATTTTTTCTTCTGATATGAGCTCACACAGGGTCTTGCATATAGCAAGTGTTCAGCAAATACTTTTGAATGGAAATTCTATAAGAATTGATAAATATGTATCAAATTATATTACATATATGTGTGTACATGTGTGTGTGTGTGTGTATATATATATATGTATGTATGTACACATACCCACATATTAATGTCTAATGGCAGTCATCCCTAGGCTGGTGGTTGTGGAGGGAAGAAAAAAATGATAAATAGTTACACAATTATTATATATTTTAAAGGAACAGCTCATTGTACATAAAAGACTTGCAGTTTCATGTGTAGTCATCTTTTTCTTTATTATGTTGTAGAAATGCTTGTTTTATTTCTTAAGTTCAGAATAAAATAAATACATTTTTAAAAAAACCTACAATGACAGAGACATTTGTTTGTATATATGTGTGTATTTTGCTTAGTGCTGTCTGGCACAATGCATAGTACACGTCAATAATATTTGTGGAATTAGATGAACAAAGTAACCAAGTTTAAACTGTTTGGGGGGAAAAATAATTTTTAAAAATGTTTTATTTATGTCATTTACTCTTTCTATCAGTCCTTCCCCAGAAAAATCTCTCTACCATCATTAAACCAACCTTTAATGAAAAAGAAAAGCAGTTAAGTACAACCAGCCAAAACAGCTACTGCCTTACCTTCCTATGCCACATTATGCCTCTGCAGTCCATGGTTTTTTACCAAGGGGATGGAAATGTATTTTAGTTCCTGTTCTCTGCAGGACTTTTTATTGCCTTTAATCTGAGCTTTAATCTACCTTTTCCAGGTTGTTTTAATTTACTTTAATGTGATTGCATTTTTCTCTTTTACCTTCTTCATTGTACTTTAGTTTTTCTAAATCAAGAGTGGGGAACCTGTTGCCTCAAGGTCACAGGTGACCCTCAAGTGCAGCCTTTAGATTGAATTCAACCTTGTAACACCAAGAACGAGCAGCTTTTCAGAGGAATGCTGCTGTGAACAACTTTCAAGTTTCAAATTATGATTATAGTAAAATCTCCATTTATTCAGTAACAGATTAAGGCAAAACAATTACAGAAAATCAAAATACAGCATTCACCATGTGTAACTTAATCATTTAGTAAGTCCTCAATTCAGTTGCAAAGTACAAAGGTCAAAGTAATCCACCTCTGGGTACTACATTCATTTAGTCAATCACAAAGTCTCCTTAATTGGAGATTACTTTCCAATCATAAACAATGTACATACATTTGGTCAGTCAAGTACAAAGGTCAAAAGTTTTCCACCCCTGGATCACAATTGAATTACAATATCATCAGTCACCACCAAGTATCCTCTCCAGGGGCAGTGGAAAGCACAAAGGCCATCCACCCCTAGGTCACAACTAGGTTACAATATCATCACAGCATTCAATACCCAAGGAGAGGTCTTTTCTTCATCTTGATCCCAGGCAAGTTCTCAGCAGTTTCTGTTCCTGGGAAGACAAAGCTTAACAAATCCAGAATAACATTCATTCACATTGCTGATTGCATCCTCACCAATTCATTTTCTGCCTATGAAATCAACTTAGACTCAACAACATCTGAGGCCTCTCTCAACAAAGGAATCTGACAAGTAACATCAAAACTGATAGACAAAGTACTAGCACCACAGTCATGCCTCCTCAGTTTTCAACAGCTCTGTTGGTCTTCAAAAGTTGTGGGCAGCTCCAGCTGGCAGTTCTTTCTTTCTCTGAGCAACTCTGGCTCCAGGTAGTCCCCCCCTCTCTCTCTCTCTCTCTCTCTCTCTCTCTCTCTCTCTCTCTCTCTCTCTCTCCTTCCCATTGCTGCTCTGAGAAGTTTTTCTGAGCTTTCTCTGCTTGAGCTTATCCCTATACATATCATCAGCTCCTCCCAGTTCAGCTCCCTCTTGCCATGTCAATAAGTCCATCCCACTATGGAGTTCAAATTCCATTACCATTACAAAGCCTCAGAGAACAAATCCCTTTTATAACAGCTCAAGACTGCAGCGCCCCCTTCTAAGTTTTTCAAGTTTCTTTGTTTTTTAATTTATGTAGTAAAACAAGCATTTACATAATATATTATAATAAAAAAGATGATGGTACATGAAATTGTAAATAATTATGTACAACTTGCTCTTCCTTTTAAATATGTAATAAAATTATCATGAAAATTTCTTTTTTTCTTTTTTCCTCCCCCCATTGCTACCATCATATACATACATATGTATGTGTGTGTGCATACATATATGTGTGTGTGCATATATAGATATAGATATGCCAAGTTTCTTTGAATAGTTGAACTATTTTATAAAACATTACATTCTTATACCCTAATTTGTTTAATCATTCCCTAATCTTTCAACACCTATTTTCTTTTTCTTTTCAATAATTAAGCTGCTTTGACTTGGGATGATAGGATCATAGATTTGAAGAAGGAAGGGCCCTTTGATGTCACCAAATCCAACCTCCTTACTTTACAGATGAAGAAACTAAAGGTCAGAGAAGTTAAATTACCTGCTCCAATTCCTATAGGTGGTCAATGCCAAGGTCAGGATTTGAATCTAAGTCTTCCTGACTACAAGTCTAGGGTTCATTTCATTACACTGGGCTGTCTCTTAAATATGTGTCTTAATTACAAGAGAGGATTCAACTAGAGAGTGTGTGATGATTTGTTAAGAAATGACCATAATATAAATAGAAGGTATCATCAATAAACCTAATTTTTAAAAGTCATAGAATTTCTTGTTTATATAGCTTCAAGATAAGCAGCCTCTAATATTTATGTCACTTAGAGTTAATGGCATCCATGACATCTATTGGTAATATCCGTGGCATCACTACTGGGCCCAACCTTATATACATTTTGTTTTTGTTTTCCCCCACAAAAAAAAAAAAAAAGATTTTGCTCTTTCTCTTACTCTGTTCCACTTTTATCCCTCCTTTCTTTCTTGCTCACTTTCCTTATGCTGCTGTCAGATCTGTATTCTCAGGCATTATTATTTAGCCTAAAGGGTGATATCTAGGGAAAGAAAGAGTATTGAACCCAAGCATAGATGTATATACATTCTTTGGGACCTAAAGCAGGCCCTTTGTATGCTGAAGTCATAAACCAAATGGAGATGGGTAGTTCAGTGTGAGGAAGAATAACCAATTTTATACAATTTTCTTTGCAACAACAACAACAACAACAAAAATAATGTTATTCACACAGTAGAAGATAGAAAAGGCTATTGGAGCTACAAGAAACAGCTATTAAATAAATTGGTACTAAAAAGGAATTTTTCTTTTGTCCATGTAAGCCCAGCAGTTATTGCCAAGTCACTGAATACCTTGATGTTGGAAAGAGATGGGGCCTCAGTCTTCAAAGGCCCATAAGAATAGAATCAACTAGCATGTCTATAGAACAGAGTGGGGAAATGAATAATGAAAACATATTTGTGTTATTCTTCAAATCAAAAGACAAATTTGAATGTATTAATAAAGAGGATCCCTGGGAAATGAAACCTTATTAATACTAATAAGTTGACAGAATGATTTATCACTCAGTTCACTTCCATTTGAATAGATGCAAAGGATAATATCTTAATAGTAAAGGTGAACCTGGGGAAGTTTTCCTCCTTTTGTGCTTTTTTTCCTGCTTTCCTTTAAATCAAACCCATGAAAGTAAAGTATACAAATTTAGTTCTCTCTGAAATGCAGGTGCAGGGGTCATTAGAATAGGTGCATGCTAATTGACTTGCTTAAGCAGATCACTAAAGCATTTCTTTGTAAGACAGGATGGATTTCATCTCTACCTATGACTGTTCAGACATAAGGGGAATAGGACTGATGCTTAACTGAGGCCCAATGACCTGAAAATAAGATTGCTGGCCTAATTTAAAAGCTCAAACAATATTTGAATCTGAATATTTCTTCAGCCCTTCATAATGTGGTTTGTCTTACCTTATCATATATTCACTTATTGATTTCCTAGTTTTCTATTTCTTTCATGAAAATTGCTAATGAGCGGTCTTTTGGCTTCCAGCTTGTGGTGGTGAAGGTGCAACTTCTTTCGGTCGTCCCAAATCCGGGTTCATCTGATACCGGCAGCCACCCTGAAGAGTCCAGGCTAAGTCTTCACCTTCATCACCGCCATGCCACCCAAGTTTGACCCAAATGAAATTAAACTTGTGTTTTTAAGGTGCACTGGTGGTGAAGTTGGTGCCACATCATCTCTGGCCCCCAAAATTGGTCCCTTGGGTTTGTCTCCCAAAAAGGTTGGTGATGACATTGCCAAGGCAACCGGTGACTGGAAAGCGTTAAGGATCACAGTGAAGCTTACCATTCAGAACAGACAGGCTCAGACTGAGGTTGTACCTTCTGCCTTAGCCTTGATCATTAAAGCCCTAAAGGAACCTCCTCGGGACAGAAAGAAGCAGAAAAATATTAAACACAATGGAAACATCACTTTTGAAGAGATTGTCAGCATTGCTCAGCAGCTGAGACACCAGTCCTTGGCAAGAGATCTCTCTGGAACCATTAAAGAGATACTTTGGACAGCCCAGTCTGTGGGCTGCAACATTGATGGCCAACATCCTCATGATGTCATTGATGACATCAATAGTGGTGCTGTTGAATGCCCAGCAAGTTAAAAGCTACAAAGGAGACTTCAATAAATTTAACATTTGACAACAACAACAACAAAAAGAAAATTGCTAATGATATAAAGATACAAAGAAATCTTACAGTGACCAAAATCTAATGCTAACGTCAGGAAGTTCCTGATCAAAGGTTAAAATAATAAAGGTAGAAATAACAAGTAGCATTTATATAACATTTATAAAGTACTTTACTTGTATTATCTCCTTTGATACAACAACCCCGAGAGACAGGTAATGCTATTGTCCCAAATGTATAGATGAGGAAACTGAGGTAAATAGGTTGTAACTTGCTCAGGATCACACAGCTGGTGTCTGATGCAGCCTTTCAATTTAGGTCTTCCTCATGCCAAATCCAGCACTCTAATTTAGCTCTCAATTGTCTTGGAAAAGAGAATGTGGAATATAGCCTGGTGAGTGAAAGACAATGATCTTGTCTCTTTTCTTATCTTTTATTCTAGCTATAACTCATTTAAGTGACATCCCAGAGAGGACCTTGTGAATTTCTAACCCTAAATCAGATAGTTTTCCATAATAAAGTACTGAGACAGCATGATATAGCAAATGGGACACTCAATTTGGAGTGAGGGAATTGGGGCACTAATCCTGCCTCCAGTGCTTAATAAACTCTTTGACCCAGGGCTAGTCACTTATATCTCTGTGCCTCAGTTTCTCCAAATGAAAAATGAAGGACTTAGAATTGATGGCCTGTAAGGTTCTTTTAAGTGTAAAATCTATGATCCTATAATTTGATCCCCAAATAGAGTTTGCATAGAATTTCATAGTGAGGCTCTTTAACTGTGATGTTTAATAAGTTCAAGAGACATAGTGCCTGGGAATTTAATCATTTCATTAACATGGCTAGTATGTTTATTAATACAAAGGAGGTCAGGGGTTCTGTCTAATGCCAAAGACTTAACATCATTATGGTGGGATCATAATTTATTTACCCTTGGAAAAGTGGGTGTTCCTGAGTTTGACAATCAACTCTGACTGGTTAACAACTAATGAAAGAATTAATATTATAATGGGAAGTGGGCTACATTACAATGAGGTTCTTGGGGTAAGTGACTTGGATCACCCAATTCTTGGTCAAAGAGATTTATCAATTTCCATATTACCTATCTGAAGAAAGGGAGGATCCACATCTTTCCAGACCCTTCTGAGAAAACACAATGAATAGGAATGCATTCATTAACCTAAAATTCAAATTTCTTTTACTGTCTTTGATTAGCTTTTAGCCATCCTAGCTGGGCAAATTTTTGAGCGAGTTCCCACACTGGTTTTTGGATGAGGAAGTAGAAAAGGTGAAAACCTTTGGTCCTAATTCAATGATTAGTTATTAATACAAGAGAGAAATAGTAATTTCTTTCATAATATGAGAAGGCATAACCAGATCCATCAATTGGTCCTCCCATGTATTCTCAAATTCTAATCCTTCTTTAGTAATCATTATCTCATTTATCATTACCCTCCCCCCTTCCCAAACAAAACAAAACTCTGAGAGGTAGTTTCTAAGGGTATCATTTGTATTCATATACAAATTTGTATTTATATCATATTAGTATCAATATGGAAACTCAGACACAGATAAAAAAATGACTGGGTCAAAACCATATGGCCCCTAAGAGCCATATCAGGGGTGAGAACCAGATCTTTCTGATACATAGTCCAGATTATTTCCCTTATATGATGCTTTCTGTGTAGAACTTATGTCTTCTAATAGTGTTAAGGCATATGAGGGGTATATCAATTCTTCCCCTGTCTTTACTATTGTTTAGTAAAATGCTGGACTTCAAGCAAATTTTTATTAGTGGCTTATTGAAAGCATTAATCAAGACTGAGCATTATTGCTGTGTGACCTTGGGCAAGTTCCTTAACCCCAACTGTCCTCCAAAAAGCAAAAAAAAAGATTAGACATTATTTGGATGCTGCATTAGACATTTGGTTTTCAAAATTGATTGCCTTTCTTACTAACCAAACCAAACCAAACCAAACCAAACAAAACACCTTGTGATAAGAATGTATACTGGACAGCATGTGGAGAGTTAATGAATCTGTATTTCCATTGTGGTAGACAGCTGTAGTGAAAAGACTGTAATCAAAGACACCTTGGTCCAAATGCATCTCCAGACATTTATTATGTAACCAGGGCAGTTTGAACTTACCAGAACCTTAACTTGTTTGTGTTATAATAATAATCAGGTATCAAGCAAGATTATCTAAAGTGCTTTGCAGAATTTAAAGCACTTTATACATGTGAGTTACTGTTATTTGGTTGTTGTAGAATTTCAGAGCTGGAAGACCATCTGATCTAGAGTATCAGAAATAAAAAAATCCCCCTTATACACTTGATAAGTGGTGTCCAGCAGCCTTTGTTTAAATTTGGGGTAGCTCTGATTGACAGTTTTATCCTTAGGTAACAGGAGATTATCAATAATGGCCCCTACTTGGGAGCATGTGGCAACATGGGAATTTGGTGGGTATGCCTCTGAGAGTGGGTAAGCAATGGAATGAAGAAGCTTCAAGATCCACTTAAAAAAGGAACAAATATTCTAGAGCTGTTTCCTGTCTCCTTACTGTTTGGTGAAGATAGGAGCCTTTTGGACTGATGACCGAGCCTGAACTGAGCAGGCATAGAAGAGATTTCTGGGTGTAGGGGGTGGAACTCCATTTTTATCTTTCTGGGTAGTGCTTGAGCCAAGGACTACATAGGGACAGCTGCAATTTGCTCCAGGTGTGTTGGAATATATCTATGGGAACACAGCCTGTTTCTTTGCTTCTTTTTTCCTGCCCTTAGGTACAGGAGTATTGGAAATAGGATTGACCAGGCAGTTTCCTGTGCTTCAAGAGTCTAGGAGGTAGGGGGGCAGAGTCAAGATGGCAGAGTACAAACAGCACTTCCAAGGAGCTCCAGCCCACACCACTTCAAAATTATGTAAAAGGGGAACTCTGAACAACCTCTGAAGTTCCAAAGCCTACAAAATGACAAAGAGAAGCTAGCTTCCCACTAAGGACAGCCTGGCAGGGAGCAGACAGCACAGCACTCTGGGAGCCGAGCCCAGGCTCTTGTGAGTCTGAGTTTTAAGCCCCAGGGCAGCCAGACAAGCAGCTGGCTGGAGGGACCCCAAAACACCAGCAGCTGTGGCATTTCGAGAATTATCAACACAGATGCCTAGGACAAAGTGAGAAGTCAGTGCCCTATGGACTTTGGGACAGGTTGGGAGAGTGCATCAGCTTCTTCCCCTGGGGGCGAGAAGCCTCTAAGGAGCTGGCACAGCTTGCACCACATTGACACATTTCAGCTTCAGCTGCTGGCCTGCAAATTATAGGAGGATACAGCATTCAGTCTGGGAGGTAATCGCTCTTGCTTTAACCTTCTTGGATCTGGATTGCAGTTGGGGTGGAGGTCTTGGGGTGTGTGACCAGCTTGCCACAGTGTGTGGAGGCTTCAGAAAGGCCACTCAACTAATACCTCCAGCAGTTGAGAAAACCCTAGCGTTTGGGACAGAAGCTCTCCTGGCTGGTAACAGAGTCTTACTGTGGCAACAAGCCCAAAAGTCAAGTAATTGAGTGGCAAAATGCCTAGGCAAAGGAAACAAAATAAACAGAAAAATTCAACATTAGACTCCTATTTTGGGGGCAAAGAGGATCAAAGCATGGAACAGGAGGAGGGCTGTGAGATCAGAAATCCTGCACCAAAAGTCCCAAATGAAAATATGAGCAGGTTACAGGCCATAGAGGACCTTAAGAAGCAGATAAGAGAAGTGGGGGAAAAACTGGGAAGAGAAATGAGAAAGATGTAAGAAAAGTATGAAATGAGATTCAACAGCCTGACTGAGGAAAATAACACCTTAAAAATAGACTAACTCAAATGGCAAAAGAGGCTCAAAAAGGCAATGAGCAGAAGAGTGCCTTAAAAAAACAAATTTGCCAGATGGAAAAAGAATCTCGGGGATAGGAGGGAGGGAAATGTAGTCAGTCTTTTACAATATATCTACTATGGTAATGCTTTGCATAGCTATACATTTACAGCATATACTGAGTTGCTTATCATCCCAGCAGGAATGGCTGGCAGGGGAGGAGAGGAATGGGTCTTGAATTCGAAGTTTTAAAATCAAATGTTTTAAAAATATATAAATACTATGATTAATACTATTTTACATATAATTGGGAGATAAGATGTGCAGGCATTGGGCCACAGTGATTCACCTTGCCCTACTGGAAAAATCGAAGGGAGTATGGGAGAAGAGATGGGAGAGAGCAGATTGGATGAGGGGATATCCTGTGGGACTGCTATTCTGGGGTGGTGGGTAGGGGAAGAATGGGGAAAAATTGTAACTCAAAATCTGACAGAAATGAATGAGGTAAACCAGAAATTAATAAAGCATTTGAAAAAAAAGAATATCCTGTCAAACTGGCCAAAAGCAATATAATAATAATAATAATAATAATAATAATTAAAAGGAAAAAAAAGAGTCTAGGAGGTACCCCAAGGTTCTAGGAACTAGAGTCCATGACAGAGCTTCCCAAAGAGGCCATGACTGGTGAGTGAGGTACAGGAAACTTCTAGGAATGACTTGCTTGATCCAGAGGGATAGTGAATCAACCTGGAACTTGTGTTTTCTAAAATCACAGAAGCAACTTCATTAATTGAGTATGTTGTATCAGAAATGAACATGATAAGCATTGTCTGAACTTGTTCTCCCCAGGGACTGAGGATATAAGGGGGAGTTTACCTCTGACTCACTGGCATGTTTTGCAATTCTGTGGTTGCTTTGTGTGCAAAGTTAATATTCTTTTGTAAACACCTTAAGCACTGGGCCAGTCAATGGTTTAAGGGAAATTCTAACTATAACTAGTAAAGGTTATGGGGAAAAGCATAATCAGAATGAGGACTGGGGCTGATAACATCAGAAAGAAACCCCCACCCCCTTGTGGGTCCTCCTAGAATCCATGAAGTCAGGGGGAGAGTCAGAAAGAGAGTTAGCTATCCTTGCACTGTGGGGCTTAACTAATCAATGTTAAGTGAGAGTTGGTATAAGGATCTCCAAAGCTTATATATAGGGAACACATATCCAACTTAAATCTGTTTTTGTCCCTTTTATTCTCTCCTCTTCATTTTGTACTCTGAGGTCAAAAGAACAAGATAAATCCTTCTCCACATGATAATTCTTCAAATATATGAAGATAATAACCATGTCAACTAATCGATCAAATTGATCAAATGATCAATGAACAATTTTTAATAGCCTTCTATATAGCCTGGGCACTGGCTAGGTGAAGGGTATGCAAAGGCAAATCTGAAATGCTTCCTGCTCTTTAGGAGGGTCTAGAAATTAGACCCTGGCTTATCCAAAGGATATGCGTATATCACATATGCACAAATATACCTATGTATATTAAAAATCAATACAAAATATATATATTTATGGTAATTTGGAGGGAAAGGCACTCGTAGCTGGGGGCACTAGGGAAGGTTATGGGTAATAGGTTGCATTTGACCTGAACCTTGAAATAAAGTAAATATTCTCTGATATGAAGGAGAGGAGGGAATGAATTCCAGACTTTGGGGACAGCTATTGCAAAGGAGAAGGTGGGAAAGGGGCATGTCACAGATGAACAATGATAGAAAAAGTCAGTTTGGCTGCTCAGGAAGGATATGTGGACAAGAATAATATGTGATAAAGCTTGAAAGGTAGGCTGCAGCCTGGTAGTGGAAGCACCAAATGGCAGGATGCCTGTTTGATCCTAGAGTTTTATTCTTGTCTAGTTGCATTTTCATTGAAGAGTAAGAAGGTTGGGAAGAGGGAAGAGAGACCTGCTAGGACATGGCCCTGCTCTTGCTCTCAGAGACAGAATATTGAAGACAGCTACAACTTTTAAGTTTCCAAAGATCAAAATGGTAAGGCACCAGAGATTAGTCAGTCAGTCAACAAACATTCATTAAGCATTTTTTTTAATGTGCCAGGTAGTGTACTGGGAATATAGCCCCCCACCCCAAAACAAACAAACAAAATTGTCTGGCCTCAAGGAGTTAATATTCTCATGTGAGCATTAAATTTCAACATACAAAAAACTAGGAATATATAAAATATATACAGGGAAAACTGGAGGTAATCTCATAGGGAAAGGGGTTGGAGAGGGGGGTGGAGCAAAGATCTGAAAAACTCAAGCTGACCATTGAAGGAAGTCAGGAAAAGCAGTAGTCAGAGATGAGGAGGGAGAGTATCCTAGGCATGGGGAACTGTTGGTGACAAGCTGTGGAGTGTTTTGTGATTGGAAAAGCAAAAAGGGCATTGTCACAATAATGAGTTTATTGAGTAGAGATAGAGTCCAGGAGAAGACATGAGACCAGTCAGTCTGTCAAAGAGACCTTTGGGACCAAGCCCTGAGAAGTGACCTGCCAGGCCCAGGTGAGCAGTAGAGAAGGCCTTATCCAGCCTGAACTGAATGAAGTCAAAACTATGAATCAAGTCCACTAAGTCTGACTCCCCTCTCCCCTGGGACCAATGTGGTATAACAGAGAGTGTCCTTAGGTACAGGGGAAAATGTTTGTACTTCATTTGTTATCAGATCTTTAAAATAAATATCCTTTGTAAAAATTTTTGTTTTTGCTGAATTGAATTAAATTGAAATTAATAGAATGGAATTCTGAGGATAGAGTTACAACATAAGTAATCCATCTTTTGAGAAGGATTTCTAGATAAGTGTTCTAACAGTTAAAATGGTTTCCCAAAGGAGATGGCATATGATCTTTGGAGGAAGCTCGGGATTCTAAGAGGTGAAGAATAGCTGGGGGGTGGCTTCCTGATAATGGGGGCAACCTGGAATTGGAAGATGGAATAAGTTTAGGAAATAGCAAATAGGCCAATTTGGCTAAAAAGTAGAATGTGTAAAGGCTAGGTTGGGGTTGAGTAGAAAGGATGTGGGGGATCATATAATCTTCCTGCAAAGGCAGAATGGAGTCAGACTCTGAATTAGATAGTCCTAAAGATGACTGGAAACCGTGGTGGGTTTTTGAGGAGGAAGTTGACATGGTGTGTGCTTTAGGAAATTACTTTGGCAGTGGTATGGCAGAGGGATTAGACTGTGGACAGACCTGAGGCATACTTCCGATAGGGCTTCTCTTTTCCAGGTTATACACGGCCAGTTCCTTTGACTGATGTTCATATTGAATGTCTTGACATTCAGACTCTGGGATCGCGCATGTGATCAGGCTAATTACAAAATTAAAATCTGAAATCATTAACTCTTTAAAAGAACACATGCACATAGACACACATACACTCACAGGAACATACATGCATATATTATGTATGTATATATATATATATGTACATATGTATAATGTGTATATATTATAGCTTTGTTTTCTTCCACTGCTCCCAAAATGCACAGTAAAATTAGCTTGTTAGAGTGTTATCCTTGCTGAACCTCAGAAGATAGAAATGCCATACAGCTTTTTAAGCTTCAGATAGCTAGATTCTGTCTTCAACTTCTTATTTTTTTAACATGAGAATTGTATTCATTCAATCCAGAATATTAATTAACTTTTTTATTTTCATTATGGTGCCAGAAATATGGATATACAGTTAGAAAGCATAAACATGGTGTCTTTCTATTTTTTTATTTTATTTTAACATTCAGGTATTCCTTTAATATCTGAAAATCCAAACCTCCCATCAGCTCTCAGTGGGTCTAACTACATGCACATTTGCAGTAACATACATACATACATACATACATACATACATATATACATACTATATACGTGTAGTTGCCCACAAAGACTGAACTTATATACTTTATTTTATGTTATTTCTTTCTTCATTTATACTTTAGAATAGTCCTTTCAGCTACCACAGCAAAAGACAGCATGAGAGTAACAGACTTTAATGCAATTTCAAACCATATTTATTCCCTCAGAAACATAGACAAACAGAAACAAGCTCTGTCTCCTTTGTTTGCTGATATTGTTATGACATATGTCACTCATTTTTTTTCTGATAAATATAGTAATTATTTAATAAAATATATCTGCTGAGAAGTGAAGGGCTTTTGGGGAACAAACCTTAATGCAGTTTTTCTGCCAGTTCTTTGTTAGAATGTGGTCTCTTTACCCTAATTTACTCTCTGGTAAAGCCTCCTGTTTGGATGCCTTTGGAAATTGCCCAGAGAGTTGAACACTAGTGTTCAACATGTAAATACTTATCAGTGAATTTAGAGATTCTTGACCTCTCAGAGATCTTAAGACTCATACTAGGTTATGGTACAATTTTCCTTGATAGAGAAATCTACCAGGCTTTTCAGAGGCCCCAAATCCCCTCCTGGAGTCAGTCACTCATGGATAGGAGAATATCTTCAAAGCCCATTGCAGTCAATTCTAATCCGGTTGGGTTTAGAGCCCAGAATTCAGTAGGCTGAATCATGACTACTTACTTCAGAATTTATAAAAGCCTGCCTTGAAGATGCTCCAGGCTACTGTCCCATGGTGGGGAATAGATTACAACAGTCAGAGTGGCTCATGGTCTGATCACATACAAACCTCATCCCCCTTCCTTCTTATTAGTCCAAATTAACATAATTATTGCATGCTAATACCTCATTTTCACATCTCCCCTTCCCCAAGAGATTGAATTTATTTTAAATCTTTGTTTTTTCACTATAGCATAGCAAGGTTAAGAAACTTTATTGACTCTCTATTGTCTTTAGAATACAATGCAAACTTCTCAGCTTGTCATCAAGGTCCTTCACAGTTTGGCTCTGGCCTACCTTTGCAGGAAAATTATATGATGCTCAACATACCCTCCCCCTCCCCCATGTCACACATTCTGTTTCTCAGCCAAACTGACCCATTTGATATTTCCTAAACGTATTCCATCTCCCACATGCATGTCCTTGTGCAGTTTGTCCTCAGTGCCAAGAATCTGCTCCCACCTATCCTCTATCTCTTAGAATGCCTGAACTTCCTTCGAGGCTCAACTTATATTCCATCTCCTCCAGAAAACCTCTATTAACCCTTTTAACTACTAGTGCATTATCCTTCTCAAAAGATGGCATCTTCATGTTGTAACCCTACCTCCAAATTCCATTCTATTCATTTTTATTTAATTCAATTCAGCAAGTACTTATTAAAGAAGTACTATGAGTCATTATGACTTTGTACAACCACTTAATCCTGCTTGACTCAATTTCCTCATCTGTAAAATGACCTGGAGAAGGAGAATGCCAACCACTCCAGTGTCTTAGTGAAGCAAACCACAAATGGGGTCACAGAGAGTCAGTTATGACCGAAAAAAAATGACTCAATAATGTGTCAGACACTATTAATTACTAAGGTTATAAAGAAAAAATGATTTTTTTTCTTCAAGGAAGTTATATTCAGAGGAAAGTAAATAATATAGGCCACAGTAAGTATAACAATAGCTAGCAAATCTTGAAGTAACCTAGGAATTCTAAGAGGCAAAAGGTACAGACAATGAACATTTTATAGACTCCTTGTATAAAACTCCTTGAAGGCAGGCAATATTTTGTATTGTCTTTGTATTCCCAGCACCTAGCACAAAGTAGAAGCTCAATCCATGTGTATTCTATTGTTCATTCTACTCTATTATATTGTATTCTTTGGAAGAAAAGAACTTCAGTCAATCAACTTTATAAAGCACTGTATTAAGCACTGAAAATACAAAGAAAAATAAAAGATAGTTCCTTATCTCCAGAGTCCACAGTCTAATGGGAAAGACAGCATGCAAACATTTAAAAGCAAATGAGATATGGAGTAGCCTTATAGGGAAAGTACCAGGATTGAGAAACACTGAGCAAGACTTCTTATGAAAGATCAAACTTTAGCTGAGACATGATGGAAGTCAGGGAATCTAGGAGGTGGAGATGAGGAACTTTCAAATGATCCCAAAGTATCTGTAACAGTAAAATTCACACAATGCAGAATAATTGGAAGGAAAGTCAGAAAGAAAGGAAGCAACATTTGAATGATTGAATTTTATTTTTTTAAAGAGCAAATACACTTTTACTACCTTAAAGAACACACAATAACTGAATAATAGAAGAAAGGGGCCAGCTTTCATGAAGAGATAAAAATGATGAGTAATCAGCATATACATTGTGTATCAATGGTGCTTTTGAGATCATGGAGGAGATCTTAAGCCCAGAAATTGTCTAAGTTAGTGGTTCTCAGACTCACAGGGAAAGTTTGCTTTACAGGCATAGATAGCACTCATCTTTTCGCATCATTGCTTCTTTCCATCCTTCCTTCTTTTCCTCCTTCATTCCTTTGTTCCTTTGTTCCTTCATTCCTCCTTTTCTTCCTTCTTTCCTTCTTCCCCTCCCTCTCTTTCCTTGTTTCTCCTTCCCCTTTCCCTTCCCTTCTTCCTTCCTTCTTTGCTCCTTTTCTTCCTACCTTCCCTCCTTCCTTCCTTCCTTCCTTCCTTCCTTCCTTCTCTCCTTCCTTCCTTCCTTCTTTCTCCTCTTCACAACTTGTTAATGGATTTATGCATTCCACTGATCAAAGTGATAGCGGGTTATTTATTCAACTCTAATCAAAAAACATTTATTAAATGTCTATTATATGCAAGGAAGTTTAAATTATAAAATACAAAGAAGTTATGTTTACAGTTTGGTAGGAGAAATTTCTTCCTTGGAACTCCCAATACAGGTCAAGTCACATATGTGATTTAAAAAAAAGATGTGAATAAAGAGTGCCAGGCACTGTGCTGGTCTGTGACTGATAAAGAAAAAATGAAACAAATTGTTCTTGCTTTCAAGAGATTACAGGGGGCAGAGCCAAGATGGCGGAGTAGAAACAACAGTCCAAGCCACTCTGCTCCCAGATTTCCTCCAATCTATGTAAAAGGGGACTCTGAACAACTTCTGGAACCCCAGCACCCACAGAACAACACAGAGAAGCTAACCACCCACTGAGGACAGCCCAGCAGCCTTGCAGGAAGGACCAATGCAGCACTCTGGGAGCCGGCAGCACACAGTGCACAGAGCTCAGGGAGCCGAGCACAGGTCCGGTCCGCCTGAGTTGAGGGGCCCCAGGGCAGCAGGGCCAGCAGCCAGCTGGAGAGACCCCAGAACACCAGCAGCTGTGGCGATTCCAGAATTATCAACATAGACATGCCTAGGATAAAGTGAGAGGTTAGTGCCCTATGGATTTTGGGACCAGTATTTGGGGAACGCGTCGGCTTCCTCCCCTGGGGGCTCAAAGCCGCTGAGGAGACATGCCATTTTGTAGTTTTCAGAGGCAGCTCCAGCTCCTGGCCTGCGAACTGTAGGGAGATCCAGCGATCAGTCTTGGGGGGGTAATCGCTCTTGCTTTAACCTCCCTGGATCTGGACTGTGATCTGGGGTGGAGGTCGTGGGTGGGTTTCCAGCTTGCCGGAAACGGAAGTTGCCCCCCCACACGTTCGGATGAAAATTCCCCTATCTGGCAGCAAAAAGCCATAGTGTGACAATAAGCCCAAAAGTCAAGTAATTAAGTGGCAACATGCCAAGGCAAAGGAAACAAATTAAACAGAAAAATGCAACCCTAGACTCCTGCTTTGGGGGCAAGGAGGGTCTAAGCATGGAGCGGGAAGAGGACTGTGAGGTCAGAAGTCTTGCTCCAAAAGCCCCAGGGGAAAACGTGAGCAGGTTGCAGGCCATAGAGGACCTTAAGAAGGACTTTAAAAATCAATTAAGAGAAGTGGAGGAAAAATTGGAAAGAGAAATGAGAAGGATGCAGGAAAAGTATGAAATGAGGGTCAACACCCTGACTGAGGAAAACACCACCTTAAAAAATAGACTAACTCAAATGGCAAAGGAGGCCCAAAAGGGCAATGAGGAGAAGAATGCCTTAAAAAGTCAAATTTGCCAGATGGAAAAAGAATCTCAAAAGCTCACTGAGGAGACTCATTCCTTCAGAGTTAGACTGGAGCAAATGGAAGCTAATGACTTTATGAGAAATCAAGATGCTCTTAAGCAGATCCAAACAAATGAAAGAATAGAAGGCAATGTGAAATATCTCATGAGAAAAACCACTGACCTGGAAAATAGATCCAGGAGAGACAATTTAAAAATTATTGGACTACCTGAAAGCCATGATCAAAGAAAGAACCTAGAAATGACCCTTCAAGAAATTCTCAAGGAAAATTGCCCTGATGTTTTAGACCCAGAGGGCAAAATAGAGGTTGAAAGAATCCATAGATCACCTCCTGAAAATGATCCCAAAAAGAAAACTCCCAGGAATATTGTAGCCAGTTTCCAGAATCCCCAGATCAGGGAGAAAATACTACAAGCAGCCAGGAAGAAACAATTTCAATATTGTGGAAACACAATCAGAATAGCACAGGACCTGGCAGCTTCTACACTGAGAGATTGAAGGGCATGGAATATGATATTCCAGAGGGCAAAAGAGCTAGGAATGAACCCAAGGGTCACCTACTCAGCAAAACTGAGTATTTTGTTTCAGGGGAAAATATGGTCATTCCGTGGAATAGAGGACTTTCAAGCATTCTTGAGGAAAAAACCAGAATTGAATAGAAAATTTGACATCCAGACACAAGAAGGAAGAGATACCTGAGAAGGCAATCAGGGAAAAGAAATCAAAAGGAACTTATCAAAGTTGAACTATTTACATTCCTATATGGACAAACAATAACTGTGACTGAGGAAATCTTTCTCACTATGAAAATAATGGAAGAAAGGTGTATGGTCATGTGAATACATATGTGAATGTGTGTGTATATGGTTACAGTTATATATGGATAGAGGGCATAGGTTGAATTTGTTGGGAAGGGAGGATACTCAAGGGGTGAAGTTGTGAGGTGAGAGAGGAAAGTGGCAGGAGGAGATGGGGAGAGACAGGGTGGGGTAAACTATCTCATGTAGAGGAAGCAGGGGGAAGTGGTTGCAGGGGAGGGGAAAAATAGGAAGGCAAAAAGGTGAAACCACATTCTCATTGAATTTGGTTCAGGGAGAGAATGACATACATACTAGGTGGGACATCTCAACCTGCAGCAGAATAGGGGGAATGGGGAGGAGAGGAGGGATGATGGATGGGAGGGCATCCTTGGGGGGAGGGGAGGTTGGAGGCACCCACTATGGAAGAGGGACAGGATCAAGTGGGGAATGGACCAGGTGGGGGGTGGGAAGAGGGGAAGGGAATTATAAGCAGCCTTGTACAATATATCTACTATGATAATGTTTTGCATAGCTAGACATGTACAACATATACTGATTTATTTATCTCCCCAGAGGGAATGGGTGACAAGGGAGAAAGGAAATAGACTGAAATTCAAGGTCGTAAGATTAAATGTTTCAAATATATATAAATATTATTATTAATACTCTTTTGCTTGTAATTGGGAGATAAGATGTGCAGGCATTGGGACACAAAGATTCACCTTCCTCTAATGGGGAGGGCGAAGGGGGTGTGGGGGGGGATAGGGGAGAGAGCAGATTGGAGGAAGCGATGTCTTGTGGGACTGCTGTTCTGAGAGGGTGGGTAGGGGAAAAATAGGGGGGCAAAAATGATTGTAACTCAAAATCTGGCAGAAATGAATGATGTAAAACAGAGTTTAATAAAAAAATTTGTTTAAATAAAATAAAAAAATAAAAGCCGAAAACCAATAGCAATCCTAAAAAACAAAACAAAAAAAAGAGAGAGAGAGATTACATTCTACTTCTTAGCTTCTCTACCTTGAACAGTTTTGGAGCCCGGAGCTTGGGTTTGCCTTTCTTGGGTTGAGTTCACTTATGTTCATAGGAGATAATACTTATTTGAATTGTCACAAGTCAATTAATCAATAAGTATCTATGATCTCTATGTATAAGCTGCTGGTTTTTCTGTCAGACATGTAAGAATGAGGCTAACTATACAAAGCAGTCTATAATTTTCACAAATTCCAAATTAGTAGGTAGTAAACTTGTGAAATTTATGGTATTTCATTTTTCTGATCCCCATTATAAATGCTTGTTAATTCTTTGGGTTTAAAGCATTTTTTGCATGGGGAATAGAGTCAATAGCTGTCCTATCCAATTACATTGTGTACTTGAGTACCTTTGTAGAATAGATCCTGTTACTCCTTTCTTGGGAGTCTCTAGACATGATCTCAGACTGAAATTTGTTTAAGAACTTATCCTTGGAGTTCTGCAGTAGATTAAGGAGATAATGAATACAAGAAGAGACTAACTTTTGGATCAGCTTTTCTCAGGGCTGAACCAGGTGAACACAGTGTTAGGGATCCTTTAATGGGAAACAGTGTCTCAGCTCTCCTGAACTAGCTAGTCTCTTATACAGGGGTGATGCTCTGAGGAGGAAAGGGGAGGAATATATCAGGAAATGAGGTAATGTGAAAACAAACAAAAACATCAATGGAATCAATGAACGCTCACCAATAGTTTGAAATAACATGCATGTTTTTCTTGGGTACAAAAGAACCTAAATATTTTCCTTTTTTTGTAGTAGGTATTAAAAAAAAACATATCAAGATAAGCCAGAGGCAGATATTGATCAACTGAGAAATGTTTCAGTTCACTTTGAAATTTTTCAGGCTTAGATCTCATTGTCTTATCACTTCTGCCTAGACTACTGCAATAGTCTCTTAATCCATTTTCAAACCACTTACATCTTCACCTTCCAATTTATCTTCTGTTTCCAAAATCGGTATTCCTAAGGTGAAATTTTGCTCATGTCACTTACTCATCCTGGAAGTGTCAATGGCTCCCTACACCTCAAGAATTTTAAAATGAACTAACGAAGCCTTTTAGTTTGGGCATTTAAAGCCCTTCACAGTATTCTTTTAGCCCATCTTCTGAGAATGATTTCATATTTCTCTTCCTCCTATACTTTACTTTTTTTTTAAGTTCTTCTGACTGGTGTACAGAGAACTCTTTTTTTTTTTAATTTTAAGAAATGCTTTATTAACTTCTGGTTTACATCATTCATTTCAGCCAGATTTTGAGTTACAAATTTTCCCCATTTTTCCCCTACCCACGACCCCAGAATAGCAGTCCCACAAGACATCCCCTCATCCAATCTACTCTCTCCCATGTCTTATCCCATATCCTCTTTGATTTTGCCATTAGGGCAAGGTGAATCTCTGTGCCCCAATGCCTGCACATCTTGTCTCCCAATTACAAGCAAAAGAGTATTAATAATAGTATTTATATACATTTGAAACTTTTAATTTCAAAACCTCGAATTTCAGATCCATTCCCTTCCTCCCTTGTCACCCACTCACTCTGGGAAGACAAGCAACTCAGTATGTGTTGTACATGTATAGCTATGCAAAACATTACTTTAGTAGATATATTGTAAGAGACTGCCTATATTTCCCTTCCACCCATCCTGCCCCCCACCTGGTCCACTCCCCACTCTGATCCTGTCCCTCTTCAATAGTGGGTATTTCCAACCTCCCCTCCCCCCAGAATGCCCTTTCCTCCATCACCCCCCCATCTTCCTTCCCCCCACTCTCCTGCAGGGCAAGACGTCCCATTTAGTATGTATGTCATTCTCTCCCTGAGCCAAATTCAATGAGAATAGGGTTTTGACTTTTTGCCTTCCTGTTCTTCCCCTCCCCTGCAACCACTTTCCCCTTCCTCTTCTACATGAGATAGTTTACCCTACCCTGTCTCTCCCAATCTCCTCTTGCCACTTTCCTCTCTCATCTCTTAACTTCACCCCTTAAGTATTATCCCTTCCTACCAAATTCAACCTGTGCCTGCTATCCATTTATACCTGTAAACATGTTTACACACATTCACATATGTATTAATATGCCCATATACTATTTTTCAATCATTTTCATAATGAGGAAGGTTTCATCAGTCACAGTTAGTGTTTTTCCATGTAGGAATGTAAATAGTTCAACTTTGATAAGTTCCTTTTGATTTCTTTTCCCTGATTACCTTCTCTAGCATCTCTTGCTTCTTGTGTCTGGATGTCAAACTTTCTATTCAACTCAGTTTTTTTTCCTCAAGAAAGCTTGAAAGTCCTCTATTCCACTGAATGACCATATTTTCCCCTGAAACAAAATACTTAGTTTTGCTGGGTAGGTGATTCTTGGTTTTAATCCAGATCTTTTGACCTCTGGAATATCATATTCCATGCCCTTCAATCCCTCAGTGTAGAAGCTGCCAGGTCCTGTGCTATTCTGCTTGTGTTTCCACAATGTTGAAATTGTTTCTTACTAGCTGCTTGTAGTATTTTCTCCTTGATCTGGGAATTCTGGAACCTGGCTACAATATTCCTAGGAGTTTTCTTTTGGGGATCTTTTTCAGGAGGTGATCAGTGGATTCTTTCAACCTCTATTTCCCCCTCTGGGTCTAAAACATCAGGGCAGTTTTCCTTGAGAATTTCTTGAAGGGTCATTTCTAGGTTCTTTCTTTGATCATGGCTTTCAGGTAGTCCAATAATTTTTAAATTATCTCTCCTGGATCTATTTTCCAGGTCAGTGGTTTTTCCCATAACACATTTCACATTGCCTTCTATTCTTTCAATTGTTTGGATCTGTTGAACAGCATCTTGATTTCTCATAAAGTCATTAGCTTCCATTTGCTCCAGTCTAACTCTGAAGGAATGAATCTCCTCAGTGAGCTTTTGAGATTCTTTTTCCATCTGGCAAATTTGGGGTTTAAAGCATTCTTCTCCTCATTGCCCTTTTGGGCCCATTTTGCCATTTAAGTTAATCTATTTTTAAGGTGTTATTTTCCTCAGTCAGGCTGTTGATTCTCATTTCATATTTTTCCTGCATCTTTCTCATTTCTCTTCCCAATTTTTCCTCCACTTCTCTTATTTGGTTTTTAAAAATCCTTCTTAAGGTCCTCTATGGCCTGTCACCCGCTCATATTTTTATTTGGGGCTTTTGGTGCAGGAATTATGGCCTCACATAACTTCTCCTGTTCCATGCTTCGATCCTCTTTGCCCCCAAAATAGGAGTCTAATGTTGCATTTTTCTGTTTATTTTGTTTCCTTTGCCTAGGCATGTTGCCACTTAATCACTTGATTTTGGGGCTTGTTTCCACAGTAGGACTCTGCCACCAGACAGCTTCCATCCCAAACGTTGGGATCTTCACAACTTCTGGAGATATTAGATGGGTGGCCTCTGTAAAGTCTCCATACACTCTGGCAAGCTGGATACCCACCCCAGACCTCCCCAGCAGACCACAATCCAGATCCAAGCAGTTTAAAGCAAGAGCAATTAACCCCCAGACTGATTGCTGGATCTCCTTACAGTTTGAAGACCAGGAGCTGAAGCTGCCACTGAAGCTGCAAAATGGCTTCTGTTCTGTGGCTCCTCAGCCACTTCTTGCCCCCAGGGGAGGAAGCCCACAAATTCCCCAAATACTGGTCCCAAAGTCCATAGGGCACTACCTCTCATTTTGTCCTAGGCATATCTGTGTTGATAATTCTGGAATCACCACAGCTGCTGGTGTTCTGGGGTCCCTCCAGCCAGCTGCTGGCCCCACCGCCCTGGGGCTAAAACTGAGGCTCATTAGGGCCTGGGATAGGCTCCCAGAGCATTGTGTTGTGCTGTACTGGCCACTCCCTGCAGGGCTGCTAGGCTGTCCTCAGTGGGAGATTAGCTTCTCTGTGTCGTTTTTTGGGTGCTGGAGCTCCAGAAGTTGTTCAGAATCCACGTTTTACATTGTTTGGAAGTGGTGTGGGGCAGAGCACCTTGGAAGTGCTGTTTCTACTCTGCCATCTTGGCTCAGCCCCCTCTACTTTCTAGACAAATTAATCTTCTGACTCTCCCATAGATATTCTTTCCTCCATGCCTTTCTACAGGCAGTTGCTCATGTGTAAGATGAATGGTATATCTATATCTAGCTGTCTACACACATACTTATACACACATGTGTGTGCGTATGTATTTTCTGTGTCTTCATCCCTAGTACCTACACATTGTAGATTCTTAATAAATTTATATTGTGTGAATGAACAAGTGCATGGATTGCATGGAATGCATTTAATTCAAATTCAATTAGCTCTTAATCATAACCCAAAATTTACCATGATTTTGAAAAGCCAGTCCCTCAGGTTCAGCAAATTATGGTACATGAATGTGATGGAATATTATTATTTGGTAAGAAATGATCAAAGCAGTCATTTCAAGGAACCCTGTGAAGACCTGGGTGAATTGATGCAGAATGAAGGGAGCAGAACCAGGAAGACAATTTAAACAATGACCACAAGAATATAAAAGAAAAGAACGTTGAAAGATTTAAGAACTCTGATCAAAGCAATGACAAATCACTCTGACTGCCTTTAGCAATGAAGCAGCACAGGAATTTAGCTCTCATGTTCCAACTATCAAAAAGTTAAAACATTTTATTGATTTCATATTGATATCATCAAAAGACATGATAAATTATGCTGCTGCCATTCTCTTGGCAGAAAGGTAACATGGTAGATGTACAGGATGAGATATACATTATCAGACAGAGCCAATGTATTTGCTTAACTATACCTACTTGAAGGGATTGTATTTTTCCTAGTGGCAACTTGTGGACAGTGAGAGGAGGAGGAAGAGGAGGAAAGGATGATCATCAATCAGGATTTATTGGAACCAGCTGTCCTTTGTTAAATCAACAAGTGTTAAATTTTCAACATGAACCCATTTTACAGACTACAAAGCTCAGGTCCAAGTTCCCATAGTTAGTAGGCAGCAGAAATGGATTTCAAACTAAGGTGTTCTGATTCCAAATCTTCTGTTATTTTCCATTCTGCACACTGCCTATTTTAAGGGACAAAGTGTCAAAGAAAACCACTTGTTTCATTTTGGTTCAATTCCTATGTAAGGCAAATCTGGCAAGCTAAACTAAAAATACTGATGTAACTACCAAGGGTTTGTGGTATTTGACCTTCTTTTAATAAAGGCAAATAATTACATTTCTTTGAAAAAAATTAAGCATGACATACCTGGAAATCAGGAAACAATATGATTTTCTTTTTCTGATTGTCTAGATTTTTAAAAAGTGATGAAGAAAATGTTAATGCAGAATAAACTCAAAAGTATACATATATACAAGCACACAGACACACATATTTACATATACACACATGGGTATTCCTCCCCTTGCCCCCTAAAATGCTGGTTGTTAAACATTTACCATTACACCTGTAGTATCAGTGGACTTTACACACACACACACACACACACACACACACACACACTCACACAAGCAAGCAGACTCTCTCAAAAAAGGTCATAGCTAAGACAGTATGTTTCTATCCTAATACATGTAATATATAATCTTTGTGCAAAACAAATTGTGCATAGTAAAAGTTTATAATTTATCATACAACCTTCTTTCTATTCTTTGTGAATTGAAAAGAACATAGTTGTTGAACTTAAAGCTCATAATACAATGGGTACAATCAGAGATCCTCCCACCCTGCATTGGCTACTGCTAGAGCATGCCTTTTGCATAGTGTTTGGAATTGAGGCCTCTCTGGCGATACATTTGTCCCAGTCCTTTCTGGTGGGCCTTGGTTTTTATGGATGACACAATTCACCCTCCACGTTTTCTTGGTTTTAATGAAGGCAGCAACTGAGTGAGCTGCTTCAAAAAGAATTGGCAACTGAGGCAGGAAGAATGCCCCCACTCCAGAGACTTTTAATAGCGTCATCACCCTGTAGACTTCTCTGTGTTTCCCTCTGCTATGCTATGCATTCTTTCTTTTCCTTCCTTCCTTTCTTCCTTCCTTTCTTTCTGTTACTCTTTCTTTTCTTTTTTTGTATTGAGGAAATAGTTTCTCTATACTTGTTTTACATTGTACATTGGGCAGCTTTCTACAGACCTCTTTTGGGGAGACTGAAGACATGACTCAAATCTAAACTTTAAGTGATTTTCCCCAGGACTCCAAGATGGAGACATAATAAAACATCCAGGATAATAGAGAAAAAGATTCTGGTATCTCCTTTCAGAGGACAGGCTTTCCTAGGGATGAAGACATTCTGCACATATAATACAAGAGGTAAGAGGAATCCTTTAGTGGGAGGGAGAGGGAGAATGTCCCAGGGTCCACGAGTTCCAAGAGCAGTTCTATGTAGGCACTTGTAGTAACAACAATAATAAACCAAAATGTACCTTGCCTCTTACATCTCATCTGAGAAGCAGGTTTGGTAATCTTTTGTCACATTTGGTAATCTTTTGAAACAGAGCAAAGGCACACAATTCCCAATGCCAATGTTCTCCCTCACAAGTCATCAGCCTCTTTGAGTCTGCAGTGCATGAACATATTTTCATCTGGATGCAGATTCATAGAGGAGGGAGCCCAGAAGGGCATGAAGCCAATTTCTGAGAAGGGCTGGAGGGAACGAATGGCTGTCAACCCTTCAATGAAGATGCCATTGGATCTTCCTACTCCCCTCCCTGGCATCAAAGCAGAGAGTTTGCTTAGTAAAGGGAAGGCCCTTGAAACTGCTGAATCTTTCACATGCAAATGCCTGTTCTGTTTTTGATGTGGTCCTCCATTTGTGCTAGAAGGGTAGGGGAATGTACATGTGGGGTGGGGTGGGGCAGAGAGATGGGGAACAGATCTTAGGCTGCATCTTCAGGAAGTGAGATGAAGGTTAGCATTTCTTATACTATCTTATTTGTCTCCTAAACTGCTTCTTTACTTAGCATATACAGCAATCAATAAAGGCAAAAAGGCTACTGAAAACACATGTAAGGAGCTTAGAGTGGTGGCATGGGAGGGTGAAGACATAGTACAAAGAGTACCAAACCTGACACTTCAGGAAAAACAAAACAAAACACTTGAGTTCCATGCCTCTGACTCTTTAAAAGCTATTGACTGAGCAGATCACTTAACCTCTTTCATCCTATTATTTCCTTACTTGTTGAATAGTTTTAAGAAAACTCCCTTATACAGGGTGGGTAAAATGCTGACTGGAAGTAGAGGACCTGGATTCAAGCCCCCTCTCTGAATTTACCAACTTAGCACCTTAATTTTGCTAGGCTTCAGCTTCCTCATCTCTCAAATGAGGGAATTGGACTAGGTGGCTTCTGAGGTCCATTCTAGCTGTAAAACTTTGACCCTCTCTGGTCCTGTGATCTATAAGAAACCCTCTTCAGTATCATCCTTGGTAAGTTGTTAAGTTTTTGGAAAGCCAAACTAGGACATCTTTTGTCTTCATTCTTACCTAGCCTTAATCATTGAATGGGTATTGCCTTGGACAAACTGAGACCAGGAAAGACCTTAGCTTAAAAGGGCCAAGGTCTCCCACTGCACACTGGGTGATTGCAATTCATTCCGACCTATGTCTTGCCACAAAATTCGTATGACACTGGAAAAGGGAGGCAAGCTGATGACCTTCACAGCTCTGCCTCACTTAAATCCAATTCACTTTCAAGTCAAAACATCACCCTCGTGATGCCATGGGTTCTCTTTAAGAATGAAAAACAAGGAACATCAATAGCAATCTGATAAGTTGTTACGCATAACTCTGTTTCAACACCTCCAATGACATGACACTCACTACCACAAATTTCATTTTTTAGAGTTAGAAAACTTGAAGCATTCGCCCATTAAGCTTAGTTTTATTCTCTAGAGTCAAATGCAAAAAGTAGAAATAGATTATCATGCCCATCTAACACATAGTAAAACCATATTATTTCATTAATTGCAATTTAATATATTTGCCACAAAATTTTAAATGATTATTATACACCTATATTGATGTTGTCTCATGTAGGAAATTTTTAGACAGTAAAATAAATATATTTAATAGATACTAATTTTTAATAAATGAATAACTAGGATAGAAGTTGAAAAATTAAAGTTTATCCAAATATGACAACTTTCCCCCAAGAAATTTTGCTAAACAATGAGAAGGGCACTCATGTTATTGTCCATTTAAAAAAACTGAACTGCCTGGATAATTGTGTCAGCTCTTCATTGAACTTTGAATTCATGTAAATGTATTTTAAACCGGGAAAGCTGGATTGCTGCATATTTGACTGAAGTTAGCAATAAAAGTCAGGGACAGGTTGAATATTGAATAATATCCTGGGCCCAATTCAAGTAGAGAGAAATAAAATTACATCACTGATGTCCCCTGGGGCTGTCATAGAAATGAGATGTCTATCTCGTGAGGCTATTACAGTCAGCAAAAATTTTAAATAATGACAATTAAAGGGTGCCTGGCATCCCTAACTAATGAAAGTTCAATATCTCCTAATTATATTTGTGGCACAGTATGGATGCAAAGTATGACTTACTAGCTCTAATGCAGTCTCTTAATGAGCCTTTCCATTTTGGCTGGAAGCGGCATGCTTTTCAATTTCTTGGGCATATGAAAAATGCCATTGCCAAAGGACAAGAAACTGTGCTTCTGATGTGATGGAGGGAAATGTTGCTTAGGGGAAAGAGTGTTTTAATGAGGTCAAAGCATGCTGGAAATGACCAAGGGAAGCAGACCTGATCCCAGACTCAACTTCTCGTGTGATATGGAGAAATACATGTCTTCGTAGATCTTATGCCACCATCAGAAAGAAATCGTCCCATACCTCAAGGAGCTTATGGTCTACTGTCCATTGTAAGCTACTTGAGATCAGGGACTATTTCCTTTTTGGTTTTGTGTTATCAGCATCTTAGCATAGTACCTTATTCATAGTAGGCATTTAATAAATGTTCTTGAATTTAATTGTCTTAAATTACCCATAAATTCTGTTCTGAGCCCTCTTGTCTTCTCCCTCTATATACTCTCTTGATAACCTCATCAATTCTCACCTTTTAACTATACATCTCTCTATACAGATGCCTCTCAGGATTCTCTTTCCAGCCCCAGCTTTACCCCTTACCTTTACCCGTATACTAATTTTTGCACTCAGTATTTCAGATTGAATATCTTCAATATATCACAAACTTAACATACCTAAACAGACACAATTTTCCCAAAAAATTCTCCTTCCTGCCTTCCAAAAGATATCTACCTCTACCAAAGTCTTCACCATTTTTCCAGTATTCTAGGTTTGTAACTTTAGCATTTTCCTTGACTCTTAACCTTCATCCAATAGATGAAATCAGTTGGCAAATATTCCCATTTCTACCTTCACAGCATCTCTTAGATCTAACCGATTCTCCCCTCTCACACAACTTCTGCCATAGTTGAGATCCTCATTCCCACTGGCCTAAGTTATTACATCAGTCAGGTCAATCCATGCACTACTGCGAAAGTCATTTTCCAGCAGCAAAGATTTGACCATGTGCATTCCCCACTCAATCAACTGCAGGGAACACTTGTGGGAAAGTACAGATGCCCTACATTTCCTGTCAATTAAAAATTTCCAAAAATTGAATGACTTCCTTGTGCCTTCCTATTGGCTCTAGGAGAAAATATAACCTCCTCTGTTTAGCTTTTCAGACCTTTCACATCCTACAACCTACCTGTCTTTCCAATCTCTTTGGTCATTAGGCCCTTATTATCTTTGATCCAGCAAAAGTGACTTTCTCCCCAGTGCCATGCACAGTGTTTGACACATAGTAGACATGATAAATTTGTGTGGATTGATTGAAATTAAACTCTTAATTAAGTTTCTACTGTACACAGACCACCATTCTTAATCTGGTTTGCTTTTGTTACGTCCTTACCATTTTTGTCTTTTATCATGCCCATTTTTATCACACATTTCCTTGAAATCTCTGATTCTCTTGAAGAGATCTTTTCTCTTTCCCCTTATATTGATTTCTTCTATTTCATTGCTTTGCTCATTTAAGAAAACCTTTTTAATCTCTCCTTGCTGTTTTCTGGAATTCTGCCTTCAGTAAGGTATATCTTTCTGTTTCTCTTTACCTTTTGCTTTCCTTCTTTCCCCAGCTATCTGAAAAGTCTCATCAGACAACCATTTTGCTTTCTTGCTCTTCTTTTTCTTTGGAATGTTTTGTGTTGCTGCCTCTTACACAAGATTGCAAACCTCTGTTCATAGTTCTTCAGGCATTCTTTCTTTCAGATCTAATCCCTATTAGCTTATTATAGATCTAAATCTATTTATTAAATTCACTTCATATACATAAGGGATCTTATTTAGGTTATACCTATATGGTGTAATGGTTTTCCTTTTTGAAGGGTAAAAGAGGCCATATTTGCCTCATTTTTACCTAAACTTAGTCACAGAATGGATGCTGCCTCAGACAGTCTGAGACCCAGGAAACAACTTAGTTCAAAAAGGCCTCCCACTGCATCCAGGCCATATCTACTAGTTCTGACCTATATCTTGCCACTGGACGCTGATTACTCAGGAGAGAGTGAAACTGGTGACTTTGCACAGCCCTGCCTCACTGGAATCCAATTCACTTGGAAGTTATGCCATCTCTTTCTTGACGTAATGGTCCTCTTTGAGAATAAAGAATAACAAGATGTCCATGGAGAGAGTCTTCTCTGGGATGTCTCAAGGGATAGCATCCATCTGGAAGTTTTTAGCTTCAAGCACATGTCAAATGTATACCTGCTTGGTATATGGTAGCAGCAATTTTTCCTTGGGTGTGGTTTGAACTTTGAGATTCTTTACAACTCTAAAGTTCTATTAATTCTTAGTCCATCAGTCAACAAGCATTTATTAAGTGCTTATTATGTAGCCGACACTGTGTTAAGCCTTGGAGACACAGAAAAGACAAAAACAAATAAATTTTAAAAAATCAGTCCCTCAAGGATCTCCTGTTTTGATAAGTGAGAAAGCATATGAACAACTATATAGGTTCGTTCTCTCTCTCTCTCTCTCTCTCTCTCTCTCTCTCTCTCTCTCTTCCTTCCCTCCCTAGGGAATATAGTATATATGTGTACATATAGTATATATGCATGTATATATACATACATGTATATATACATACACACATATATGTGTATGTAGTATATATATATAAAATATGGGTGTATTTTTATACATATATACATACATAAACACATATAGTGTAAATAGATGAATTCAGCAGGAAGACACTAACAGTAGGGAGGGATTAGGAAAAGCTTATTTTTAGGTGGAATTTGAGCTGAGTCTTGAAGGAAGATCCTGAGTTTATTTATTCTGATTCTGTCAATTGACTCCATTTATAGCACAAAAAAATCTAAAATTTTCTCATCTTCATTCTGAGATCTGAAAATCAGGGAAGCTAATTCATCTGCAGCTAACTCACTGTACCTGGACCCCTACTTCCATCAGACACTAGCAATTTTATTCCTTGTAGCCTTGTTACTTCTAGTAAGAGCTCTTTGCCTTTCCAAGACACCATCCACTCAGATTGGACTTAGATAGGACCAGTTTGCCTATCCTTAATAAGCAATATAGAGATGATAATAAGGCACTATTTCTGTGCTTCCTTTTTTTTTTTAAATTAATCACAAAACCTTTCAGAAAAATTCATCCTATGTCATTTGCATTCAATTTCTGAAAGGCCCCTGAGTCATGTTGGGAATTTCACATTAAAAAGGCATCTGGCTTTTTGGTTGGGCAGAGCCATCCTAACCCAGCTAACTATTAAGGGGAGACTGAGCTCCTCTAGAGTTATCAATTATCTAAGCTAGAGAATGCATTGGGAAATGACTCACAGTAATATAAGCTTTTTGATTTTGTGGAAGAACCTGACCTAGGGGGCCTTCTTGAGGACCCAGGAGTGCTGACTATTTTAAATCATTTTGCTCATTTATCATCAGACAGCGCAATGGGCAACTCTGTTAGAACCAGAATCATAACTGGAAAAAGGAGGCAACTTGATGTCACAGAGAGAAAGTCAGCCCTTCAGTCCACCCTGGTTCAAGTCCTACTTCTGAGACATACTGACTGGGCCCATGGGCAAATTGGTTAACCTATCAGGGCCCAAGACAGCTCTCTGGGATCACAAATTCGAGCCAAATGACTGAACTTCATCTGGGGGAGGCATTTTCACATCTAGGAGCTCTCCACATTGGTGAAATCAAAGATCCCTCTCTTCCTTTATACCTCAACCCCCCCACCCCTCCAAAAAAGCCAAGGTGGAGTAGAAAGAGCATTGATTTTAATTTAGAAGACAATGGTTCAGATCCAAGCTTGAGCATTTACTCTCTGGCCAAGTCATTTCCTATCTTTGTGGCTCAATTGCCTCATTTGTAAAATGAGAGTTTCAGAATTCTCTATACTAGGTTCAAATAATTCTTAATCTACATGGCTTCTGAGGTTAATTATACCTCTAGATAAATGATTGTATGGGTCAATAGTTATCGAAATATGGTCTGGTAGCCGCAAGATGTTTCAAAGTGTCTGTGAGATCAAAACTGCTATCATGAATATACTAAAATTACATGAATATCTTAATATAAAGATTATTTGCCTGTTAAAATGCTTCTCTCTTTTCTGACAGTATATGTGAGTAAGGTTGGACCTTCTTTATATAGATCAAGCAAAACAATATATCAGAACATATTTAATGCAGTAGCAGAAAAGAAAATCTGTCTTTTATTAAGTCAGGTATTAGAGAGATTTGCAAAAATGTAAAACAAAATCTAATTTTTGTTTTGGAAAATGATATTTTTAATAAAAATATGTTCTTTCCATTAACATGTAATAGGATTTTTGTTATTTTGAATGAATTAATAAGGAAATATTTGAACATGTTGTCAGTTTTAATTTCTAATACAGTAAATATTAGTAGATATAACCAACAAAAACAAAAACTCTTTGGGTCCTCAAGAATTGTTAAGAGTATAAAGAGGTCCTAACACGGCAAAGTTTGATAACTGCATTTTAAATCTATGACTTAACAGTTATTTATTATTACCAATATCTTATCTTACTTTAAATCTCAGTGAATCCCCCCCAAATAATGTTTTTATTATTTTTAATGCTCCTCCTTTCAAGGTGTCTAAATTATAAATACTATCTCTGAATAAATTGTAATGAAAACCACATTGGAATTGAAATCAAGACACCTGGATTACAAATCTGTCTGACTCTACTAACTCTGTTGATTGTAATTAAGTTGCTTTGCTTCTATCACCTTTAAAATGGCATAGAAATGTCTTCTTATTTTGGTCTATTACTATCACTATCATTATTGACTCAGTCAATCAGTAAATATTCCTTAAGTTCCTACTATGTGCCAAATATATGCTTGGCATAGTATTCTAAGGGTTGGGGATATAAAAGCAAGAGAGTCTATACTCTCAAGGAGCTCATAGACTAACGAGGAGATACTGTTCAAATATCTTTGTACAAACAAGCTATAGACAGGCTAAATGGAAGATGATAGAATTAATGAGGATTGGGAAATCTTTCTTAGAAGGTGGGATTTTAGCTGGAAATTGAAAGAAGCCAGGAGGCAGAAATGAAGAAGGAAAGAATTCCAGACATGGGATTGGTCGGTGAAAATGCCTGGAGTAGTAAGACTGGGTATCTTGAAGAAGGAACAATAAGGAAGCTAGTGTCACTGTATTTAAGAGAGAATGGGAGAAGGGGTAGTGAAAAGTGTAAGAAGACTGAAAATTAGGTGGGGCATACTGGGCACAGTTGTGAAGGGCTTTGAATGCAAATAGAGGATTTTATAATTGAACCTAGAAGTGTTGGGGCACTAGCAGATTTTACTGAATCAAGGGGGTAACATGATCAGACATGTATTTTAGGAAGATATCTTTGATTGTTGAGTAGACAATATACTAGAATGTGGGAAGACATGGTTGGGAGACCAAGCAGCAGGCTACTGTGATCGTCCAGGCCTGAGGTAATGAGGTCCTATATTACTGAGGCGGCAGTTTCAGAGGAAAAATCTGAGAACATAAGAGAAATGTTATTGAAGTGAAATTGACAGCCCTTAACAACAAATTCTATGGGGAGCTAAAAGAGGTGTTCAGTGAGAGAGAATGAGTCAAGGATAACACCTAGATTACTAGACTAGGAGGATGATGGTTCAATCAGCAACAAAATGGAACTTGGGAAGAAGAGTTTTGGGAGAAAGATCATGATTTTAATGATTTCAGTTTTCAATAAATTGAATTTAAGATGGCTATGGGGCATCCAGTTTGAAGTGTCTGATAGACTTGTAGATTTGAAATCGGAGGTCAACAGAAAAATGGAGAATTTAGCATACGCAACATCATTGCAAAAGCAAGACACTCTAATGTGTGCATGTCTTTGGGATGGTAGATTGAGTTTGAGAAGCAAATGAAATAACAATTATAAAGCACTCAGGAGAGTGTCTTGTATGTAATAAGTGCTACATAAATGTTAGCTGTTGTTTGTTATTGTTATTAGTATTTTTATTGTTATCTAGTCTAACATTCTCATCTGAAACATAAAGGGGTTACAGTGAGTACAAGTGGGAGAGTTGAGAACCCCTTTTCTCCAGGTATAAAAGCTATCAGCTCTCAAGAATGACTGTACCATTGTTCAGTTTATTTCACAGAATGGTGGGAAGATTGAATCCTGGACTGAGAGTCCTGTCTGGCTCTGTCGCCAGCAGTCCATGTGACCTTAAACAAGTTATTCTCCATGCTGGGATTCACTTGTTTTGTAGTTAAAATCAAGCAGTTGAATCAGACATAGCTCTCAGTGCCTTTTGTCCTCTGAGGTTGAAGATTTTTCATAGACTCATAGATTGACAGTTGGAGGGGTCCTTAGGGGTTAAGGAGGTCAAGTCTCTCATTCTCTAGATGAGTAAACTGAGGCACAGAGAGGTTAAGTCACTTTCCCGGTGTACTCAGCTAGTCATACTACACATGATGAGCAGGACTGAAAAAAATGCCATACTCTGCTATTGAAGTAACTCAGGGCTGAATGGAAATGAACCAAAATCAAAATTCTTTGTTTCTAAAAACAATTAATTTTATTAAAGCCTAAGGAATTTTTTCAAATTATTGGCTTTACTTTTAGTTTGCATTTTACGTTTTATTCCAAATTAAATTAATCGAGTTTCCCAGCCTCCAGTTTGTTTTCCTTCATTGTTCTTTGATGAACAGAATTTTCAAACAAAGATTTTTCCCCTGCACTAATTGAAATAAGGGAATAGGTTGCCTCCTTAGAATAAGAAATCAAGTCAACAGGCATTTATTAAGTGCCTACTATGTGCTAGGCACTGAACGAAGTGAGAGCAATACAGAGAAAGGAAAATCAAAGAGTTCTTGCTCTCAGGGAGTTCCTAGTCTAATTGAGGAAATAACACCAACACACACACACACACACACACATATATGCATACATATGCATATATGTGTGCATATATATATATATACATACACATATACATATACATACACACACAAAAATACATAAGGGATAAATTAGAAATAATCCCAGAATGAAGGCACTAGCATTAAAGGAACCAGAATTCAGATCTTCACTGACACATAATAACTTTGTAAATCTGAGTGAATCACTTAACCCCCTTGTACTCGCATGCAAATCTCCAAGGTCAAAAATAAAAGAGAAATTGCCAATCTGTATGAGTGGAAGGAGTTTCCACCCTGGAATTTTACCACACCAATGAAAACAGGTCTGGACAAAAAAACAAAGCAACATGATCAATAAAACCCGATTGTCAGAATATTTACAACATCATTGCTTAATCATAAAACCACCTAAACTGAGAAGTTGGTTGAATCTCAGAGGTCATCTTAATCAACCAGCACCTGGAAATGAATCCACCTTGCAACATCCCTAGCCAGGGGTCCTCCAACCTAGGCTTGAGGAACTTCAGTGAAGGCAGGACTGACTAGCTTCCAAGGAACCCATTCCACTATAAGATAATCTTAGCTGTTAGTATTTATTTTTCTTTATGTGAAGTCAAAATTTGTCTCTCATCTGTATCCATCCAATTATTCATACTTTCTCCCTGAGAGCAAAGCAGAATAAATTTAATTTCTCGTTCACCTGACAAGTCTTCAAACATTTACTGGCACCTACCAAGTCCCCTAAATCTACTTATGTGGAGCCTGAAAACCCAGTTCCTTCAACTGATCCCTGTGTGGCATGGATGCCATTGTCTTCCCATCCCAGTCTTTTTTTGAATGCAACCCAGTATTCAATTAACTCCTCTCCTAAAATGTACCCTGAACAACTGAATATAGTATTCCAAAGATGGTTATTAACCAGTATGAATGTAATGGCAGCAGTGACCCCTTTCCTTATGGATACCATGACTTTTTTTTTTTTTGTGAAATAAACTAGAAGTGTTGTGGCACAGTGTATAGAGCACTGGGCCTAGGGTCAGGAAGACTCCTCTTCCTGAGTTCATATCTGACCTCAGACAGACACATATGAGATGTGTGACCCTGGGCAATTAATTTCACTCTGTTTGTCTCAATTCCTCATCTGTAAAATGAGCTGGAGAAGGACATGACAAACCACTCCAGTATCTCTGCCAAGAAAACCCCAAATGAGGTCAAGGAGGGTCAGGCACAACTGAAAAATGACTAAGCCTAAGTGTGGTAGTAAATACTTAAAAACAACTCTCTAAAAAGGTAGAGCACATTGTTAAATTTAATCTGCATTATTAACATTTTCTCTATCACTCTCTTAAGTCTTGCCAGTCAACAAAACAATAAATCAAGCCCTGATTTGTAGCATTTGCCAATTTCTAAGGTGTGAAAGGTCACACTGGAAAGTTAACAATTTGACTCCTATGGGGAGGGTGGAACAGGCTCTAGCACACCCCGGGACCCAAAGATCAAATATGGTCATGACTGATTGGAAGGTCAGCCATATACACTATTCTACTGATTTATAATTAATGACATCCAATCTTTAATATCAAAGCTTTTGATCAATGACCCACTTGACATTTAGAGTCATAGACTAATAGAATGGGAAGAGATCTTAGTGATTTTTCTCATTAAACCCTTTTACTCAGTGAGTGAAGCCCACAGACTGAGGTAGCTTATGTAATGGTAATTCTGATTTTAGAACTGAGGATGCCTGAGTCACGGTTTAGTTCTATTTCCACTGTAATATTTAATTCCACTAGAGAATATGCAGGAAAAAAATATGTAAATAAAAGGAACATAGCAATTATACAGATTAAGGAGATTAATAATAATTAAATAAGTAATTAATAATATTTTTGTTTTAACATGGAAACAATAGGAATTTAGTTTAAACTACTGTAAATAATGTATCTATCCTTATTTATTTTAATTGATCAAATATTTTTATTAAATATCTACTTAAATGCTAGATACTGAACTACATTCTTGGATAAAAAGAGAAAATCACAACAGTACCTGTGATTGAGGTACTTAGATTTTATTAGTGTATGGTGGCGGGGGAGACATGGACACCAATAAGTAAGCAGAGATATATCCAAAGTAAACATAAAAGAGTTAGATATGGGAGGAAGGAGTGGGTAGAGAGAGAGAGCATTAGAATTGGAAATATCCAAAAAAGTTTTGTATAGCACCTTGTACTTAAGGTGAACCTTAAATAGATCAATAGATTCTAAAAGTGGAGTTGAAGAAGGAACATACAATAACCAGGCCTGATCCTGGGTGCTGACTTTACTCCAAGAGGGATATATTCTTTTTCTGACTCATTGTCTCTATCTCTTTCTGACTCATTGTCTCTATCTGGAGTTACTCCAAGAAAAATTCCAAAGAGACTGGTAGCTTATTATTAGATTTGTCAAATTGCAGTCAATGGTTTCCCAAATTCCTATACGAGTTTTCTAAATTGCGAACACAAAACAAGTACAGGACAGTCTTTATTTCACCTACAAGAAAATACTGAAGACTCAATAATCAAAGGAGTTCAGCATAGATATAGAAAACACATAAAGCCCTTGGATAACCCATCATCTCCCTCTAGACTATAACAAAAACTGAGTTTGCTATCAGGGCAATGTTTTGACATTCTATTGAATCCCTCTTATTTCACAGTGGTAAACAGCCTTTCAAAATAAGAGCATGCTATGGTTTAGAGTCTTCCAAGTACATACATAATTTGGGGGCTGACAAGCAAGCAATCTCCATCCCATTATATCTCTATTGTCTAAGGAACTCAATGACTTTGTTTTTGAAGTATGAAGGCCCTTGCAACTTTGTGGACAACCCTCTTCTTTCTCTAAGGGGAATGCTGTATTAGGAAATTCTCTTCTTTGTTTAAAAGGCCAAAAACCTGAATTCTTTAACTTGAGAATGCTCAAATTTGGGATTAGCCATGAAGTAACATCCAAGAAATCTCTTTTCCCTGGATAGCAAGCTATATTCCAAGATCAATGACATTTCCATTGTTTAGGAAATTTAAAATCCCTTCTCCTAAACTTAGGAGTTGGGGTTCATGGATATTGTTCATGAATAACCCTCTGGAATTGATGAAGCATGCATAAGCCTGCCTCTTCCATGCCCCTAGACAAAAATAAATCTAAAAATGATAGCATGAGTGGTCAACAAGTCAACAAGAATTAATTGTGCTAAGAGCTGGAGATAGAAATAAATGTAAAAATAATCTCTGTCCCTGGGAGCTTACCATCTAGTGGAGGAGACAATATAGGAAGAACTATGTACAAACAGGATATAGACAGGATACATTGGAAATAGTAAGGCATGAGAAATAAGTAAAGGCTCCTTGAGAAAGCTAAGATTTTAACTGAGATTTGAAAGAAGGTAGGGAAGTCAGGAGGCAGAGAGCTAAAAGAATTCCAGGAATGTGGGAGAGTCAGTGAAAATGCATGGTGTTTGAAGATGGACTGTCTTGTATAAGGAGGGGAGAGAAGACCAGTGTCACCAGATAGAAGAATAATTAGTGGGGAGTAAGGTGGAAGAAGATTGGAAAGTTTATTAGGGTGTCAAGTTACAAAGGACTTTATTTTATTTTTTTTTAATTTGAAAGTAGATTTTATTTTCCATGGGACTGTTTGGGGCCAGGCCCAAATCAAAGAGTTAGTCTTCATGGACAATGTATTGGCTTTTAAAGGGATACAACATGGCCAACGGTAATACCTAAATATTGGTATTACACATGCAAAAACTTACAGAGGCCAAGAACAGTGATTGGTCAGTACACACCTTGAAATTCCCACCAGCGCCAAGTCTCCCTGACCCAGGAGCCTACCCACCTCTGTAGAGGTGAATGACTGGTTAAAGGTAGGCATCTTTTGGGAGAGGGTGGAACTGACCTGGCAGTCTGCTCACTTCCCTGAGGGAGGGCTGAGTTTGGGGGATGGAAAAACCAGGTAGCCAAGTACAACATTTCCCACTTCTTTTGTGTGTGTGTCAAATCCTTGACACTGACAGGCTGAATCATATAGGTCAGTCTGTTCTGTTCCCAAGAGCTAGTAGTAGGGATCCATAATAGCTAGCAATTTAACAGAGTAAATGATTAATGAGGTAGGGTCCCGAGTCAGTCAGGTTTTCCCATCGGTCCTCTGGTTGGATTTCCCCAGGAAAGAAGCTGTTCCAATAGAGGCCAGGTCCAGATTCTTGGGAAAGCTGTCTGCATCTGATGTTGTCTTTTTCAGATCCCATGGCTCAGAGGGGTAATCTTTAGATGACTAGAGTTCAAATGTACAGTATGTACAAGGTAGCACAGCCAGCCAGACCTGACAAGAGCTCCCAGAAACATGATTTTACATATAAAGGTCCAGTTTTCTAGCTGTGCACAACTAGGTTCAAACAAATAATTCAGTTTTCTTAGCCACACAGGGCTAGGCTCAATCAATACAATGAGGTTTTTCTCACAATTTTACAAAATGACATGATTACATTAAGTCAGATACACAATTACACGTCACCAAGGTAACCAAGAAAACTTACATACAAACTATACAAGAATCATAATTAACATACAATTTCTTTTATCCCAGAGACCTATTTCATTTAAACAAGACTTTTGAATCCCAGATGCCTCATATAGTTACAGAATTTAAAAAGGAGTTCTGCTTTTCCAGTTCAGATCTAGGGGTGATCAGATAATCCTGACTTAATATAAATTAGCACAATTACTTAAAATTAGTACTATATTTTGAAACTACAGAGCATTTTCAGTTTATTTATTCTTTGTTATTTCCACCTTCCCTAAATCCTGTACCTGGTATAGGAATCTTTTAAAATATGAAAATCTTTTTAAAAAATGATTTCATCTTCCCTTTGTAAAACAACAGATGCTTTAACAAAGTAACATTAGCTTTACCCTTACCACTATCTTATCCAATCCTTGTGCTAAAATCCAAAATCCAAGCCTCTGATCTTATTCCCAAACATGCTCAAAGCATGAATTCACATAATAGAAAAATTGTAAAGCCAATTTCTATACATCTGTGTTTAATCCTAGGTGCCATCTAGACTGATCCTGTTGCTCTCCTCAAAGTTCATTATCCTGGTCAATTAGGCATCTATTTCATTATATTTTGCCTTATTATTAATCATCTCCTTCTTTGAAGGACATTATTTCTATATTTATTTATATTTATTTATATTTATTCATTTATTTGGCCCTGGATATTACTTCTCAATAAATTTGCTATAGAAAAATAAGGGACAATTTCATAAGCCTTGCCAGAAGGAATACTTCCTTAGCCATGTTTGGATTCAGGCATGAGTCATTTCTGATAGTCATTCAGATAGCTACAGGTGCTGCCATCGGGGCTTAGGCATAAATAGGTGGGGGGTTTCCTTTTCAGAAAGAAAAGGCACAATTGGAAATAAAGTCAGAGAGATCCCACCTGAGCAGTGTCTGAGGTTGTCCCCAGATTTTTCCAAGCACTGATATCCACCTTGAATAGTTATCAGTCTTCAGTCTCTGCCATCCTATCATTGGCTTTTATGACAACGGATTTTTGTAATTAAGGCTTAGAATGATAGAAAAATTTACAGTCACCCAAATTATTAAATAGCAAATAAATATGAACTAGTTTTCTTCAGATAGGGTCGTCTAAAATTTGATCGAGCTATTAAATACAAACTCAAGTTACAAATCTTTCTGCCTTCCCAAAACTTCCTCATGCTCTCTCAACATACTTCCAAAACTTATATCAACTATCTGGAAACAGCTTTCCATAAAGACAGTTTGAATTAACCTAGTATTAAAAATGCTATCTTTCTTTTCTCTCTCAACTAAAATATCTGACTAACCTAAATATCAGGCACCCAAGTATGCTATCATTCCAAGCACCCTATCCTTTCCCCACCTGGGACCCAAAATCATTTGGGCCTCATGCTGAGGGAAAACATATATCTATCTTAGTTTTGTAGGGTCCCACCACTTAGGGCCTGGGTCTGTAGCCAGTGGCCAAAACGTGGCTGAAGCCAAGTCCAGGGGGTGATGGGCCATGGTCTTGGGACAGTGGGTACTCAGCCTGAGATGACATCTGCAAGGGAAGGGTGCTGAGCCTAGAAGGAACAAATCTGGCAAAGAGATTAAACAAGGGCCAAAAAGGAGTAGGAGGAAAGTGACCAGAAGTGGGGTGAGGATGGGCTAGTATAATCCATTACTCAGACTATGTCATTTTCCCTTATATTTCTACAAACTACATAAACAAGATAATTTGTAAGTTATTATTCTTTTACTAAGATAACCATACTGCCTTAAATAATAGAGGTTCCTGACTTGAACTTCACAACTGAATAGTAGACATACATCCTTGTTTCATAAAGCTTATTTATCTTCTGATTATATTCACTCTGGAAGAAAGAGATACTTCAGAAATTGAATCTTTAACATACACAGTCAGTTACAAATGTTAACTTTTGCTTAGAGCATGAACTAACTACAAATTCAAGTCAAAACAGCATGATCTCTTCTGCTTTACAATCTCATTAAATGTTTATGAAGAAAATTAGTTGAAAACCGTTAAAATGATCTTAAGCAGTTTGCATAACTTTCTGCACATGATCTAATTCTAGATGAAAAATAATATTAGATTTTCCAATAAGGTGACACAAAAGAGCTTATATATTTTTTTACTGACTACATGCTGTGATCATAGGAAATTTGCTGAAGAATGAAAAAATCACCTTAAACAGCAAATTTCACCAATCACCAATCACAAATTTCACTAATCACCAATTAGAGCATTTTTTATTCTTATGGGCTGCAATCAGCAATAAAGATTTATCAGGTCTCATAAATGTAGAGATTCCATTTACCATCTTTCCTTTTCAAATCTAAACTTGTACATGAACTTTCAATTTCTCAGAAATTTAAGTCCATTGTTTAGGGACTGCATGACTAAAAATTTCCTTTCCTTAATGTAACCAATTAATTACTAATCTGGTGACCTTAAATCAGCTGGATGTGCTTTTCAAATTTTCATATGCAAACAAAAATTTGCTTTACCATTTACATTCTGGAAACCTTCAGATTAACATCAATACACCCATATATATTTTCATTTGCTCAATAAGAGTTCTACAAAACATAGCTCCAATTCACCTAGTACAGAGAATCTTTCATCTCATCATTATATTTCTATAATAGCCAAATTTTTAAAAGAAATATCAGCAGTATTATTATTGCCTGTTTGTAATCCAAATCTAAGTTTTAAATGAACAAATTTTATAACATAAAAACCCAATACACATGTAATCCAAAATCCAGATTTTTAAAAATTTCTGTAATACTATTTATACTTCAAAATGTTTTTTTAAGTTCACTAGCTAAACAGACTTTTAGAAACACACTACAATCTTAGAAAGATGGCAATAACATAACAATGAACATCAAATGACATCAAATGACTTACACAATAATTGGTCTTATCACTCTTGGTATCGACTTCAAAGTTAGAGATATACCAACATATGCCAGTCATTATATTTTACAATCATTATATCACTTTGATCACAAGTGTTTCACAAACCCTATTAATTTTTCCTTTACAAATTCAGGGAACAGGTCAAGCAGAGATATCAAAAAACTTCTTTTTTTTAAAGTAATCCCAATATCCTATTTCCAATTTCTTAATGATTAATTCTTAGAATTTGTGAAGATATTTTGTTTGTTTGTTTTTTTAGCTTTCGTTATAATCCCAGGCTGGGCAGACCAGGATTATAAAGAAAGAAATTGTACAGATTCCCCAAATTAAAAAAATTTGAAATATTACAACACTCAGGTTATAGTGTCCCATTCATCATTTTCTATTCCTTTAACAATATAGCTTTGTCAATAGGGGAATGATAGGGAGAAGAATTTTGGTGGGTTTTTTGAAAATGAGAGCTTTGAATCTGCCAATCTCAAAGCTCCACCTCTAAGGCTTCTCTTTTACAGAGCTAAGTAAATTCCCAATCTGCCTTAGGGTTAGATTTAGGGCAGATTACAAAGGACTTTAAAAATCAAACAGGAAATATTATATTTAATCCTGGAGATAACAGGGAGCCACAGAAGCTTATTGAATATGAGAGTGGCAGAGTCAGACCAAAGTTTCAGGAAGACCATTTTGATTAACTAAGTGGTGAATGGAATGGAGCAAGGATTGACTTGAGTCAGGGATACCAAACAGGAGGCTACTACAAATAGTCAAGGTGGGCCTGCACTACATCATTTTGATGATAGTAACGGAGGAACAGGCCAAATGGTAGCAGAGGAGCATGGGTACATAGGAAAGATATTGCAAGAATAAATTTATGTGACTTGGCATCAGATTGGATATGGGTGGGAGATAGAGTTTAATGGGATCAAGGATGACACCCAATTTTGTGAGCCTGAGAAGAGAATGGTACCTTCCACAATAATAAGAAAGTTAATTTGAAGGGATAATTGGGGGGAAGAAAATTTGATTTTGGACATGTGTTTAAAATGTCTACACCATCAATTTTGAGCTAACAGGCATTTGGAGATGTCAGAATGGAGGTCAGGAAAAGTTGAAGGCTAGATAAATAGTTCAAAGAACCGTCTACATAGAGATAATATTTCAATCCAAGGAAACTGATGAGTTCACTAAACAAAATACTATATATAGAGAGAAGGGCCTGTACTGAAGCATTGGGAAAGGAAGAGAGTGTAATCAGTACATGGAATAATGGTCTGGGATAGAAATGAGCAGAGGGATTGGAGGCTGTGATGAGGAGGAAGAAAAGAGTTAGTAGGGGCAGCTAGGTGGTACAGTGAATAGAACACCAGCCCTGGAGGCAGGAAGACCTGATCTCAAATCCGGCCTCAGATGCTTCATCCACTCACAAGCCATGTCACTTTGGGCAAATAACTTAACCCCAATTGCCCTCCAAAAAGCAAAAAAACAAAAGTGTTAGGAGTTGTAATGTAGAATAATTAAAATATATGTTATCAGGTTAAAGAAATTTCAGAGTTCATGAATATGGAAGTGAAATATGACTAATGGCAAGTGGCACACCAACATATAGTAGGAACTTATTTATTAATTAATATTTATTTATTTATGATTTATATTTACTATTTATTAATTAATTGATTAAAATTATAACAATTATAATCACATGTTTTTATAATACTCTAAAGTCTATAAAGTATTACCCTTACAACCATGCTAATTTCATGAATTTATTTATTTATTCATTTATTTATATAGATTTTTAACTCCTTAGAGTCAGCCATGCCCATAGGACACAACCTCTCTAAAATTCTGGGATTTTAAAATTTATTTAATTTTAGTTTTCAACATTCATTTACATAAGATTTTGAGTTACAATTTTTTCTCTCCCTGTCTTTCCCCTATCCCCCACACCAAAATAGCAAACCTACTGAATACCCCTTCCCCCACTCTCTTTTCTTTTATATCCTACCCCTTCATCCCCCTAACTTTCTAGTAGGGCAAGATGTGTTTCTATACTCCAGTGCCTGTATATCTTATTTCCCATTTGCATGTAAAAAACAAACACACACACACATTTTTTTTATTTCTCATTGTTTTTTTCCCCTACACCACCCCAGAATAGCAGTCCCACAAGATATTCCCTCATCCAATCTGCTCTCTCCCATATCTTCTCCTGTACCCCCTTCGACTTTACCATTAGGGCAAGGTGAATCTCTGTGCCCCACTGCCTGAACATCTTGTCTCCCAATTACATGCAAAATAGTATTAATACTAGTATTTATATATATTTGAAACATTTAATTTTAAAACCTCGAATTTCAGATCCATTCCCTTCCTCCCTTGTCACCCATTCCCTCTGGGAAGATAAGCAATTAAGTATGCGTATAGCTATGCAAAAACATTACCATAGTAGATATATTGTAGAAGGCTACTTATAATTTCCTCCCACCCATCCCACCCCCACCTGGTCCATTCCCTACTGTGATCCTGTCCCTCTTCTATAGTGGGTACTTCCAACTTCCCCTCCCCATCCATCATCCCTCCTTTCATCCCCCTTCCCCCTATTCTGCTGCAGGTTGAGATATCCCATTTAGTATGTATGTCATTCTTTCCCAGAACCAAATTCAATAAGAATGTGCTTTTGCCTTTTTGCCTTCCTATTCTTCCCCTCCCTTGCAACCACTTCCCCTTGCTTCTTCTACATGACATAGTTTACCCTACCCTGTCTCTCCCCATCTCCTCTTGCCACTTTCCTCTCTCACCTCATAATTTTACCCCTTGAGTATCCTCCCTTCCCAACAAATTCAACCTATGCCCTCTATCCATATATAACTGTAAACATATATACACACATTCACATATGTATCATATGCCCATATATCCTTCTTCCATTATTTTCATACTGAGAAAGGTTTCATCAGTCACAGTTATTGTTTTTCCATATAAGAATGTAAATAGTTCAACTTTGATAAGTTCCTTTTGATTTCTTTTCCCTGATTACCTTCTCAGGCATCTCTTCCTTCTTGTGTATGGATGTCAAATTTTCTATTCAACTCTGGTTTTTTCCTCAAGAATGTTTGAAAGTCCTCTATTCCACTGAATGACCATATTTTCCCCTGAAACAAAATACACAGTTTTGCTGGGTAGGGGACCCTTGGCTTCAATCCCAGATCTTTTGACCTCTGGAATATGATATTCCATGCCCTTTGATCCCTCAGTGTAGAAGCTGTCAGGTCCTGTGCTATTCTGATTGTGTTTCCACAATATTGAAATTGTTTCTTCCTGGCTGCTTGTAGGAGAAAATCAAGGAGAAGTATTTTCTCCTTGATTTGGGAATTCTGGAACCTGGCTATAATATTCCTGGGAGTTTTCTTTTTGGGATCATTTTCAGGAGGTGATCTATGGATTCTTTCAACTTCTACTTTGCCCTCTGGGTCTAAAACATCAGGGCAGTTTTCCCTGAGAATTTCTTGAAGGGTGATTTCTAGGTTCTTTCTTTGATCATGGCTTTCAGGTAGTCCAATAATTTTTAAATTATCTCTCCTGGATCTATTTTCCAGGTCAGTGGTTTTTCCCATGAGATATTTCACATTGCCTTCTATTCTTTCATTTGTTTGGATCTGTTTAACAGCATCTTGATTTCTCATAAAGTCACTAGCTTCCATTTGCTCCAGTCTAACTCTGAAGGAATGAATCTCCTCAGTGAACTTTTGAGATTCTTTTTCCATCTGGCAAATTTGACTTTTTAAGGCATTCTTCTCCTCATTTCCCTTTTGGGCCTCCTTTGCCATTTGAGCTAGTCTATTTTTTAAGGTGTTGTTTTCCTCAGTCAGGCTGTTGACTCTCATTTCATACTTTTCCTGCATCCTTCTCATTTCTCTTCCCAATTTTTCCTCCACTTCTCTTATCTGCTTCTTAAGGTCCTCTATGGCCTGCAACCCACTCATATTTTCTCTTGGAGCTTTTGGAGCAGGATTTCTGACCTCACAGTCCTCCTTCTGTTCCATGCTTACATCCTCTTTGCCCCCCAAATAGAAGTGCATTTTTCTGTTTATTTTGTTTCCTTTGCCTAGGCATGTTGCCACTTAATTACTTGACTTTTGGCCTTGTTGCCACAGTAGGACTCTGCCACCAGACTGGGGAGCTTCCATCCCAAACGTTGGGGTCTTCACAACTTCCAGTTCTAGCAAGTTGGATACCCACTCCATGCCTCCCCTCAGATCACAATCCAGATCCAAGCAGGTTAAAGCAAGAGTGATTAACCTCCAAGACTGATTGCTGGATCTCCCTACACTTCATAGGCCAGGAGCTGATGCTGCCACTGAAGCTGCAAAATGATGAGGCCATATCTCCTCAGTGGCTTCTAGCCCCCAGGGGAGGAAGCTGATGAGTTCCCCTAATACTGGTCCCAAAGTCCATAGGGCACTAAACTCTTACTTTATCCTAAGCATGTCTGTGTTGATAATTCTGGAATTGCCACAGCTGCTGGTGTTCTGGGGTCCTTCCGGCTGGCTACTGGCCTAGCCGCCCTGGGGCTAAAACCTTGGTGGGGACCTGGGCTTGGCTCTCCACACTGGGCTGTTGGCTCCCAGAGCACTGCGCTGGCCCTCCCTGCAGGGCTGCTGGGTTGTCCTCAGTGGGACATTGTTCTGCGGGTGCTGGGATTCCAGAAGTTGTTCAGAGTCCCCTTTTACGTGGTTTGGAGGTGGTCTGGTGGGAGAGCACCTTGGAAATCCTGTTTCTACTCTGCCATCTTGGCTCTGCCAAACACACACATTTTTAAACATTTGTTTTTAAAACTTTGAGTTCCAGATTTTTTCCCCTTCTTCCCTTCTCCTTCACCCCTGCTGGGAAGATAAGAAATTTGATATAGGTTGTACATGTGTTGTTACCCAAATCACTTCCCTAGTAGGTATATTGTGAAAGACTAACTATATTTCCCTCCATCCTATCCTGTTGCCAAGTTAATATATTTTCTCCTTTGATCATATCCCTTTTCAAAAATGTTTGCTTCTAACTACCCTCTCCCCCAATCTCCCCTCCCTTCTATTCTTCTCCCTCTTATCCCTTCCCCCTCTATTTTACTGTAGGGTAAAATACCCTATTCAGTATGTATATTATTCATTCCTTAAGCCAAATTCAGTGAGAATCAGGTTGCCCCATTCACTTTCACCTTCCTGCTCTTCCCCTGCATTGTCAAAGTTTTCTATTGCTTCTTTTATATGAGATAATATACCCTAATCTATCTCTCTCTTTCTTTTTCTCCCAATAAATTCCTCTCTAAGCTCTTAATTTTATTTAACTGTCATTCCTTCATATTCCACTCATCCTGTGCCCTCTGTCTATGTATACATGAACATACAAATGTCCACACTCCCATATACATTTGTATATACATACATCTTCCTATACATACACACACACACACACACACACACACACACACACACACACACATATATTCCCTTCAACTATCTTCAAACTGAGAAAAGTCTTATCGGTTAAAATTATTGTTTTTCCATGTAGGAATGTAAATAGCTCAACTTTAATAAGTTCCTTATGATTTCTTTTTCCTCTTTACCTTCTCATGCTTCTCTTGCTTCTTGTATTTGAAAGTCAAATTGTCTGTTCAGCTCTGGTTTTTTCATCAAGAATGCTTTAAAATCCTCTATTTCATTGAATGACCATATTTTTCCCTGTAGAATTATACTCAGTTTTGCTGGGTGGGTGATTCTTGCTTTTAGTCCTAGCTCCTTTGACCTCCAGAATATCATATTCCAAACCCTTCGATCCCTTAATGTAGAAGCTGCTAGGTCTTGTGTTATTCTGATTGTGTTTCTACAACACACAAATTGTTTATTCCTGACTGCTTGCAGTATTTTCTCCTTGACCTGGGTTTTTGACTGGAATTTAGCTAAGATATTCCCATGAGTTTTCTTTTTGGGATCTTTTTTAAGAGGTGATTGGTGAATTCTTTCTATTTCTGTTTCACCAACTGGTTCTAGAATATCAGGGAAATTTTGCTTGATATTTTCTTGAAAGATGGTGTCCAGGCTCTTTTTTTGATCATGGCTTTCAATAGAATTCCAATAATTTTAAAATTATTTCTCCTGGATCTATTTTCCATGTTAGTGGTTTTTCCAATGAGATATTTCCCATTGCCTTCTATTTTTTAATTTGTTTGGATCTGTTTAAAGTATCTTGATTTCTCTTACTGTCATTAGCTTCCAATTGTCCCAATCTAATTTTGAGTCATTCTCTTCAGTGAGTTTTTGAAATTCCTTTTCCATCTGGCAAAATCAGCTTTTTAAAGTATTCTTCTCCTCCTTGCCTTTTGGGGCCTCTTTTGCCATTTGAGTTAGTCTATTTTTTAAGGAATTATTTTCTTCATTGTATTTTGGGGTCCCATTTAGCAGGCTGTTGACTCACTTTTCATGATTTTCTTGCTTTATTCTTATTTCTCTTCCTTATTTTTTCTCCACTTCTCTTACTTGATTTTTAAAATCTTTCTTGAGCTCCTCCATGGCCTGTAACCAATTCATACTTTTCTTTAGAGACTTTTGATGCAGGGGTTCTGACTTCAATGTCTTCCTCCTGCTCCAAACCTTGATCCTTTTTGTCCCCCAAAAAGCATTCTATGGTCTGTTTGTGCTTCTGTTGCTTGCTTATATCAGCAACCAATTACTTGACTTTTAGGCTCTTTGCAAACTCTGCTTCCAGAATGGAGAGAGAGCTATGTCCCAAATTGCTGGGGTTTTTGCAGGTGCCAGAACTATTAGATGGGTCCCTTCTCTCCAGCCCCTACATACTCTGGCTCACTGGCCACAAACCCTAGGACCACCACCCAAGACCATGATCCAGATCCAGGCAGGTCAAAGCAAAATAAATTACCCTCTGTATAGTCGCTCAGGACTCCTACTATCTGCAGGCCAGGAGTTCTGAAGCTACAGCCACTGCACCTCCTCTGATACTCGCTTCAGGGGTAGCAGCCAGATCACACTCTGCTATCCTCCTCTGGAGTACCCAAATTCCACACTGAGCTTTCACTTTGTCTTTGCCATTTATGGATAGAGAAGTCTGGAAACTGTTACAGCTGCTAGTGATTTACTCTAGAGAAGTCTGCTCCAGCCAGGGCTTATTGGAGGCCACCCTGGAGCTGAAGCCACAGATCAGGCAGGACTGCTCCCAACACACTGTGATGGACCCTTCCTGCTGGCCTGCTGGGCTTCCTTTGGTGGGAGATTTGTTTCTCTCTGCCACTTTGTGGGTTCTGTAGCTCTAAAGTTTGTTTAGAGTCACTTTTTACATGTATTGGAGGAGGTGGAAGCCAGAGCTGTGTGGAAGTCTTGTTTCTATTCTGCCATCTTGGCTCCACCCCAATTGCATAAATTTAGATAATTTACAAGTTTAATTATACTTTTTGGTGCCACCCCAAAATGAACAAAGAAATTATAATGATGACAGCAACAACAAACAGGCATTTCAGAGACAATATATAAGTAAAAAAAGGATGAGTTCTCACCACCCCAATCTTTTTTCATTTTGCAACGAGCCTGAATTTGTGGCCAGAATATAATAATGCCCTGTTGGTTTTTCATTTTGAGGGACCTTGACTACAGTTTTATCAAAGAAAGTACATTAAGATTGGAAGATTATTTGGAATGGATAGGACCTCATCCAGTGCAAAATCTAATCGATGGTCTCTGCTTCCCAGGAAGGACTTCATTCTTCACAAAAACTTCTAACAGATGGCTGTCCACAGTTTTCAACTGGGTGGTCTCATTCTTCAGGGCACATTCACTTCAAAGAAAGATAATACATGATTCAGTGTCACTGCTGCCTGAGAAAACCAGGTTGGAGCTAAGATTCATGGCTCTGAGTTATCAGAATGTCCTAATAAAGTCCTATTTGTAAATGGGCTAATGTTATCTCATGTATGATTTTTCCTGTTTAGAAAAAAACTTTGAGAAAATTAGATCACAGCAAACACACCCAAACAAGCTATTATGAATAATTTTCTGGCTAATTGGTCACTAATAGATATGAAAGCCAGATGGGGATGGGGTAGGAGGGAGATAAAACTAAGTAATGCATAGGGGAAGGAAAAAGGAGTTATCCATTGTCATTTTAATAGATTCCTTCAAGTAGGCAGTGAGATTAGTTTATATAAAGAGTTTGGGGTTGTTCTAGGTGATAGAACCTAGGACTTAGATTCAGGAAGCTCTTACTTTAAATCCTGCTTCAGGCACTTACTAGCTATGTGACCCTGGGTAAGTCACTTATATCCCCGTGCCTCAGTTTCCTTATCTCAAAATGAAGAGGGTGCTTTCTAAATACTCTTCTAGCTCTGAAATCCATGATCTTACTATAATTCAAAATGTATTATGTGACTATGTCATGTGTTGTGCTGGAGGATTCAAAACCCAATGTGACACTGTTTGCCCTCAAGGAATTTAATATTCTATTGACTCTTAAAGGGAGCATGGAACTGAAGGCTTTGGTCAGCTCTGTCTCATTTAAATCAAATTCATGGGCAAGTCCAGACTTCATCCTCATGATGTCATCAGTTCTTTTTGGGAATGAAGAACGAAGAACAACAATCTGGAGGGAGACTGAACATGGGGTAGTTATAACTCTGAAACTTACTACCTATGTAACTTTGGGCAAATTGAGTAGCTTTTGGGGCCACAGTTTCCTCATTTTCAAAAGGAATGGCTTAAACAAAATGGTCTCTGAGGCCCCTTTTACCTCTAGGCCTATGAGCCTATGACATCAATCTTTCTAGATTTCAGTTTCTTCCTTTGTGGAATAAGGTAGTTGGTCTCAATCTCTAAGCTTGCTTCTGTGTTTAAATCTATGATGCTAAGATATCTGAGTTCTCCAATTATCCCTTTTGGCATCCAATCTAATTCAATACACATTGCATTTATTAAGCATCAATTATATGCAAGATGTTCAGACAGGTCCTGGGGAAAGGAGGGGAAAAAAAAGAAAGAACTACTCCCAAAGGACAGACAAACTGTGCATACCCCCTTGATCCTGCAATACCACTACTAGGTCTGTATCCCAAAGAATTAAAAAAAAGTAGGGGATGGGGAGGAGACCTATATATAGGAAAAAAATATTTATAGTAGTCTTTTGTGGTGGCAAAGAATTGGAAATTGAGGGGATGCCCATCAGTTGGGGAATGGCTGAAAATATTGTGCTATATGATTGTAATGGAATACTATTGTGCTATAAGAACTGACAAGCAGGCAGATTTCAGAAAAAGCTAGAAAGACTTACATGAACTGATGCAAAGTGAAGTGAGTAGAACCAGGAGAACACTATACACAGTAACAACCACACTGTGTGACGATGAACTATGAATAACTTAGCTCTACTCAGCAAATTCAGTAATCGAAGACCATTAAGGTCTAAGGATGCTGGGACCCCAAACTTCAAGGACAAAGAATGTGCTGGTCTTCCCTTTAACGAATTTGACTCAAACCTTTTTTCAGACAGAGGTAGGATTTATTAGAACACCACTCTGGGTGGGCAAGATTTTAAGAATCTGCCCTAATGTGACACTTGTATTGACAAGCTGGCCAGACTGAATCTGAGTCATTGGCTAAACTCTTAAGGAATCTGAGCACTTTAATAGAGGCAAGATGGATCTTAAATACAGTGGTCAAGGAGTGGGAAGATCTGGATGGGATTGAACAAGTAATCTGGGGTGATTGTGAAAAAGGACTCTAGGAAGAATTAAGGGTAGGAAGTACTGGGGGCTATCTGGAGGTAACAGACAATGAAGGGCAGCAGAATATTGGAATGTTTGGGGGCCCAATGAAAGGCCAGTTGACTAGGATGGGTCGATGTTTCAGGCTAAAGCCAGAGACTTGGCCATATGGGAAAGTTCAAAGAAAGTTCAGAGTGGGGGGAGGGGTGTTTTCACAGGGCCCATATACCAGTCATTACTATTCCAAAGGACTCATGATGGAAAATGCTATCCATATCCAGAGAAAGAACTAATGGACTCTAAATAAAGATGGAAACATATTATTTTCACTTTTTTTTCCATTTTTTCTTTTTTTGTCTCACAACATGACTAATATGGAAATATATTTTTACATGAGTGTACATATATAACCTCTCTCAAATTGCTCACCATTTTAGGGAGGGGAGAAGGGAAGAAGGGTGGGGGAGAAAATAGAACTCAAAATTGAAAAAAATGAATGTTAAAAATTGACTTTACATGTATATGTGTTACTATCATTACTAATTATACTTTTATATAGAATATATACTATTATTTGTAATTCTATACATATTACTATTACATGTATATGTAATACTATTAAAAGAAAACCTTCTCAAGAAATATCTTTTCTCTTAGTGAATATATCATTTACACAGATAAGAAAGACACAGTGTGAGCTGAGGATAAAGAGAACTCCAAAGAGAAAAGTTAGAGATTAAGAAGGAGTACATTCCATTCATGAAAGATAGTCTCTGAAAAGGCGAGGAGTTAGGAGTTAATACTGAATTTGAGGAACAGAAAGTAAGCTAGTTTGACCAGAACTCTCAATGTTTGAAGGTAAATAATGCTAAATTAGACCAGAGATTGACTGAGGCATATTGTAAAGGGATTTAAATGTTGAGTTAAGGTGTTGGTATTTTTTTTGGATGCAATAGGGAGCAATTGAGGAAACGTAAGCAAGAGCAAGGAATCTGTCAAACTTGTGCTTTAAGAACATCATCGGTAAAATGGAGATGACTACTACCAACACCAGCTTTAGTGTGAGTTGGCATTATTTGTTTTTCTGTCTAGGGAAAATACCAACACCTTAACATAGCGTTTGAAGCCCTTTACTTCTAGAAATTTAAGCCCTTTGGTTTTCCCTTTGACTTTGGGTTTCTTTTTCTTATCAGAGGTATCCAAACAGCAATCCTGAGGGAGGGGATTTGGGGGATCATGGTAGGCTAGCTGTGCTGCAGAGGTGAATACATGCCCTCTTGCCATGCCCCACTTTCTGGTACTTCTGGAGAACATGGGCACAATCTCTGGCTTGACTTTCCCTAAGACTTGGACCTTGTGAAAGTTGTTTGTTGTTGTTTGGTTGTTCAATCATGTCCAACTCTTTGTGACCCCAAAATACTGGAATGTTTTGCCATTTCCATCAACTCATTTTGCAGATGAGGAAACTGAGGCAAACAGAGTTGAATGACTTGTCCAGGGTCACACAGTTATTAAGTATGTGAACTCAGGTCTTTGTGACTCTAGGCCCAGTGCCCTATCTGCTGTCTCACTCATCTGCCCTGGCCGTTCTTTAGACAGTGTAAACCTTAAGTGAAGGTGAAAGGCTTACTCAACAATACCATTAATCCTTCTTATGTTAGCATTTTGTGAATCAATCTTCTGGGAGCATAAAATATGAATTACAAGTTACTTCCTCATATTTAAGGCTTTGTCAATGTGTCTTTGTAAAGCTTCTGTATTTTAAGCATCCCCTTTGCATAGAAGAAATAAATAGTTGTCCTCTATTTGATCTACATTTAGTATTGGGTACTTTTCTACTCCCTTTTTTGGGAAGACCATAATCATGTGTCAAACTAAAACTTCAAGTCAGTGTGGAGTTAGAAAAAGAGAAGGGACTGACCCCTCCTTTAAGAGCCTGTGTCTCAGGACTGTATCTGATCTATATACCAGGATCAGAGATAGGGACTCCTAGATTAAGGAATTGTCCAAGACCTCTAGGCCTACTGGGCATAGAACCAATTTTATGTTGTTATACAACATAATTATGGGGAGGGTTGACACTAGTATCTGGAATAGCTGGAAAGGTCTTGTGCCCATGCTTGTATTTAAGCTGAAATTTGAAGGAAACAAGCATTCATAGGCTTATATGGGCCCAAAGGTCTGGGATTATTATGCTCTGTGCCAATAATGGACCCATCTACCCTTCCTTCATGCACTTGGTCAGGAATGGAATCAGTCTTATGGGGGCCTGGACTCTAATTCAAGGAGCTAGACTCTATTTTCTCAGTCTTTGGTCCCTTAGCTTCCCCACCTCTATGCTCAATGGAAAAATTGCTTAAGGTTAAGCTTTTGGCTCCTGCCTAGGGTATCTCCAAAGATAAGAATAGAAAGGCACACTGTAATAAATAGAGGACATATAATGTTTTCCTACATGCAAAAGAAATGCTATAGCACAAAATACTTTTCAACACCCATTGATAAAAAGACAAATCAAGATTTAATAACAACTTATAAATTCAATAAAGGTTGATATTTAAGTCTTATGAAATAAAACAACAGTTTACAAAACTGTTGAGAAGTTCACATTATTATAGTTCACCGCCTCCTCAACATCCCACTTAGCAAAGTCAAGGCTTGGGTTCCTCTGGGGTCTTCAGTGATACAGAAACTTCAGCTACCAACCCAGTCCACACAATGGCCCCAGGGACTCCACATCTTTTCAATTCACAATATTATTCACAAACCTGCTTGTGCCCATCTCAAAGTCAATGCTTAGTTATGTACTTAGGAAGAGAAATGAAAAGGAGCTGATGGTCCCAGTTCAATCTTGCCTAGTTAATACTTCCATTTGTTCTAACTTCTGTATGGGAGCAGTTGCTGCATGGGCAGAAAGGATGTCAACTCCTCTAAACTCTCACACCAAAAAACTCCTTCATCTCCAGAGCATCCAAGAGCTGGGCTAGCAAATGTGTTGGGGAGAATCAGGAAGACAACTTTACCCTTGTAAAAATTCCACCCCAAGGCTCAACAATCTAGGGCTGGAAAGGACCCACTGAATTCAGCTACTTTGTTTTACAGATAAGAACACTGAGGTCTAGAGAGGATACATGACTTTCCCATACTTTATAGGCAGCAAGTAGCAGATTTAGAATTACAATATACCAGGATCCTCTGAATCCAAATCTCATGCCCTTTCCACTGTAAATGCCTGTTCAGGTCCAGTCACCATGCCTAGAGCTGTGGATCCAAACGCAGTAAGACAGTCTCTGCCCTCAAGTTTACATTCTGAGGTCTTTTCCAGTTCAAAGAAATCTTAAGATTTTAAGAGCAACATCAGAGACTCTAACCTCCTTGCAGGCTCTTCCCTTTCTAACACTCTCCCTCAGGCTAAAGTGTTAAAGGCTTAATGGGTTACCCTACCAGGGATGTTTGTATTTTGAAGGCCAGCCACCCAGAAAGGACAAATTTTAACCCTCCAGTCCCAGCCTGGTGGCAACATTCTTTCCAACCAGAAGGTTATTTATTTCTAACAATCCCCTCCCTGGATAACTGTGTCTGGAAGGCAATAAGCATATATGAGAGGATTGAAATTTACAATTTAAAGAGCAGGAGCCTACTTGAAATTGTCAAGAGCCACCCACTTTCAATCATTTCCTTTTTCCTGAGAACAGAACAAATGATAAAAGTACCTTCCTACACAGCCTGAAAGGACAAGACTTAGAGAGAGAGAGAGAGAGAGAGAGAGAGAGAGAGAGAGAGAGAGAGAGGGAGAGAGAGAGAGAGAGAGAGAGAGAGAGAGAGAGAGAGAGAGAGAGAGAGAGAGATGCTGCTGTTTCATGTCTCGTTTTAATCCTGTTAAACCAGTGCAAGGCTTTGGGGGATTTTTATTTTTATTTTTATTTTTATTTTTCAAATACTGAATAATTATCCCCATGAGATTCAGTCGGAACAGAATTGTAGGAACTGTGCCCAAGCAGAATTCAATCAATAGCTTTGAATCTCCTCAGAGCACGTTCTGGAATATGACTATTCTCTCAGGGGTTAGCTTATTGATTATGGAAAATTGCTCCCCAACTCTCAGTCCTATATAATTACACTCCTCCCCTATACCATATTGCTTTGTTCATCAACACACCCTCCCCCCAGCCCTTATAGCCTCTTTCCCAAAACGATTGCACTCTGGTCAATCAAGGATATAAAAAGATGAGAACACAAAACAGGGATTTTCCGTCTTTCCCAGATAATTCATATTTTTTTTGGTAAACACAAACTCAGGTTTCTGAAATCCCTTTTTTCCCTGGGCTTTTTGTTTGCTGAAGCCTTTTCAAATGAAAACCAGCAGGAGACTTTTTCCTCTATCTTTCCCCATTATATTTTCATCCCAGCACACTGGTATTCATCCCTTAGATTTCTCTACACAAAGTTGTCTTTGTTTGCATTATACCTGCAAGAATAATAGTGAGGAATATAGGAACAAGACTGGTTCTTACCTAGGATTGACTGCTAGATATCCGGCTCTTTTGATCAATAGAGATCATAGCTACCTAATGTCTGCTCTACAGTCCACATGAATCAAATGAGAATGGAGGAGGGAGTTGGGTTTCCACTTTCTTCTTGGCAAGGTACAAGATGTTTTTAATTGGCTCCTATCCGAAGAGAAGACCAAAGTCCCCTGAAATCGGTGTTTCTTCTCATTCAATTTGGAGAATGAGTTACAGGGAGGGTGCCATGAAGGAGAATGGTAAATTACCTATCTGCTCCAGCCTTACTTCCACATGGTTCAAATCTCACATTCTGCTGGAGAACTTTCCAGAAACCACACCCCCCCTTCCTTTAGAAATTGTCTTCCTCTCTCTCTCTCTCTCTCTCTCTCTCTCTCTCTCTCTCTCTCTCTCTCTCCCTCAGTGACTATCTATCATGTCTATATCTTCTATATGTGTAGTTAATTGTACATTGTATTTCTCATTAGAATTAAGCTCCCTGAGGGCAGGGCCCCCTTTTCTTTAACCTTTCTCTATATCCTTAACATTTAGCAGACCTAGAACAAAGAAAATCCTTTAAAAAATTTTTTTGTTGTTGATTAAGATTTAGAATATCTAATTTAGCTTCTCAGCAATACAACGATCTAAGACAATTCTGAAGGACTTATGATGAAAGGTAATTTCCATTTCCAGAGAAAGAACTGGTGGAGACTAAAGGCAGATCAAAGATTCTTTTTATTTTATTTTATTTTTTGTCTGTATTTTCTTTCACAGAATGACTTACATGGAAATGTGTTTTGCCTGACTACACATGTATTATCATTGTAAAATTGCTTTCCTTCTCAATGAGAGGGGAAGGAAAAGAGGGAGAGAAACTAGAAAAAAAGGAATGTAAAAATTGTGATTACATGTAATTGAGAAAAATATATGTATTTGTATATACATATATGCATTTTATGTGTATACATGTATATATGTGTATATATCTGTGTATGTATATGTATGTATGTGTATATATGTATATATATGTATATATATGTGTGTATGTGTGTGTGTGTATATATATATATATATATAAAGATACTGTTTTAGAAGTTGTTATTCCTGAAAAAATTCATCACCTTGTAGCCAGCCTGGTTGTTCTCCCTCTCCATTTCCCATTCTGCAGATGAGAAAGTCAAAGACCAAAGAGGTGAATGAATTGCCCAAAACTGAATAAGGTAAGGTGGAAGAGCCGTAATTCAAGTGTTGGTCATCTGACTGTGAATGCACAATCTTTCTATTGCACCACACACCTATCCCTATAGAGTCTTCAATTTCTTTCTTAGCATCTTGAATTTAGTGATTTTATGGTGAATTATGTGTTATACTTTTAAAGGTTGTTTCATCTTATGTGTGTATATGCCTCCATAGAAAATGTTATATGTTTACATGTCTATACACATATATATGAACACATATTATTTACATATATATATATATATATATGTTTATATATGCCCACACCTCTCTATTTTTAAGGCAGCTAGGTGGTATAGTGGATAGAGCACCAGGTTTTGGAGTCAGGAAGACCCGAGTTCAAATGCAGCCTAAGACAGCTACTACCTTCGTGACCTTGGGCATGTCATTTCACCCTGTTTACCTCATTTTCTTCATCCATAAAATGAGGCGTAGGAAGAAATGGCAGCTCAATTGAGTATCTTTGCCCTATGCTTATCCTACAGGCCACCCAAATTGCCATGTCCTCTCACCCAGGTAATATTTAGACATGTATTTTTTTAGCCATGACCGCAAGCAGCGATTTTTTTTTGATACTGTACGGTCAATTTTAATGCCTGTTTTAGCCATAAAGATTATATTCTTCTATCTAATTTGTACAGTATTTGGACACATTACAAATGAGGCTGAAAAGAAAACTGAATTGACGTCCAGAGGAGAGAAGCAATGGGTTTAATTGCAGTTCTCCTTTGGTTATTTTTCCTGAGGCATCATGATGGAGGGAAAAGAAGCTTGGATTTGGAGTCAGAGGCCCTCTCTTCAAGTCATGGCCTGCCATTTGGCTAACATCTCTAGGCCTCAGCTGCATTTTTGTAAAAGGAGAGAGATACACTAGATGGCCTATAATGTCCCTGCAAAAACTATGAGCACATGTGAGTTTATTGTGTGTTTTATTTTTCTATCTTCCATACATTCAATGTCAAAAACGACAGGGGCTTAAAGGTCTGGGGAGAAACCATTCTGCTCTTCCCCTTTTCCCTCTAAGGAATCCCTACTTATAAGGAAAAGGACTAAATTGTATATTACAGGAAATTAAAAAAAAAAAAACAAAAAAAAAACAAAAAAGATTTCATTCCTTTGAAGTGATTTTGGTTAAAAAGGCACGTTCATAGTCTCACTATTAAATTCACAATAACCATGTGGGGTTAGTTAATGTAAGTGTTATAATTCCCCATTTTTGGAAACTGAGGTTCTATAAATGAATAGCCCAAGGTCACTTAGATATTAAGTAGAACACTGTAAAGTAAACCATTCTTGACACCAAATTAAATGTTCTCTCCTCCCCCCCATCCCAGTGCATTACAGAGTACTTCAAAAATGTGAAAATTCTGCCTCTTTAATTTATTTTTTAAATATATATTTATGTATCTTCATTTGTATACTTGTCAACACTATTCTACTGTAGACTATAAGCTCCTTGAAGGCAGGGACCATTTCATTCTTGTGTTCATATTCCAAGAGCCTGAAGAGTATGGGGCATAAAGTAAGAGCTTAAATGGAAGAAATGGTAATAATAATAATAATAATAATAATAATAATAATAATAATAATAATAGACAGTGAGTAAAGGCATTTATTGCTGCTGCTTTTTCTGTTGATTGAATGCAAATGTATATTTGGGTTGCCTTTGTTGTTGTTGTTAAATACCACTACTGACTATGAAATACCTTCCCATTCCCTGTCCTAAAGTCACCTTCAGTCACCACCAAAGCCTCCCCAGATTTCTAATGCCAGAAAACTGCTCCATTTACTGTAAAATAGGGAGAGCTCTGCCCATACTTGGCCTACATTTGGTATCCACTAACATTGTAATGTTCTCCTATGATAAAGCATTCCTCTTAGTTGGCCCATGTGCTTTCCATTGTGTGAGGAAATTGTTAGGTTAGCATTATTTGAAATAATTATTTGAATCTAATCTACTAGCTGTCCCTTTTATAAAAATTAAAAGAAATATAAACACTCTGCAAATGTACCCCATAGGGACAATTAGACACTGTACCCTGTAGCTGACTGTGAGATTGAAATGTGCCTCAGATATTGCTTCTGTTGAAGGGAGTGGTGGGATCAGAGGGAAAACCACATTTATCCTCCTTGGGATACGTGACAGGCTTTACAATCAGGGACTGTCATTTGTTGTGACCAGATTCCCAAGATTTCATCTCAATAGCTTCGAACCTGGTGAAAAATTCTGTAAGAATGACCTTTTCAAGGTGATAGTGTGTTAATTGACACACTGGCAGTTTGTGAATCTTGGAGTTGCTCTGACAAGTTCCCCGTCCTGTGCTCAGGCAGTGATGCTGAAAGCAATTTGTTCAAAAGTTGGGGTGGGAAAGACCAGTGTAAAAGTGCAGTCTTTTTCAATGAAACCCAAGCCAATAAGTATTTTTAAGCACCTAGTCTTTCTAAGACTTTGTATAGTTCCTGGGGACACAAACACACACACACAAAATAATGAAACTAAAAATCAGTTTGTGCCATTAAGGGCCTTATATTCTACCAGACTTCTTTGCATCACTGGTCTTTTCCCCTTGTGTATATGTATGTGTGTTTATGTATACACACACCATATACACATTTACATACATACATACATACATACATATGTGGGCAGCTAGGTGACTCACAGGATAGAGTGCCGGGCATGGAATCTGAAAAACTCATCTTCCTGAGTTCAAATCTGACTTCAGACACTTCCGAGCTATGTGACTTGGGGTAAATCACTGTTTGCCTCAGCCCTGTCTGTTTCAGTTTCTTCATCTGAAAAACTGCCTGGAAAAGAAAAGGCAAATAATTCCATTATTTTTGCTAGAAAGTCCCCACATGGGTTCATGAAGAGTTGGGTATGACTGAAACAACAGAACAACAATAAAATATCCATATAGTTTTAGAAATGATAACTTCATGAGCTAACTCTTTATATCCATCCATTCATATGTAAGATGTTTGCTTATGTTGCCTAGTAAGTTATGCCCAGGTGGGCTTGGCAATGAGGCTCATGGACAGTCTTTGTTAGATATCTCTAGAATCTTAACTATGCCTTTTCTAGGGAAGTTTTGATTCTTCCCTGAAGGGGAAAAGGAAATTGCGGTCACAACTGTATCCTCTTCTGATCTCTTTAGAGAAGGGATAGTAGACTAGAATTATATCTCTCTGTCCAACAAAATATTGCTCATTTAAGGGATTTATTTCAGATTTAAGCCAATTTTCCTGGTGACTATCCCTTAACAGGGAAGAAATGCCACAAGATCTATTCCAAAACTTGACTTTTTTTTTTTTTACCAAATATACATTACACAAAGACCATCACAATAGTGAATTGCTTAAATAAACCCATTCAACCAAGCTGATAGTAAGGAGAAATCAGAGACATTCTACAGATTAGGACATGACAGACGAAACACTGAATGAATGAGCCCTCCCACTTGAAGCAAAATATCTCAGCTCAACTGAGAGTAGATAGTCCATGATTTCAATCAAGGGGAAACTCCCTGAAGTCTCCAGTGTGGCAGGCTGGAAATAGGGATATGCTTGATGTGCCAGGTCCTCTATATGCCACCTTCTTTCCCGAATTTTTTCTCTCTCTGCAGGTACTTCTCCTTGAATAGACCTGGAATAGAATATAAATTCTCTTGAAGTCTCTCAGTGAAAGTGGACAGCAGAAGGGAAATCTTCTGTCTAGCTCTCATAGACTCTACCCTTCACACAGGTACTAAGGATTGACTCATCATTCTCTTTACCAGTAGGAGTGCATGTTCAGTTGTTTCAGTCATTTCCAACTCTTTGGGACCCCATTTGGAGTTTGCTTGGCAAAGATACTGGAGTGGTTTGCCATGTTCTTCTTCAGCTCATTTTACTAAGGCGAGCAGGATTAAGTGACTTGCCCAGGATCACACAGTTAGGAAGTGTCTGAGGCTGGGTTTGAAATCTGGAAGATGAGTCTATCCACTGTACCACCTAGCGGCTCAATGGGAGTATTATGAAAGGCATATGTTTGAACCCTAGACCAAGTCTATACACACACGCATATATACATATGTGTATGTGTTTGTATATATATGTATGCATGTATGTATGAATTCTTTCTGTTTTTTTTTCTGTTTGATAAGCCTGTGGTTATTTGTAATTCTACATATGCATTCTGATGTTTTTGTTACAAATAAAACATCAAATCCAACTAGTGTATGTTTCTTAGTATGTTGCTTATTTTCCAAGATCCCATATGTTGGAAGACGTGCTTAGCAAACAGAGAATGAGAAGCAATTTTCAGGATTCAAAAGTTGACTCTCCCACTCACTTGTATAGCCTTGGGCAAGTCATTTCCCTTCAGGGCATTGTTCCCTAATCTGTTGATTGAAAAGGTTGGACTAGATGATCTTTAAGGCTCTCTGCCTACTCTAAATCCTATGATTTTATAAGGCCTTGATGAACATACCTCACCATGTGACTCTTGCCTCCCCATATATGTGCCATATATATGTGCTCCAGAAGAAAATGTGCTAAGAGCAAAACTGTTGCTTCACCATTTACTCTGATCTGTCTTTCCTACCAATCTATGGCCCTTTGGGTGCTTTTCATGAGACCATTGTGGTGTACAAGCTGCCCCCATGACTTGAACAGAGCACCCTCCTCACCTTCAGCTCCTAGAATCCTGAGCTTCCTAGAAAGTGAAGGTCATATTCTTCTCCCTGCAGGTAGCCTGGCCTGATCTCTTTACTCCCTCTTGACATTGCTTTGTGTTACTTCTTATAAGTTTTGGATTTACTAATCTGTGCACATGTAGAACTCTCTGTAGTACCATGTAGGTTTCTTGAGGACAAGGACTATTTCCTGTTTATCTTTGTACTCTCAGACGCTTATCACAGTGGCTGCACCAAGTGGGCAGGCACATATAAATCTTTGTTGCAATGACTTATTGACTTGAGATCGTCAACCTGGCACAGGGGGAAAGAGCATTGGACTTAGATTTGGAGGATATCCATCTGAATCCTGGTTCTTCTATTTACCACCAATGCGACCTTGGACAAGTTATTGTTTAACCTTTTTGTGTCTTGTTTTCACCAACGGTAAAATGAAATTGTCTAGTCTAAGGTCTGAGGACCCTTGCAACTCCTAATCCAGAAAGTTAAGTACCATTAGGAAGGCAGCTTCTATTGTGTTTGCCTTAAGACTGTCTATTACAGAGTAGGTATTGTTATTTAAATTTAAAACTAATCAAAGACCAAAAAATTCTAAGTCCTAAGCAATGCAGGAAGCCTCTTTCTTCGTATGTAATAAAGAGAATTAAAGAGCAATTTATGACTTTAAAGGAAAAAAAAGTTTCTTTCTTTATTGTTTAAACTCATTTCCTAGTAAGAGAGAACATTTGCTATAATTTCTTCATCCTTGGGAAATTTGTGTAAAAATATGTTTTAATGGGCTTCAGCAGAGTGCCTCTTAGGGAAATGAGAAATTGCTTGGAATTAATTAACTCCAATCAGTTTATTAATGTTTATGATGTTTATGTGTCCAATCTGGCAAAACCTCCAGGAATGTCAATCTTCTTAAGGGTTCCCCCTCCCCCCCTTGAAGAAGGGTCAGATCTTTTTCAAATAGCTTTTCAGTATTTTTGGCACCATGAAGCCTCTGATGTCTATAATATCTAACAAAAATCAATGTTCTGAATCTAAAAAAAAAGTCAGGCCAATCTTTATTCACTAATAAAGTCAGAGTCACAGATAAAGGGAAAGATTGGAAAAGTTTAAAGCTGAATTCACATCATTACAAAGGCTAGAGGTGTGTGTAAGCTACTTGGGACTTTTTCATTCTTTCTGCTTGGAGTCCCATCACTTAGCTCAGTGCTTGACACGTTGCGATTGGGAAGTACCTCTTGGTTGATTGATGACTACCTGGTCCTCTAAACATCCTCTGATCTGCATGTAGACAATTCAAGTGTGGGTTGACATGATATGTTATCACAAATAGCATTCATATAGCACTTGAAGATTTGCAAAAGACTTTACTTGTTATCTAATCTGCTCCTCAAAACAACTCTGCATATTTGGTGCTATTATTGTACCCATTTTAAAGATGAAGAATCTGAGGATGAAAGAGGTTCAACAATTTATTCAAGATCACACAGCTAGTAAGTGTCTGAGGGTGGATTTGAATTCAAGTCGTCTTGACTGATTTTAGCACGTACTATCTATATGCCTTAACTGATATTTTAGCTTTATAATAATGTAGGTATTCAACTTTCATAGAAATCTGGCTTTGATTTGTTTTTGTATATACTTTCTATGTGCTTACTAGTGTGCATATTATACCCCCTATTCCTTCAGCTCTGTCAGTCAATAAACATTCATGAATGCTTATTGTTCCAGGTACTGTGTTAAATACTGGGAATTCATATAGGGAAAATAAAGATGGTGCCTATCCTCAAGGAACTTTCAGTCTAATGAGATAAGACAATAACATAAGAGAAAGCTGAAAAGGTGGTTGGTAGGGAGAAGGTCCCTGGCACAGGAACATGGTGGAGTCCAATATAAGCAGTACAGCTCGAAAGAAATGGAGAATTGGCTGGCCTGGGAACCTCTTTAAAAATGGAGGCTTTGAAACAAGGAACAAAGGAGCCAAGAACAAAAGGAGCAAAGAATCTCTCTCCAGCCTTCCAGTCAGAGGGGCAGAGGCTACTGAAGGTACTGATGAGGTGGGAGTACCAAAGCTGAGACTGGATTTCTATGATGCATTTCCTGGAGATAAGTCTTCCTGGAGTATTTGATGGAATCCAGTCAAGTTTGTGCAGCCTCCCTTTAAAGAGGACTCCTAGGCCAGTAAGCTCTTCATTTTCCAATTGCTATAGAATGGGTTCAAGTTTCAACAAACTTTGACAGTTACTCCCTTCTCCAGCAATTTAACCTGAAGAGTCTTAGGCAACTCTCTAAGATGCTAAAATGTAGGGGTATTATAGACTTGTGTGATAGAGGGAATTTCCTCATTGGGACTATAAAGAAAAAAATTCACAAATGAGTTAAACAATGATAAATAAAACATTATAAAATGATTTATTAAACAATAAAACTTAGTAAAAATTATCTTATTTGGGGCTCACAATCCCTGTAAGGTAACTATTTTACCCAGACATTATGCCCTTTATAAATATATATGTTCATCCATAAAGGAACTGATACTAAGAAAGATTCTGACTTACCTATGATCATATAGCTAATAAAGGACAGGTGTTGAATTCAACCCATTCCTTTCTGACTGAAAATCTGGAAGTGTCTCTGCTATACCACACTGTCTCCTGTTAGAATAATACTGCCATTTCACTTTAAGCTTGGGAAAAAACACTTTATAGAAGTGTCAGATCTCACAACAACCCAGGCAAATAGGGGCTATGACTCTCCCTATCATGTAGATAAGAAATCTGAGGCTCAGAGTGGTTAAGCCATTTACCCTGTGTTATACAGCTAGTAAGTTATCTGAGTCTGCATTAGAACCCAGATCTGCTTCAATCTTAAGTCCAAAATGAAATTCTTCCTGACTGTATCCAACTTTCTGAGGACCCAAGAGATTAGGAAAATTGTGTGTGTGTGTGTGTGTGTGTGTGTGTGTGTGTGTGTGTGAAAGAGAGAAAGAGAGAGGGGAGAGAGAGAGAGAGAGAGAGAAATCTGATTACTGTATTACCATTCTTGTGAATTAATGAATTTGCTAAATCAGTGAGTTTGGGGTTTGTGCTGAAAATCTAAAATAGCACAGGGGAAACCAAAAAAAAAAAATATATATATATATATATATATATATAGCAACATACTGACAGAAGAAAATAATTTTTCCCCCATTGGTTATTATGAAATACTCGTATGTGAAAGAAGAAATAGTCATTTGTTCAGAACTATGGAGCTGACCTTTTCAAACCTGCAGAGAGAAACTGCATTTTAAGTTGATTCTTAATTTACAATAATAAACCCAAACTACTTTGTCTCCTCCAATTGTTTCTTCTTGTTCAGTGAATCTGTCAATCTGAACTTGAAAGGCTGTCTACTCTAAACTCTTCATTTTAGAGATGAAGACACTGAGGCCCCAAGAACTTATCTTACTGCACATGTATAAAATCACCTATAAAATGTGAAGATGATAACACTCATCAGTGGTTCCAGTCCTGGGTTTGGAGGCAGAGCACCTGGGTTCATATCTTAGCTCTTTTTCTTTCTATCTTTGAGACCTAGAACAAGTCACTTAATCACTCTGGACTTTAGAGGCCTCTTTTAAACAATGAGGAGCTTGGATTCATTGATCTCTAAGGTTCTTCCCACCCCCAAATTTATGAGCCTATGAATTAAAGCCTGCCTATAATACAAGGATGCTAAGTTGATTACCAAGCCAGAAAACATGAATCTCTTTCTCTCTTAAAATAAAACAAAATGAATGTAAAGTCATAAGCAGCTGGAAGGTATATTGTAAATAGGGACCTGGAATCAACAGGGATCTGGTATTTAGAGGAAAACAAAAACATTATATCCCTGGAAGAAATGTAGTTCATTTTAAAAAATCTCAAGTCACCAACAAGTAGCCCCCTATAGTTACTGTAATAACTGATATCCAACTCTAATGTACAAGAGCAGGTGGGAGGTCAGAGGCTTGGGGTAGAGGCTGACCTTCAAAAATTCGATTTGGATGCACTTTTGCAAGGTTATTTTGAATGTGTTTGTGTGCAGGGGGTTGAATTCAAACTCTGACTGTGTCACCTCCAGATAGTTATTCCTTCCTTCTGGGCCTCAGTTCCTTCATGTAAAATGAAGTTGGAATAGTTGACCTTCAAGATCTCTCAAAGTCTATGATGGCAGGATTCTAGGCCAATGACTTTCTTTGGTCCCTGAGCTCTTGCTCCTATATATCCCTGCCATTCAATGGGGCAGCCAATTACATTGTTCCTTTCCAAAGGGAAATGAGAGATTGTTTCTCCAGCAAACCAAGGAGACCATTAGTAAATCTACAGCTACCCCTTTGGATGAATCATAGGTCTCATTTGATCTTTGTATATTAAACAGAGGCTGCCAGATTTCCATTTTGCTCTGTGCTTCAGGAAGGAAGGGATATTTACACAAAGAGCTAAGATGGAGGGAATGAAATGGCCAGGACTATCATTGCATTGATCCATCTGCCAGAATGTAATTTTACTGAAGTCAGGGACTTTTTGTGCCTTGAATGCAATAGGTGTTTGATGATGACAGCAATGAACAGAGCAGCTTTGTGCCAAATTTAACTCTTTGTTTCTGACAATTAACCTGCCCTTTGCTGCTGAATCTTGAGGATTTGATGCCATTACACTGTCGATGTTTTCAAGGTAAAACTGATATTTAAGTGCAACAATGACCAGAGTAACAAAGAATGTTTCAGTGGGGAGGTTCACCAGCACACATTTATTAAGCACTTAGTAGGGGCAAAATGCTCCACTTTTAGTGTCGTTCAGTCACTTCAGACACTTGTGGGTTCATTTGGAGTTTTCTTGGCAAAGGTATTGGAGAGGTTTGCCATTTCCTTCTCCAAGGAGATTTTACACATAAGGAAACTAAGGCAAACAGAGTTAAATGATTTGCCCAGGGCCACACAGCCACCAAGTGTCTGAGACTGGATTTGAATTTGAGTCTTCCTGACTCCAGGTCTTGTGCTTTAAGCACTGTACATCCTAGGTACTGTGACTACAAAGGCAAAACTGAAATACTCCATGCCCTCATCTTTTACTGAGATAATATTTTTAAAGTGTTGAACACAGTGGCTTGCACATCTAGGTGCTTAAGGAATGCTTCTTTCTTTCCTTTCTACTTTCCCTGTGATTTCCTAGTCTAAAAAATGCCATTTTCCTTTCAAGTTTTTTTTTCTTGATTCTAATATTATATGACCCCGAGGGTCTGATACACAAAAGATGGTCAGTATTTATTTTCTTAATGAATGAGAGATTCTAGCTTTGTTACCCTAAAGATAAACTTCCTTTTTATTCCCCCTAGGATTTTGTAAGAATATTCTTATTCTTCATTTGTCATTATGCTATATCCGTTTCCCTTGAAGTTCTTCTGCTCAGACTCTTAGTCGTGTGGAGATTTGCCTGGCTAATTCTCAGGCTGTCAGCACCTAGCAAAGAGCCCTGTAATAGGGATGTCAAGGGCCTCCTTTGACCTTGATTATAAATCTCATGAAATAAAGGAACAAATGACATCAAGTTCTTTGGTCTGAGTAGTCTGGATTCTTTCAGTAAATTATATGCTTAGGAACTGAATATATTGGAAGTTACATTTGCTCTTCCATGGCACAGTTCCTGAGGGCTGCAGGGACACTCTGCTGCCCTTTCAACTTTTAAGACATTATGTGGTATGCTTTCCTGCAGCCTTCCTAGAAGATGGAAAGAGTCAATACAATTTTCAAAATGCAAGACATTGAATCCGGAAGTAGTTACTATTCCAAGATAGTTATCTTTCTTGAGGGTCACAGGGGATAATGCACTACTTTTGGAGTCAGGAGGATGATTCTGACCTCAGATACTTTTTTTTTTTTTAAATTTAAAAAGTGGATTTTATTACTGCGGAACACCACGGGACTACCGGGGTACATGGTCACCTAAATCAGACAGCAATTTTGCACAATGTACAGGTTTTATAGAGGTTCCATAGCCAGGCTACATAAGCTGAAACCACAGTGATGTAAGCTGAAACTCCAATGATTGGTCAGTGTTTACTTGAAAGTACAAATTAGTGATTGGTCAGTATTCCCGCTGGAGCCAAAACCTAGGCTGGGACTCCCACCCACAGATCAATCAAGGGTAAGCAAGGGGCGGGGATTCTGCCTGTTTACAGATTAAGTAAGGTGGAGTTCTCTGTTTTACAAATCAATGAAGGAAAGGTTGGGCTGCCTGTTTTACAACTAGGAAGGGTGAGTGGATTTGTGTCTGACATTCAGGAAGGGCAAAGTGAAAAATCAAAGAGGGAAGGGCAGAGTGGAGCTGTGTCCAACATTCCCTACTCTTTCTTGTAGGTATATCAAACCTTTGACATAGCTGGGTTCACATCTAGGGGTCACATCTAGATTACCCAATTCTGTTCCTAAAGGATGTGGGTCCCTGATAATTAAAATTAATGGAGTTAACACTGGATTTAAGGAATTGTAGAAAACAATGAGATAGGGTCCTACAATTAAGGCTAAGATCAGGAGGAGAGGCCAATACCAATACCAAGGCTGATATCAATTTAGTGAGTTAGGGGGATGTTCCAGGGGAACAGGGACTGATACCCATTCTCAGAATCTTCCAGTTCCCTCTGTCCATTAGCAATATTCTGGCTTACCAACTTCAGACTCTCCCTCACCACTCCAGAGTTGTTGCACAGAAGCAACAGGCCTCACCAAGGACTGCACACAGGCCACCCTGTTTAAGAAGGTCAAGTCTCTGCGGTTCTGAAGAACCACCTCTGCCAGAGAGTCCACCTGTCTTTCCAGGGCTGAGATGGACTGCTCTATGTGGGAGAGGTCAATATTTACCTGTGTACTTAAGGCCTGATAGTTGGCCTCCCCCTTAATCAAGGATGCCATCCTAGTCGCTGCAGAACCCACAAGACCCAAGCCCACTGAGATGGGAATGAGGAGTGGTGCTGCCTGTCTTTGGCGGTGGTTCAGTTGCCCTGAGAGAAAGGTGACTCGGGGAATTATGGCCACTAGGATACACAGGGGGCCCTCGGTGTGTTGTTGTCTAAGGAACACTGCAACAGAGACATACTGGGTAAGGCCATCATGGCATGCCCACCAGGCTCCTAGAGGGATGTAATGGAAATGCACATTTAAAGATCTCCCCTGCTCCTAGCTTAAGTGCACCTGGAGCCTATGGTGGGAGGCTTGTTTTTCAGGAAAGCCCACACCTTGATACTTTGTGATTGGGCAGTGGGTCAAGGAGGTTGTTACATTCTCTGAGCCAAGAGAAGGCTATATAAACCCTGAGGAGAGGCTTTGCTTTGGGGCTCACTTTGAGAAGTGTTGTGTGATTTGACCAGATGAGACTCTGGGAAGCCGTTGTTGAGAGCCCCCCGGCTTTGAAAACCCAGATGTTGATGCTTCCCTCTCTGGTAACTGTGATTTGGTATTGATGCATGTAATGTTGGGACAGTTTGGAAGCCTGTCTGTTTGATCTGTAAGTTCTGTCTGTATAATCTGAAGTTCAGGGTGCTGACCTTTTCCCCCCGAACTAGGTAATATATGTTTGTTTGATTAAAGTAAGCTTGTTAACCCATTTTGAGTTGCTTTCCTTTTGAAAAGCAGATCTAAGAAGCTGTGTTGGCAGTCACCCTGGGGATATTGGGGTGCTTGCTTCTACAAGGGACAGGGAAGTAGTCTGAGCTAGAGGTCTGAATACTGAGAGCTGGATAAAGGGGTGTTGGATGATATGAGGCAGAAACCTGTTCCCTGTACATCCCCAAGGGAGAGCCTTGGGTGGTCCCAATCACAATTCTGTGTTGGAAATAGGGGTGACTGAGGCATTTAGTGCTACCCCTACTTAATACGGAAGCTGGGGTTCAACACAAATCCAGAAATCTTTTCCCAACATGTGGTTAAAGCTGCTAAGTGTTTTATGAACAACTGACAGAGGGGCAATTAAGGGGACCTAGAGCTTCCTGAACCTTGGAAGATGAGGGGAGCATATGACCTGACAGGGGCCCATGTGGTGACAGCTGGTATTGTGATTTGGACATTAGGGTTCCCTATTGAGGCAGGGATAGCTAATCAATGGGATGACAATGGGGGTCGGGCACAGAAGGCTTTTTGGTTATAGTCAACACTGAGGTCTTTCCCACCTGCGTTTCCTCCTCCCCTTCAGGGACTATGATTCCCAGGACGAGAAACCAGGGTTTCCCAGGTGGGGTGAGAGGTATTTTGAATGGTGAAATTTGGGCATGGGTTGCTAGGGGGCAGACACAATTGTATGGATTTGGAGCAATGGGTCCAGTCCCTCACTACTGCCTGCCTAGTAGCACAGGGAGGCACCAGAACTAGGAGAGGGGAGGTGGTAAACTGTGACACAAGCACAGGCGCACGGACATCCTGTATCTGAACAGAGTAGGTAGCCTGCATCTACTGGTGGCCCCCCAAATAGTCCAGTTCTGGGGAACAGGGAGTTGAGGGGTAGCTGGGTGCTCCAGTTCTGGAAAAGTCCAGGATTGTCAATTTCCTGTGGTTAACACCCAGGTATAGCTTGGTCTGGGGGTATGGGGATTGGGGGGGGGGGGCGCGCAAGGAGGTAAAAGGGGAATCAGGGAGAGGATCGGATAGTCTTAGCTTTAGGGGGTGCTCGTGGACTTCTGTTTTCCATTCCGAGGTGACAGCAGGCTTCACTCTGGTGCAATGGAGTCATGTGGGAATACAGTCCACTTTGACAGCAGTAGGTGTAGTGGGGATCATGACGTGTGGTCCCTTCCACTTCGGCTCCAGACCATGAATTTCTTTTTACCAGCACAGAATCCCCAGGTTGAAACAGGTAAGCTGAGGCGGAACTTGGGATCAGGATCAGGAGAGCTGAGGGAAGGAGTTTTTTTGAATCGCCTGCAGACCCTGAAGGATAAGGGAAGAGTTAGTGATTTCAGCTTTTAGGTCTTCCCGGATTAGAGGAAGAATGGGTGGTGATCTTCCATATGTTAGGGAATGGTCTGGACTTTCTCAGCCTTGAGTTCTGAGCTCTGAGAAAATTTCAGATGCCGGCTGCTCAAGGAAGTCAAAGCTGAGAATCCGGGGACCTGACCCAATTCTCATGGGGAAGCCAAACCTTATCTGCTTTGTTCAGATTTTCATAAATAGACTTTAAAACAGTTTGAATTAACCTGGTGTTAAAAATGTTATCTTACTTTTCTCTCAACTAAAGTATCTCTGATTAAAATAAATATCAGGCACCCGAGTACTCTGTCATTCCAATCACCTGATCATTCCCCCCCTTAAACAGCTGGGACCCAAAATCATTTGGGTAGATCTATGTTTCATAGGGAGCTGGGTACACAGATTATATATACAGTATACAGTGAATACAGATTCACTCAGGAAGAGATAATTCAGAAATTGAATCCTTAACATACATTCAGTTACAAATGTTAACTTTTGCTTAGAGCATGAAACTACTACAAATTCAGATCAAAACACAAGATCTCTTCTGTTTTTTACAATCTCATTAAACCTAGATGAAGAAAGTTAGTTGAAAACTTAAGATGATCTTAAGCAGTTTGCATAACTTTCTGCACATGATCTAATTCTAGATGAGAAATAACATTAAATTTTCAACTAAGCTGACAAAAAACTCACAAATGTAGAGATTACATTCTTAGGGGTGTGTCAGATCAGATCTCAAAGCCTGGGCCTGATCAATAACCTGAGGACAATCAGAGACAGTTGGGGAGAAAAAAGCCAGTGGGTCTCCACTGAATGAGGGTTGGAGATGGAAAGGGGCTGACCCAAAAAAAGCTTATCAGCTTCTTTAGCAGGGAGGGCCTTGGCAACAATGGCCTGGAGGCAAAGGGCCCTCCAGCAGCTACAGAATCCAGGGGCCCAGGATTTTTGATTAGCTGTAATAGTATTCCTACTTCAAAAATGTTTCTTAAGTACACTTAGCTAAATAGACCTTTAGATACACAATACAGTCTCAGAAAGATGGTAACAAATTAACAATGAGTATCAAATGACATCAAATGACCTATCAATTGACATCTATTGACCTTAATCAATTTTGGCATGGATACAAAGTTAAACAGATACCAACATATGCCAGTCATACAATTCTGATTACAAGTATTTCACAAATGCTATTAATTTTCCTTTTACAAATTGAAGGAACAAGTCAAGCTGAGATAGCAAAAAGCTTGTTTGTTTGTTTGTTTTTAAGCAATCCCAATATCCTATTTCCAATTTCTTAAAGATTGAATTCTTAGTTAAATTGACCAGGACTTGTAAATTGTAAATTTTCCAAATCAAAATTTCAAAATATTGCAACCACAGGGAGAATTTTGGTGGACCTTTTAATTTGCCAATCTCAAAGCTCCACACTTAATTGGCTTTAATTGGTCAGGCAGGAGATTTTTAAATTTGACAAAGAGGGGCCTGCCTCCCCCCACCCCAGCCAAGGCCATTGAGCCACGTGGCCAGCCAAGCCAGGCTCAATAAGGCCAATTAGGCTGGGTTAATGGATTTCCTGAGGGGATGGCTGACTCAGAAGAGGGTTCTTCTGAAAACTAAGATATCTTCCCAGTGGAAATCAGAAAAGCTCCCTTGAAGGTGCTCTTCTGATAGCCACTCTAAACAACTGAGCTCAGGACAAAATTTTACGAACACTCAAACAATCCTTATCCACTTGTTTGCTTCCCGCAGATTCTGAACAGAAAGCAAATGGGCTCGAGTGAGCTTAGGACAGACAAACATATAACCAGACCAGACACGGGCAAGAGGGTCGACATCTCGAGCCTTGCCTGGGGAAGAGGTGCCCTATGGGGGCACTATAAGCCTCATCAGGCTCTCTTTCCCTCCAGACATTTACCAGTATATTTAACCAGAAGTACGTCGAGGGCACTTAACCAGACAATTACCGGCATATTTAACCAGAAATACCGCGGGTATTTAACCAGGCGTTTACCGGCATATTTAAACAGAACAGACATACCATGAACAACATTTAACTTACCCCCCAAACTGGAGGCCCTGGATCCACGAAAAGCTGAATGAGGAGCAAGTCAGAGTCAGGAGGCAGGCGCAATCTTCTCTCCTCGAGACCTGGGGCCCTGGAATGTCATCAAGGGCTAGCCACCTCCCCCCCGCCCTGAGGGCTCAAGGCAAGCAGATGCCTACCCCCGGAGGCTGAGAGCTCTTCTTATTTGGGAATCTTTGGGGTGACGCAGAACACCCCAAATCTCACTGGGGCCTCCAAATGTTGTACCTTAATAAAAGTGAGACAGAAGATCCCCAAGATTAAATTTAAAAGGTGGATTTTATTACCGCGGAACACCACGGGACTGCCGGGGTACATGGTCACCCAAATCAGACAGCCTGACTTCAGATACTTAATAGATCTGTGACCTTGGACAAGTCACTTAACCCAGTTTGCCTCAGTTTCCTCATCTGTAAAATGAGCTGTTGAAGGAAATGGCAAACTACTCTATATCTTTGCCAAGAAAACCCCAAATGGGTTTTGTGACCCAAATGGGGTCACAGAGAATTGGACACAACTGAAATGATTCCACAAAAATTATCTTTATCAAGCTTCTTAAATCACAACACCTGTTATAGAATGTTGGCATGGAAGCCCTAGTTTCTGAAATCGTTTAACTTAGTAGTGGTGCCTTTTCATAGTAAGCAAAGTGTTGGATCTTAAGGGAGGTAACCAAAGTTTGAATTTTCAGTCTGCTTCTTATTAGCTATGTGACTTTTGAGAAGTCACAACCCTTCTATATCTCATTATTTCTAATTGGTCAAAAGAAGAGGCTTGTTACAATCCTTCCACTCATCCAATTGTGAAACATCTGAGACATTACTGAACCTTTAGTCTCCCTTTCCAACACCTTTACCTCCCCATATCCAATAACTTGCCATATATTACTGATTCCACCTTTATAACACATATTGTACTCTCTCTTTCTGCTCACACAGCTACCCCCTTAATGTGGTCCTCATCACATTTCACATGAACTATTTACAAAAGACTCCTAGTTGGCCTCCTGAACCACTCTTGACCCTCATCAATCTTTCTTTTTTAATATATTTTTTTCAGTGAACAAACTCTTTTCTCCCTACAGTGCCCTGCTGCCCACTGGGAGAAAGGAAAATGAAACAACAAAATACATGGAAACTATACATAGTCAGGTAGAACAAAACATTGCTCCTCCACTCCAACCCCAGCTAACTATCCCCTTAGTTTAGGCTTTCTTCACTTGTCACTGACATTGTTAAAGAGCCTCCTAGTTAGAGTCCTGAACCACTTTTTACCCTTTCCTATGAATTATTTTGGTATTGTTGGGTAAAAAGATAGCTATGCACAGTTTAGTAACATTTGAAGGCATGGTTCCGGATTGCTTTCCATAATGGCTGGATCATTTCACCTCCCCACCAAAAGTACATGTGCCAGTTTTCCCAATGGGCTTTACAATATTTGTAAACTTCCTTCTTTTTTTCTGTCATCTTCACTACTCTGATGAATGTGAGGTAGAACCTCAGAATTGTTTTAATTTGAATTTCTCTAAGTACTGGTGATTTTGAGAATTTAAATTGTGTGGCTACTGAGAGATTTGGCTCATTTATATTCTTTGACCATTTATCAATTGGAGAATGGCTCTTATTCATATAAATTTGAGCCATTTCCATATACATATGTCTATACATATGACATATATAGACATATATATTGAAAATGAGAGCTTTGCCAATTATTACCTCTCCTGGCTGTCAAAATAATTTTTCTAAAATCCAAGACTATGTCACTACCCTTTCAAAGAGTCTATCTATTGTCTCTAAGTTCATATATCAACTAACCTTGGCAGCTAAAGCCCTTTCTAAAATGGCTGCAGCCTACACTTCCAGTTTTATGGCACATTATTCCCCTTTATAGATCCAACATTCCTACAAAACTCTTCTGCTTCCCATCCCCAGAACTTAGCTCTCCATCTCTTATCTCTGTGCCTTTACAGAAGTTGTACCTGTTCCTGGAATTAGAATGCACTGTCTTGTAGACTAGCTTCCCTCAAAGTTCAGCTCATGTGCTATTTAGTATTTGAAGCTTTCTTGATTTCTCCCAGTCGTTAGTGCTTTTACTTTCTTTGAATTATTATATTTATATGTGTTTTACAAATGCATAACTATACATATGCATGCATATATGTGCATAGATAAAATACACATATTTGTATATGTGTATCTTCTGCTTGGAAGGCAGTACCTTACAGTGTAGGTCTATAGTAGGTGCCTAAAAATGCCTCTTAGACTTGTTTAGACTATTTCTAAATTCTTCTCTACTTCCCAAGACTATAAATTATATTTATGACCAAGGTTTAAGTTCCTATATATTTTATAATTATACAAATTTGATTTTCATAGAAAAGTCTTTCCTACAGTTTTTTTTGTTTGTTGTTGGTAAGTCACGTTTGACTCTTTGTGACCCCATTTGTGGTTTTCTTGGCCAAAACACTGGAGTGGTTTGCCATTTCCTTTTCCAGCTCATTTTACAGATGAGGAAATGGAGGCAAACAGGGTTAAGTAACCAAGGTCACAGAGCTAGTAAATGTCTGAGTGGTCATTTGAATCTTCCTCAACTCCAGACCTGGACATCTACATACTGCTCCACCTAGCTGTCCATTTTGGGGGCTCAATTTAGCAATTAAATTGATTGAATCTGTAATTTCATCTGTGTAAAGAGCTTCCTCTCTTTAGGAAGACTGGCACCTGTTTAGCAATTTACCATCTTAGAGAATTGCTCGAGGTATTGAGAGGATAAATTGACTTTCCCAAAGTCACAGAGCTAGTAGATGGGTGGGTAAAGGAAAGAGGTTAAACACAGATCTTCCTGAATCTCAGCCAGTCTTACCATCCACTGTAACACACGTCTCACAGACTTTTAAATATTAAGTTCAATTCAACCAATATTTATTAAGTGCAATGCATGGTGTATATAGAGGTGTGTGGGTATATGTGTGTATGTGTGTATATGTATATATATATTTATATATGTGTGTATGTATGTGTGTATGTGTGTGTGTATATATATATTTACATATATATATGATTTTTTTTCTTTCTTTTATTCCTTAGAAGTAAATATTAATTAACCTGTAAGAGCAGCCTAGTGGGAAGAACATTAGACCCAGCAGCAAAGGACCCCAGTTCTAGTTCTAGTTCTGCCACTAAGTGACTGAAGAACCTTGGATTAGTTGTCAATCAACAGGCATTTATTAAGCACCTACTATGTAGCAGAGTCTGGACTAAACTCAAGGCATGGAAGGGAGAAAGGAAAGGAGAAAAATGGTCACTTCAGTTTACAGTCAATTAAGAAGGGGTTAGGCAGGTATCAAGGTATATGTCAGAAGACCTGAGTTCAAATCTCAGCTTTACTTCTAATTACTTCTGTGACATTGGGCATACCATTTAACTGCCTCAGATGTTTACTAATTGATTGGCAGGGCAAGTTCTTTGACCTCTCTGTATTCGGTTTCCTTATTGATAAAATGAAAGGGTAGGGCTTAATGACTTCTGAAATCCCTTCCAGATCTAAGGATATGAACACATGCCTCAGTTTCCTCCTCATGCATAAAATGAAGAAATCAGACTTGATCATCTCCAGGAACACTTTTAATTCTAAAAGTTTATGCTCCAGTGTTGCTGGTGAGTAGACCAGGTAGTTGTTTCTTTAAGCTCATGAGGGCAACAATGAACAGCTGAGGCTGGGACTCCCTGGGGTGGGAGAGGCCAGTTCTGAACTGAATCACAGAAAGAAGGAGAGGAACCTTTTTCCAGCGTCCTTTTCAAAGGAGCAGTAGCTGCAGACTCTGAAGGAGTTAGGTGGATATGAGGTGAAAATACTGTATTAGACAGGGTGAGTTTGGTTCCCTACTCTAAAGGGAACCCACTAATATTGAAATCTTGACCTTTACCTTAGGAGGTAGCTGCCTTAGCTCTGTTTAAAGGACTGAGTCCAGAGGGAGGAGGTGAATATGAAAGCTAGAGAAGATACTCTATAGAGAACAATGAGATTTTTTTTTCTCTCTTAGAATCCTAGTGCAAAGGCCCAGTGAGTCTGGGGCTTGTTAGCTTCCAGTTATCAGTATACTGCAGCTCCCTATGTGTGATATCAGTTCCTTTCTAGGGCCAGTCTACTTTTGTCTGTTGAATCACAAACTTTTCTTTTCCCTCTTGGCAACATTTTTTAAGATCACTTAGGTACTTCTCTAGCTCTTCAGATGGCTTTTAATCACTGCCCCAGTCACACCCCACTCTCAAACGTTTTCTTCTTTTCTTTAAAATCTATGCACTTAGTGCATAGGAAAGACTAGGGACCATCTCTCATGGCAAGGTGATTGGGAAGGTTGTGTGTAAATAACCAGGTTCCTGGTCCCACTTCCTTAATTAGTTGAGGCTGAAAGTGACTCTCAGGTCTGTTAGATTTTGCTGGGAAACAACCTCTCTCCCCAGCCGCCACCTTAATTAAATTACTTCTGTGCTTCTCCATTAATGGTATGGTGGAGTCTGTGACAGTGGCTACTTTATGTGTCTCTCTTAATGGGAACTGAGCAGATCTCCTACTTAAAACCACAGGGTCAGAAAATTGGTAGTTCAGGTGCCTGAATTCGTTAAGCAGATCCCTTAAGTGGGACAATTTTTGAGCAAACAGATTTAAGGGAGGATGGGAGTCAGCACAGTACAGTAGTAGAAAGAAGGCTGAATCTAAGAGTTATGAGTTCCACCCCCAGCTCTCCACTTGCTACCTATGTGACCTTAGAGAAGTCATTTAACCTCCATGGGTCTCAGTTTACTTATCTCTAAGTTAGATTATGGCCTCTAAGGTGCTTTTGAATTCTAAATCCAAGATCTTATGACTACCTAATTGTCTTCCTATGTAGTATCATCCTGGCTAGTTACTGGGCACATATTTTATTAATAATGCTAGCATTTTATTAATAAAAAGGGGTCAGTGCCACTCTTGAATGCCAAAGACCCTCATGGTAGTTTTATAAAGTGCTTTTATGTATTTCGTCTTCTTTAGTCCTTTTAATAACCTGAAAGAAATTTTTATTTCTCCTTTGTATGAATAACTAAATGAATTAGGACCAAGGTTTTCCTCCTATTCTACTTCCTCATCTAGAAGTGAACCTGCTTGGGGAATCTTGGGCAAAGACTTATCCAGGTTAAGATCTAATCAGAGATAAGCACAAGAATTTATAAGTTTAGGTAAATGGCTAGATTCTTGCTCATTGTGTTTACTTATGACTGGGAAAATGTAAATTCTCTCTTTTGTCTGATGGGCAATATGAAAATTGATAAATAAGATTTATCATAAGTTGTGGTGTATAGAAATATTTGTGTGTGTGTGTGTGTGTGTGTGTGTGTGTGTGTGTGTATGTGTGAGATACTCCAAGACCCTCATTATAATATTCATTCTCTCATCATTAACCCATTAGAGTTGATTGCCACCCTCAGGAATAATAATTTTTCCAAGGGCATAGAAGTTATGAGCCTGTTGTCCTGAGGTTCTTTGGCATTCTAGAGTACAACTGAACTCTTTTATGAAAAAAAAAAATACTAGGATTATTAATAAAATGATTAATTTCCCAGAAACTATGTCTCTGGAACTTTTTAAATGTCACGAGCCTTTTGATAAAGGTGTCATTAATATTCCCATTTTATAGATGAAGAAACTAAGGCTGGGAGATTTTAATAGACTTGCCCAGGTGTAACTAGGGAATGTTTGAGGTAAGATTTGAACTCAGGCCTTTGAGACCTCTAGCACAGTATGATATGCACTAAGTTATCCTGCCATTGTACTTCTTGGTAGATCACAGTGGGATCCTTGTGTTCAGCTTTGGCACCACAGGTTAGGAAAGGTATTGATAGGCAGTAGACTCTCCAAGGAGGATGCTAAAGAGTCTTGAATCCATGCCGTCTAAGGATAAGTGGAACAAACTGGAATCTGTGATTTGAGGAAAAGACTGGTGGTAGGCATGAGGGGAGACACAATAGTTACTCTGGTGATATGTAGGGCTACCAAGGGGAAGGGAAATTTGCCTTGGTCCATTTGGTTTCACAACTTGAAGAAATATGTAGAAACAAATATAGGAATTATTGAAATAAAAATCAAACAAAACAAAATACTGCTTTATAATTATAATACAGAATGTATTTGTATTTGGGAAGTTTGACTTCATGGGAACTCTTTAAGCCAAGGTTAGCTTCCATGTTGCAATGGAGCCTGTGTTTTAAGTATAAATTAGACTTAGCCATTGAGGGTCTTTCCTGCTCTGAAATTTGGTCATTCTGTGAACTGTGATGAGAAATACCAAAGCCCACTTAGGGACACAAACCATTCAGAACATGTTAAGGGGAGCAAGGACACAAAGTCCTCAGGAGCTCTGGAATAAGAACCAGAGCTCCTTTCTTTACAAAGCCCCAGGAATCCTTAGCCTCCAAAGCAAGCAGGAAATCATCATTACAGAGAAAAACACAATTGAAAGGATGATGCTTACTTAGAAATAAGCAGAATCATCAGAGTGCAAGCACAGGCTTAGAGGTAATTTGTGCCCTTTTTATGAGAGAAAAATGGTCTGAATAGGCAAGGTAAATGCAAAGCCCACGTCCTACTTACAGTCCTTAGATTGGTGTGAGCATGAAGGGACTCAAGGATTTTCAGTGCATGAGGTTCTCACCCTATCCCCCTTTCCAGAGTCCTTCAGGAAGCAAAGGAATTACTCTTCATTGCACTTTGCTTTAGTGTATTTTTTTGTATGTCACTATATTCATTGTGTACCTGGTCCTTTTGACTTGGTTTATTGAATTGCATCTTTTCCTGTTTTCCCAAATGATTCTTACTTGTCAATAAATATAACTTTGATAACTTTTCCTTTGGAAACAAAATTAAAAGTATCACTAGAAATAATTATGGTTCAGGTATGGAAGACCCATATGCTGAGAGTAGAAGAGGGCTAAGAGTCATGGATAAGAAGAAGTGGGTAGGAGGGATTAATGGGCTAAAATAAGGATAGGTTGAAATTGTACAGAGATAAATTTTACCTGGATTTAAAGAAGAAAAACACCTTTGAAACTGTTAGAGCTGTTTAAGAATGTAAGGGGTTGCCACAGAAAGTGATGGTTTCCCCTCAATAAAAATTTTAAAGAATTAATGGAAGTTCCTTGAAGGCAGGGTCTATTCGTTTTGTCTCCATCTAACGTCTACTGCTGGATCTAAGGGGCTGGGATACTGAACCATGTCCATTCTGCTATGGGACCCTTCTGTTGTGGACTCAAACACTCAGTGATTATGTTCAGTACTGGGTGAGCCTACTCTCTAAAGATCAATGTTTTTGTACCTGTATTTTTACGCTCCTTCCTTCCTGATCCCAAAACCATGGAGAAAAATCACCTGGAGCCTGACTTTTCATTCCTATCTAAGGACTCCCCAAAAAGTGTAGGAATAGAAATATTTACAGTATGAATTAGGTGGAAGGTGTCTTGCTAAGAAAGACAATATGGAAAGGTAGATAGATAACCCTGAAGACCTGAGTTCAAGCCTTGCTGCTAATACATAATGGGGGCATAACCTCAGACTATTCATTGCTATTGAGTTTTACAAATGTCTAATTTGATCCTCCCAACCAGCCTAGGAGATATGTGTTATTGTTATTCTCTTGCTGTATGTGTATATCTGGCACCTAGCCTAGTGGTGTTTATGCAATAAATTGACAATGAATATTCCCTTGAAAGTAGAGCTGAGATGACCAATGTTAGCACTTTTCAAACCAGATAAAAGGAGGCTTTTCCTATCCCTCTTCATTTCGGCACCTTCTCTCTGCAGATTATTTCCTCTATCCAGCATACATGGGCCATGCATGCAGCTGTTTATATATTATCTTCCCCATTAGATGGGGCACTCCTTGAGAGCAGAGGTTTTCATTTGTTTGCTTTTTGCCTTTGTTTCCTCAAGTGCTTAGAGAATACCTGGCTTATGTTCTCATAGTTTAGTTGGTTTTTCAGTCAGATGATTTATGACTTATTTTGGGCATTTTCATGGCAAACATACTGGAGTAGTTTGTGGTTTCCTTCCCCAGATCATTTTACAGATGAGGAAACTGAGGCATACAGGATGAAGTGATTTGCCCAGGGTCACACACTTAATATGTGTTTGAGGCTGGATATGAACTCAGAAACAGGATTTTCTCTGACTCCAGACCCAGTACTCTTATCTACTGCCTCACCTACCTGCCCACCTGGGGTATAGGAGATACTAACCAAATGATTATTTAACAACAGAATCAATGGTTTTTGAGGTCTCTTCCAACTTCCTAATTCTCTGGATTAATAGGTATAATACCTTTGTCTAAATCAGCCGAAAGGGGTGAACTTGAACTGCTTTGTAAGAGAACTGAAGTCATCTCCTAGCTTATAATTTTCTTCTTTTTAATTCTGTCTTCACACATGCTTGTTGATTTCATCAGCTCCCGTAGACTCAACTGAAGTACTATGAAGATGCCTCCCATATCCCATCCTCCTAATCTTCAGTCCCACATTCCAACTGCCTCTTGGACTTCTCTATCTGGATGTCCTTTGGACATTTTAAGCTCAACATGTCCAAATTATAACTCATTTTTCCCACCTTCCTCAATCCCCATATCTTAAAAAAAAAAAATCCCATTACTGTTGAGGCTATCTTTCCCTTCTCCAAGGTTTCCCATCTCAGTAATCCTTAACTCATGACTCTACTTCACCTCCAGTATTCAATGGGTTGCCAAGTCTTGTGGATTTTGATTCCTCCACTTTCTATCCCCTTCACTTCACTAAAATCCTGCCAATCTAGTCAGGTGCCTCTCAATTCTTATCTAGTTTATTGTAATAGATTCCTAATTGGCTCCTAGAATCCAGCCTCTTCTCATTCAAATTTATACTCCTAACAATAGCCAAATTGAAGTTCTGATAAGTCAAAACAAGTTACTTCTCCACTCACTAATTTTCTTTCTTTCTTTCCTTTTTTCCTTCTTTCTTTCTTTCTTTCTTTCTTTCTTTCTTTCTTTCTTTCTTTCTTTCTTTCTTAAAGCAATTGGGGTTAAGTAACTTGCTCAAGGTTACAGGGCTAGTCGTTATTTGTGTGTGGGTGCTCATTTTCTGAGGCCGGATCTGATCTCAGGTCATCCCAACTCTGAGGCCTGCGCTCTTACTCACTGTGCCACCTAGCTGCCCCTACACTCACTAATTTTCATAGATTCTCAGTCACTTCTAGGACAAATTGAAAATTCATGTAAAATCCTCTTTACATATCAAAAAGTCAACTTTTTTTTTTAAGGGGACTTAACATGTTTCCTTCACACTCATATTCTCTATGTTCAGAACTAAATTGAGGTGCTGGTTTTCTGTATTTGGCAGTCTATCTCCCACCTTTGGTACCCCTCTATAGGCTGTCCCTCATACCTAGAATACACTCCTTCCTTACCTCCATCTATTGTTTATTTGAGGTAGTTCAAATGTCCTATGAGAGATAATTTCTATTTTTTCTCTGTTGTTAGTGTTTTTACAAGCACACAATTGTTGTTAGTTAAATAGTTGTGCCAGACTCTTTGGGACCCCATTTGGGATTTTCTTGGCAAAGATACTGGAGTCGCTTTCCATTTCCTTATCCAGCTCATTTTACAGATGAGGAAACTGAGGTAAACAGGGTTAAGTGACTTGCCTGCCAGTCACATAGCTAGTAAACATCTGAGGCTGGATTTGAACTCTACTTCTCCTGACTCCTGGCCTTGCATTCTATTTATCCCCTACATCACCTAGTTGCCCTACACACACACACACACACACACACACACACACACACACACACACACACACACAGTTATGTAAAATCTATTCTGTACTCTATTGTACATTTATTCATCTGTGTACAGGGTAATCCTCCCAGTGGAATGTAAGTTTCTTTAGTGCATCATGGTCTACATCACAGATATTACAATGAATGGATGCTCATGGACTTGGAACTGAAAATGATAATTCTAATCTTGTATAAAAAAGAGTACATTGGAGCGGCTAGGTGGCCCAGTGAATAGAGCACCTGCCCTGGAGTCAGGAAGACCTGAGTTCAAATCCGGCCTCAGACACTTGACACACTTACTAGCCATGTGACTATGGGCAAGTCACTTAACCCCAATTGCCCTCCAAAAAGCAAAAAAAAAAAAGTACATTGACTGCACATAAAAAAGTTATCAATATATAAGGTAAAACTTTTTGAGGTAGTTTTTACTTCAGAACAACCAATTTATGGCACAGGAGAATGAATGCTGGATTTAGAGCCAAAGGACCAGGATTTGAATCCTGCCTCTTTTACTGTTACTACCTAACTATATAGCCTTTGGAGAGCAATTTGATCAATTAATCAGAACATTAAGTAGTAAGTGCCTACTACTTGTCAGACATGGGAAACAAAAGGAGAGGAAAGATAGCCTCTGCCCTCCAGGAGCTTTCTATCTAATGGGGGAGACAACATAGGGACAAATGTATACAAACAATATATACAAAACCCAAATATATACAAAGCAGGATGGATAGGAAATAACTAAAAAAGGGAAAGCCCTGAAATTGTGAGGGAAGCCTTCCTGTAGAGGGTGAGAATTTAGTTGTAGCTTAAACAAAGTCAGAGGTATAGAGAGTTCAGAAATGAGAGTGAAGAGCATTCCAGGCATGGGAGACTGGCAGAGAAAGTGCCCAGAACCAACAGAGAGATGATATTTGTTTGTATAACAGCCAAGAGACCATTGTCTCTTTAACCCATTGACTATGCCTTAGGGAACTAGGTATTTTTAACCTCTTGGAACTGTTTTCTCATTAGGCAAATGAGGAAGTTAGACTGGAGGACTTCTAAGTTCCCTTCCAAATTTAAATCTACAAACCTATGACCTTGTATAGGCCTAGATTTCAAATCAGTAGAAAAGAATGAGCCTGGAGTGAAAGATGGGATGAAAAGGAAGAGGAAGAATATATATATATATATATATATATATATATATATATATACATATTTTCTAGGAAGGAGTGTCTCACTTGACCTTTCCCAAATATCTCCTCCTTTTATTGAGAAAATGATCCCACCTTAGAACACAGACCTTAAATTCCCTGGCATTCTAAGTAGGGACTTGACTGTATGATGGATAGGTCTTGGCCCCAGTCATAGCTAACTCTGAATTCTTATTCCTCCTTAATCCTGAAAGGTCACCTGCCAGCTGGAGTCAAAGTTTATCATTTTGTCTCTTCAGTAGCCTTCAGGTTTTAGCAAGAAACACATTGGAATTTCAATTGCAAAGTCTAATTCCAGTGTTTCACAAAGACAAGTGAATTTTAGGGGGGTGCTGATAAGCCTAAGAAAATAAAAACAAACAACACTGGAGTATGTCACATAGAAGGAGAACAGACCATGGGGACTATAGTGGGTGTATGTGGGAGATCCCTCTGCCACAAAATGAGTCATAGATTGTAAGGCAGCATAAACAGAGGGAAAAGTGGAGGGGATGAGTAGATAAGATCAAATGCCTCTCAAGTATCTGGAATATTTCAAATGAAAACTACTGGGACTTTGCAAGTCAAGATAGCCACTCTCTGTACCATATCCAATGTGTTCTCTTTACCATACCAAATGTTAATGAGCTCTGATACGGATGTAGAATACTAACTAGAAGTAAGCAGCTAAAGCATCCCTGGAAGGTGTATCCCACTGGCTGGGGTCAAAGGCAGGTGGAGTTGTGTTGCTAAATGATTTTTTTCACTTTTGCTTTTATTAAAAAAAAAGAGAGAGAGAAGGAGGGAGGAGCTGTAACTTCACAGAGTCCTGACAGGCCTCCTAATTGGACAGTGGACCTCTAAGAGTTCTCAAAAGACCTTTCATTTGTGGGTGCTAAATCTATTGTTTTGAAAGAACTCACTCTTTCCAAACTAGGTTAGTTTAAGAGTGATGAGTTGCAAAGAGACACATTTAAGTTCAATAAAAGGAAACAGTTCTCAAAAATTAGAATTCAGCAAAAGCAAAATGGACTGCCTTACAAATTCTTTAACCAAAAATTAGATGACCTCTTTTGGGGTGTATTATAGTGACTTTTTTTTTTTTGCATGGGGAAATGGGTTGAAATAGATAGCTTCTGAGACCCCTTCCAACTCTGAGATTCTATGATTTAGAACCCTGCCTCTCCCCAGAAAGGGAAGAGGCCTATGTAGACAATGTCCTCCAGAGCCAGGTTGTCCAGACTATTTGCAGGCACAAAGACAGAACTTCATGGAGACAATCCATTGGTCAAATTCTCCTTCTGGAGACAAATCCAAACTTCAGCCTGTCCTGCCCCTATTAGTCCTCTCTGACTAGTTCTCTCATGCTTATGTTACTTAGCTCAGCTTTCTCCTTTACCTTGTAGATGTCACTGCTTTAGAAAGTGGTTTTGACTTGTCCTGACGTGTCCTTGATTTGCCAATGGTTTGGATGGCTCCCCTCCCCCAATTTCACTATTTAGGTTATTTGAATAAGTACCTGCCTAAATGCAGTCAAAACCTTGCTAGGTCAATTATCATCTAAGACAACCAGGTCTGCCCCTTACACTATGACTGTGCTTCCATATATGGCCAACCATCTTCTATGACTGACCATTCACCCCAGTCATGGGAATGAAGAATGAAAGAGTAGGGATATATTGCTATGGAAATTTTAAGAGCAAGAACAGTTCAGAGAGAGATGGATTTGCGTGGATCTGGACAGATTTACATGGAACCTAGTTCGAGAATAGTATAGTTGATTAATGATGAGTAGACAGCTTCCAGGAACAGAGCTCAGGAACCAGCAGCCAAATTCAATGACTTCTAGGGTTACAAAGTTGATCTGAAATCAGAGAGGATCCATGTGAGCTGCACAAAATAGATTCAACTTCTTTGGAAATCTTCAAGGATGAAATAGAGCTTGGCTTTGTCCCAGGGGTGGATATAGTGTTGATTAGAAAGAAGAAAAGGTTACCCCTGACAATAAGGGCCTTAGGAGGTTCAGTGACAGTAAGAACCACCTACGAAGGAGAGTTTAATAAACTAAAGCCAAACTAAGTTAATTCTGTAACATAATATTTCTTGTATTTTTTTCCTCACTTGTATTTACTTCCTACTCCATTACCATAATAATAAGGATTAATAGGTTAGTTGATTGTACTCTGTGATTATGCAAGGACCCAGGAAAGGAACCATATGGGAAAATGAGGAAGTAGAGAAAGGCTATGAACCTTAGATTCTCATTAGAAAGAGACATTTCCTTCTTTTGACTGCCAAGTGTTGACAACAGAATATTCCCTTTAAGAGGAATGTGACTCTAAGAGGCTTCTGGTCTGCTCTATTCCAGCCCACAAATCCATTTTATTGGATTAGTCTTTTTGGAAGTTCTAGATAGGAGAGAAGACTAAGGGGCTTAGCTAAGGTTTTCAACTTCCCTTCCTGTCCTAAAATTTTTATGAACAGATGTGTTCTTCTTACCCAACTGAATCTTTATTCTTATCAGTCAATGATTTTTTCAAGTAATTGCCTTCCCCACACCCCTGTCACCTCCCTCCACTTTTTAGATGGTTCTAGCTAGTTCATTTGAAATTGTAATGTTTAAAATTCACACATTCTCTTTTACTTTAAAAAATCTAGGCAGCTATTTGTAATGGAAATGCAAATTTAAAGATCTTCCCTGCCCCTAGCTTAAGTGCACCTGGAGCCTGGGGTGGGAGGCTCGTTTTTCAGGAAAGCCCACACCTTGATACTTTGTGATTGGGCAGTGGGTCAAGGAGGTTGTTACAATCTCTGAGCCAGGAGAAGGCTATATAAACCCTGATGAGAGGCTTTGCTTTGGGGCTCACTTTGAAAAGTGTTGTGTGATTTGACCAGATAAGACTCTGGGAAGCCGTTGTTGAGAGCCCCCCGGCTTTGAAAACCCAGATGTTGATGCTTCCCTCTCTGGTAACTGTGATTTGGTATTGATATAATGGTAGGACAGTTTGGAAACCTGTCTGTTTGATCTGTAAGTTCTGTAACTCTGAAGTTCGGGGTGCTGACCTTTTTCCCCTGAACTAGGTAATGTATGTTTGTTTGATTAAAATAAGCTTCTTAACCCATTTTGAGTTGCTTTCCTTTACAAAAGCAGATCTAAGAACCTGTGTTGGCAGTCACCCTGGGGATATTGGGGTGCTTGCCGCTACACTATTGAATAGAGTCCTAGGCCTGAAGTTAGATAGGCTTAATTTCAAATTCCACCTCAGAAACTTTCTAGTAATTTGAATTTGGGCAAGTCACTTAACTTCTGTTTGCCTCAGTTTCTTCAAATGTAAAAATGGTGATAATATAGTACCTATACAGTAGAGTAATTTTGAGGATCCAATGAGAGATATAACATTTATGAAGTGCTTAACATATGCCTAGCCCATAGCAGGTCCTATATACATGCTGGTGATGATAGTAGTGATGATGATGGTGGTGGTGGCGGTGGTACAGATTATAAAACTGAAATTTCCATCTTAAGGAAGGTGCCCACATCAAACATATCTTCATTCCTCTTTGGGCTCCACTCCTGACTCTGGACTTTCTTCATGATTTCCCAGCAGATTTCCCAGACTTCTTACCCAGGAAGTTCACTTCAGCCCGGGGGTCTAGTCTTCTGATTGGTCATTTCCTCCCCAAATTTTTATTTTAAGGAAGGTACTCATCATCTCTCTCAGTGCTCTAGTCTTAATTTTCTGGACATCTTTCACCACTGTGCCTGGAGGTGAACACCTCCTCCTTTCTTTTCCTTCCTTCCTACTCCCTCCCTCCTATTCCACCTTCGAATTATATGTTATCTTTTCTCGTAAAAATATAAACTCTTCAAGGAAAGGCACTGTGCTTGGCAATTTGTAAGTACACAATAAATGCTTGTTGACTTGATTCTGATGTTTTCTATGTAGATTAAAAAAGATATTATTTTGGAACTTCACAGGTATTTTTCTGTAGCATGGGTTGGTAGAGTTGGAAAGTATCTTTAAGATCATCTATTACAAACTCATTGTTTATTGAATGAGGAAACTGAGGCTCAGAGGATTCTTATAGCAGTGAAGTAATTTATCTAAGGTCAGTACAGAACAAGGCCACATTGCTAATTGAATTTCGGTGTTCTCTCCTCCCTGTCTAGCAGCCCCACTGACTCATTCCCACAGGTCTGTGTTTCTCTTTTCTGTTTTTTTTCCTCTTAATTTATGTATTCTTCCTTCCATTTTTTATATGTCCTTTAAAAAACAGTCCTGAGTTTATCAGTGAATTTTCTCTTGTAAGTGAATCTCAGAGCTAATTTTTTTTAAACAGGCTTCTGAAGGTCCAAAGCTCATGTTAAACCATGTTGATTTCTTTGATCTAGAAAGCAGGTAATAAAAAAAAATAATAATCCCACAACCACAACCCCCTCAAACGAAACCAAACAAACAAAAAAAACCCATCCTAAAATAGTGTGATCCAATAAGAACAATTTTTTTAAAGAGGCTTGGAGTTTTCTTTTGCAATGTGAGGTATGCATAAGACAGCAATATAAAGAACAAAGGACTGGGGCATTTGAATGACTTCTGTGTTCTGCAAGCAAAAACAGAACAATTAAAGACAAAAAAAATTAACTACACCACAGCCTAAATTATACACATTTATTCTGCCAATAACTGACAAGTTCTGAAGTTTTCAATAATGGTGATTATAGATGAAAGACTTTGTTACCTTTCCTTTGAAATTCGTCAGTTACATCACAAGTTTGGTCTTGGGTGGCAGTTTTAAAGTTTTTTTCAACTATTATTTATTTTGTAATTAGATTCTGTGTGGGTGAAATCCAAACTCATGTTCCTAAAAACAGAAGATAGTTTTATTTTTTTTTATTTCTCCTCCAACAGACATTGCTTAAAGATTTTGGGGACTACATTGAACTTTAGGATTCTTCTACCTTTAGTAAGGTTGGTGAGACAATGACTTTATCTTATTAGCAATTGTTTTCATTCCAATACAATATTCCAATTAATATTTGATCTATTTTCTATCTTTCAGATGTACGTATTTATCTTTCTGCAGTCACCTAACCCTTCAAGGTAGCCTTATAAAAATGCTTTATTTGTGAACTGCTGTGAAGTGAATGGAGCAGAATGCCAACCTTGTATGCAGTAGCAGAAATATAGGGTGTCCCTAAAGTCTGGACACATAGGAAATCTCATTACGTATATTTTCAAGAAATGAAATTTTCAACATTTTAGTTAATCAGCATAGATTTTAGCCATGACAATTTCATATGGCTTTCATTTGTTATTGGGGACTCTTTTCCATATTAATGTGATTAATTTAATTTAATTAATGAGATTTCCTATGTGTCTCCTATGTCTTCCTATGAAATCTCATTTATGCTAATTAAATAAAATGTTGCTAAAAATTTCATTCATTTCATTTCTTGAAAGTATGTGTAGTTAATGAGATTTCCTATGTGTCTAGACTTTAGGAACATCCTGTATTTTTTAATGATCAACAGCTAGACTTAGTACTCTGATTGATTAAAAAAAATGGAGCTGGGATTAGAATCCATGTGTTCTGAATTTAGCCTAATGGATGGAAGGGGGGATAAGCTGTAGGCTATTTGATCTTTATTCATCTCACATAATCGAGTTCAAGTAAGAATGGTCGTGTGAATAGTATAAGCTCATCACCTTGATGAGGAAAAGATAAAAATCTGACCCTTTCATATTTTTCTGGAACAATAGACATTTTCCTCATGGTGTCAGTCTCTGACACAGCTCCTAATGCGTGCTCTTTATGTGCATAAAGAATGCACCTTATCTATGACTCATTCACACTTTGGACTTCTAATGAGAATTCTAAGCAAAAATGTTAATTTATGTCAAAACATGACATTTCTCAGGATTGTTGAATCCTTCACAATTTTCATAGTAAATGGACTGTGAGTAGCTACAAGAAATTTATCATTAAGTGTCTAGCGGAAGCGTGGCTTGATAACAATTTCTTTGTGAAAAAAAAAAGATCTGGGGGTGTTAGGGGATTATAAGTTCAATATGAGTGATAAGGTGGACAAGAAAACTCAGGTAAGCCCCAACTCATGTAAAAGGTGACTCTGAAGAAACTTTGGAGCTACAGAACCCACCAAATAACACAGAGAAGCTAACCTCCCACTGAGGACATCCCAGTAGGCCAGCAGAAAGAGGCCAGTGCAGCATTTTGGTAGCCAAGCCCAGCCCCACTCTAGCTGGAGGTTTTAGCCCCAGGGTGGGCCTGACCAGCAGCTGGCTGGAGGGACATCAGATCATCAGTAGCTGTGGCAGTTTGCAGAAATATCAACAAATAGATACCAAGGTCAAAGTGAGAGGTCAGTGTGGTGTGGACTTTGGGATCCAGTAGTTGGGAGTGTGGTTGGCTTTTTCTCCCAGGGCAAGGAACTACTGAGGGGCCTAGGCCATGCAGGCACAGTCACATGGCTACTACACTTCCTGGCCTACAGATTGTAGGGGGACCAAGCAACCAGTCTGAGGGGTAATTGCTCTTCCTTTAACCAGCTTGGATTTGGATTGTAGTATAGGATAGAGGTCCTGGGGTGTGTGACTAGCTTGCCAGAGCATATGGAGGCTTCAGAGAGAGCACCCAACTAATACCTCTGGCAGCTGAGAAAACCCCAGTGTTTGGTATGAAGCTCCCCTGTCTGGTGGCAGACTCCTACTGTGGCAAAAAGCCCAAAAGTCAAGTAATTTAGTGGCAACATGAGCAGGCAAAGGAAGCAAAACAAACAGAGCAACCCAACGTTATACACCTATTTTGGGGACAAAAAGGATCAGAGCATGGAATAGGAGGAAGACAGTGAAGTCAGAACTCCTGCATCAAAAGCTTCCAAGAAAAATTTGAACTAGTTACAGGCCATAGAGGACCTTAAGAGGGATTTTGAAAATCAAATAAGAGAAGTGAGGAAAAATTGGGAAAAGGAATGAGAACAACACAAGAAAATTATGAAATGAGAGTCAACAACCTGACTGAAGAAAATAACACCTTAAAAATAGACTAACTCAAATGGCAAAAGAGGCTCAAAAAGCCAATGAGAAGAATGCCTTAAAAAGCTGAATTTGCCAGATGGAAAAAGAATCTCAAAAGCTCACTGAAGAGAATCATTCCTTCAGAATTAGACTGGAGATAATGGAAGCTAATGACTTTATGAGAAATCAAGATACTATTAAACAGATCCAAACAAATGAAAAAATAAAAGGCAATGGGAAATATCTCATTGGGAAAACCACTGACCTGGAAAATAGATTCAGGAGAGAAATTTTAAAAATTATCCTACTACCTGAAAGTCATGAGCAAAAAAAGAACCTAGAAATCATCCTTCAAGAAATTCTCATGGAAAACTGCCCTGATGTTATAGAACCAGAGGGGGAAATAGAGGTTGAAAGAATCCATTGATCACCTCCTGAAAAAGATCCCCAAAAGAAAACTCCTAGGAATATTATAGCCAGGTTCCAGAATTCCCAGATCAAGGAGAAAATATTACAAGCAGCCAGGAAGAAACAATTTCAATACTGTGGAAACACAAGCAGGATAACACTAGATCTGGCAGCTTCTACACTGAGGGATATAAGGGCTTTGAATATGATATTCTGGAAGGCAAAGGAGCTGGGTTTAAAACCAAGAATCACCTCCCCAGCAAAACTGAGTATCATGTTTCAGGGGAAAATATTGTCATTCAGTGGAATAGAGGACTTTCAAGCATTCTTGATAAAAATACCAGAGTTGAATAGAAAATTTAGCATTCAGATACAAGAAGCAAGAGAAGCATAAGAAGGTAAACAGGGAAAAGAAATCATAAGGAACTTATCAGAAATGAACTACTTACATTCCCTCATGGAAAAATGATAATTATAACTGGCATGGAGTATTCTAATGTAGAACATAGCTTGGAAAATGGAGTCAGCAGAGAGAGAAAGATGAAAGTAAATTAGCTTTATTGAGAGGAAATACAATAAAAAGAAACAAAGAAGAATAGTTAAAAATCAGGTGGCACAGGGGCCCCAGTTGAAAAGGGGTCACCAAAATAAGCAATTCTTTTTTTATAAAGTTCCTATCTGGATCAAGCAAGACAAGACATTAAAGAGAGGAAACTAGGAGCCTAGATTTGTGTGCAGGTCAAAGTTTGGAAACTGGTACTACTGATTCATGCTGGCGTGGGGTACACTGAATTAGAGATTGGTTGATATTCAAACTTTCTTCCAGGGGGAAAAGAGCTTTTGCCATTACTGTAGGCCTTGCTTTGGGGTGACTCAGGATTTGTGCATCTTTGGCAGCTTCTTCATTTGTTTGGTGGAGGTGAGAGAGGGTATTGGGATCTTTACAAATTTTAAGGAAGGATCTTGATTCACATATGATTGTACAGAGTGTAATCATAATGTGGCAGGTCCTCAAAGACATGGGAATACAAGATCATCTCATTAGTCTCCTCAGGAACCCACATGTGGGCCAAGAAGCAACAGTTAGAACTGAACATGGAACAATAGATTAGTTTGATTGAAAAAGGAGTATGAAAAGGCTGTATGTTGCCACCTTATTTATTTAACTCATATGCAAACTATATCATGCAAGATGCCAAGCTGGGAGAAATATCAGCAGTCTTAGATATGCAAATGATAGCACTCAGATGGCAGAAAGTGAAGGGGGATTAAGAACCTCTTGATAAGAGTGAAAGAGGAAAATATAAAAGCTAGATTGAAGTTTAACGTAAAAAACAAAAACAAAAGCAAATGAAAATAAACTTATGATCTTGGCAAGCTATGATCTTGGTCCCATTATTTCCTGGCGAATAGAGGGAGAAGAAATGGAAGCAGCATCAGACTTTATGTTCTTGGGCTCAAAGATCACTGCAGATGGAGACTGAATGTCATGAAATCAAAAGATACTTAATCCTTTGAAGGAAAGCTTTGACAAATCTGGACATCACACTAAAAAGCAGAGATATCATCTGTCCAACAACAGTCTGTATAATTAAAGCTACTGTTTTTCCGGTAGCAATTTATGGCTGCAGGTTGTTGTTCTGTAGTTATTTTTGATCCATATCTGACTCTCTGTGACCCTACTTAGGATTTTCTTGGCAAATGCACTGAACTAGTTTGCTATTTTCTTCTCGAGTTCATTTTACGGATATGGAAACTGAGGCAAATAGATTTAAGTGACTTATCCAGGGTCACACAGCTTGTAACTGTCTGATCTGTCAGATTTTAATTCAGGAAAATTAGTCTTCCTGACTTCAGGCCTGGCATACTGTGTTACCTGGCTGCCCCAATGGCTATGAGAGCTATACTATAGTGAAAACTGAGTGCTACAGTCAATGATTTTGAATTGTGGCTCTAGGGAAGACTTTTAAGAGTCCTTTGGACAGTAAGGAGGTCAAATCAATAAATACTTAAAGAAATTAATTTAGACTATTCACTAGAAGGGCAAATACTGAAGCTAAAGGTTAAATGATTTGGCCACAAAATGAGAAGATGTTTGTTTGTTGTATGTCCTTTCTTCTAGAAGAAGGCCAGTGACATCAGAAAGGTGATCTATTGAATTAAAAGTGAATTGGATTTAAGTGAGGCAGGGCTATTTAAAGTCACCAGTCTCACTCTCTCCTCTAGAGCCATCTGGGTCCAGTGGCAATACATAGATCAGGAAGACTGGAGATGGCCCCCAATGCAGTGGAAGACCTTGGTCTTTTTAAGCTCAGGTCTTTCCCAGGTTTCAGTTTCTCTGAGGTAACATCCTTTCAGCAATTAAGGTTAGGTAAGAAATGAGGTAAAAATAAATGACCTCTTTTACCTACCCAAAGAAAAGACTCTGATGCTAGAAAAGATTAAAGCCAAAAGGAAAAGGTGATGGCAGAGAATTAAATGGATAGATAGTACCATGGAAGCAACAAAGATGAACTTGGTTAGACTTTGAGAGATAGTGGAGCATAGATGGGCTAGAATACTGTGCTCCCTGGGGTCAACAAAAGTCAGACACCACTCAACAACAACACCACCACCAAAAACAGCAAATACAGATGAAGAACATTAAATTCACGGCATTTGGGATCCTGTAGAGAACTGCCATTGGGCTGGATTAAATTCCATCAGAGGCTCCTTCCAAAATAGATTTTTGTAACTCTCTACCTTTTTTGTTCAGCATTTATATCGTGCTTCAAATTTTGCTTAGTCCTTTACAAATGCTAACTCCATTGATCCTCTTAACTCTATAAGGGAGATGCTATTATTATCATTCCCATTTTCCAGATGAGAACACTGAGGCTGACAGAGGTTAACTGATTTGCTCAGGGTCACTTAGCTAATAAGCGTCTGAAGAAGGAATTGAATTCCTAGGCCCAGTTTCTGAACCTCATCTATCCATTGTTCTAGTTAGCTATCTACTTACTCTGAGTAAAATACTTCCAAATCCTGTACAGAGGACAGAAAAGCATAGCATTCAACCATCAGGGAGCCAATGATTGGTAGAAATCAATAATATTTGGTTGGTTGAAGAAAGACCACATAGGTACATTGGAAAGAGTGCTAGATTTTGAGTCCTGGGTTCAAATCCTCACTGATATGTAATACTTTTGTGACTTTGGCTAAGTTATTTTACCTTTCTTGCTCTCATTTTTCTCATCTATAAAATGATTGGGTTGGACCAGGTGTTCACTGAGGTACCTTCTAACTCCAGTCTTTGCTTCAATCATCCTAAGGGACACATTCAAGAAAGATATATCATTAGTATTGAGTGAGTAGTTTGACAATGTCATTGGGAAAAGCTGTAACTGTGAAACGGAAGCCTCATCTCTGTTTCAAGATTCATGGCAAAAATCCAATAAACACTTATTAAGCATCCACTGTGTGCCAAGTACTGTGCTAAGTACAGGGAATGCAAAAATAATAAAAAAACAAACCGACAATCCCTGCCCTCAAGGAGCTTACAGTCTAGTGCGGGAAGCAACACACAAAAGGAGGCAGGAGAGGGGACAGGTCCTTGGTATGAGGGGCACTTTGTTTCATGGAGCAGTAAAAGTCAAAGCAGGGTGGCAGATTGTAGAGAGAAGTGGATCCAAAAGTCCAATTCCTGTTCTCTGTAAAGGAAAGTATTGGGAGGAATTTGGTGCCCCAACTCCAGCCCTCCAAGGGGGAGGGAGGGAGCTGAGGCCAGTCCAGGCTTGAATTAGTAGCAAGGTGATAAAATGAGAGAAGATGAGCTTAACATGGAAAGGGAATCATGCTTTAGGAGTTGAAAAAAACAGGCAGGGTAGCATATTCTTGTTTCAGGAAGGGCCATCAAGACAAGGCAGAGTAGAAAGCCTCTTTCCTGTAGAGACATCAAGAACCTATAAGTGAGAATGTCTTGAGTAACATGCAAGCCCTATCACATATGTAGGTTGTCGTGTTGTTCATCCTTCATTTTTGCAAAGGACCAACAACATCATGGGACAACATCTTGACTTGCACATTAATTCTATTTAAATGAGGCAAAATTGCACAAAGTCTTCAGCCCCACTCTTTCTTCCAGGATCTGCCAAGTCCAGTGGCAAGACAAAAGTCAAGACCCCCAGGATAGGGACTGTTGCTCTCACATGATAGAAGAAAGGGGACAGATGGGGATAGATGATAGAGAGCTACAGGAAGGGGCTGGATGGAATGATATCTACATGAATCATGCGTTAATTTTATAAATCAAGGGAAAACAGCACGGTGTCATTAGGCTCAGACATTTCTATTTGGGGGATTCTGCCCTATCTAATTGTGGTTAGTATAAGTCAGGTTAACTTTTAGTTCCTACCCAAGAGATAGAGACAGGCCCACATTGGCTTGTCCCATCTAAATAATAACAAGCTGATCTGTCATTGAAATTGAATGAAAACCCAAAGGGAAAGGAAGCCATACACTAATGTAGGCTCTCCTCAGTTATCCCTTAGACCAAAGATATCAAAGTCAAAAAGAAACAGGGGTCACTATAGAGTTCAAAAGGATCCCTGGAGGCTGCATGCTGAAAGTTCTAAAATGGAATGACATTATTTATATTTTATTTTTAAGATTTACTTTGTTAAACATTTACCAGTTACAGTTTAATCTGGTTTTGGCTATACTGAAGAGTGGTACTGAGTACCCTGCCAATGTGTGTGATCCCTCTTTCCTAGACTTTTAACTATTACAGTTAGATGTGTGTTAGAGCTCAAAACAGCTAGAGAGCCAATTATAAAATTTTCAGTGTGGCCATTTACAGCTCAGAAATCAGCAAGCACTACAAATCAAAATTTATTATTCTGTTGCTTGCCTAGACTTAAGAAAATAGTGGAGAAAATGTTAATAACTTACCAGCACAACAATAAATTAATTTTTGGTCTTTCTGTTTCTAGTTGCTTCTACAATCCATCCTCCAAATAGCTATCAAAATAGTCTTCTTAAAACACAAGCCTGACCCTGATGTTCCCTTATCCAACCATCATCATTAGCTCTTTATTGTTTCTAATATATTTAAAAAAAATAAAAAGTAAAAAACCTTGAAACAAATTGAAATAAAAAACACAAAACAAAACAAAACTTATCTCAGTATGTCATGGCTTAGCCCACCATAATTTGGCTTCCACATGAATTGTTAGTTTTATTTCCTATTACTTCCCTTCATATACTATTTGTACCAGTCAAAGTGACTTAAAAACAAGTTTGTGCTGGAGCCAGCTCAGAAGGGCTCCTGAAGAAAGGGAAAGGGAATAACCCTTTATGTGGCACCTGCTTTGGGCAGTTACTGTGCTAAGTACTATACATATATATGTGTGTGTGTGTGTGTGTATGTGTGTGTGTGTGTGCATATATGTATGTACACACATGCATGTATATATACACATGTCCCTACACACACACACTCACACACACACACACACACATATATAGACATAGACATCTACACATATATACATAAACACACAGGTGTGTATAATCTCATTTTGTCCTCACAAGAAACTACAAGCTAAGTGTTATTGTTATCCCTGTTTTAGAGTTAAGACAAATAAAATGGTAAAGGTAAGGTGACTTGTCCAGGGTCACACAGCTAGTAAATGTCTAAAGTCAGATTTTACTTTAGACATTTGATATTCTGACATGTTTTCTTTACTCCAAACCCAACTGTCTACCTACTGTGTCATCTAAACTGCCTGTAAGAGCTGATTGTTAAATCTTCAGTAGGAGTACTTATTTACACAGCAGAAATTGTCAAATGCTACACATTAGGGTTTGAAATATTTCAGCACTATCTAGATGTAAGAAAGTGATGGAAAATGTTAATAATACAGCTTAAACTTAAAAGTGTGTCATAGCTGTAGTATTTTTTTTCTTAGAGAATGGGTTGTTAAAAATTTGCCAGCACATTGCTGCCTATTAACTGCTTTACACACCATTCTACTTCCTTGCCTTTGAGCATATGGTTCCCTCCATTGAGTCTTTATTCTATCTTCACCTCTGCCTCTGAGAATCCCAGCTTCCTTCAAAGCCCAGATCAGGTACCATCTGCTCTATGGGGTGTCCCCAAAGTCTTAGTGCACCTTTAAGCTGAAAGCTGTGTTGTGTGTGGGTAGGGGTGATGAAGGAGGAGTGAGAACTAGGACAGGAAAAGGCCTGATCTTCTGATGAGATATTGAACTACAACTTTTCACTCTTTTGGAGGGTAAAGGGCTCCTGTCAATTGAGAACCTACAATGAAAAAAAAATCTAGTATGATTCTCTCTCTCTCTCTCTCTCTCTCTCTCTCTCTCTCTCTCAGTTCTACTCACACAATGCTGAAGGCTGATTAGAACTGTTTCAGAGGTAGAATTAAATTAATTTTTTCTCCATTTAAAACAAAGTCTGAACCTAACAAACATCAAACAAAAACCGAATACTTCCAAAAGTTTATATTTTTAACAAAGCGGCAATCTGGTTATGGTGGAACTTTAATTATAAAACATCTCTAACCATCACTAACCTAGTGGATAAAGAAAAAGAAAAAAGAAAAGAAACCTTGGATTACAAAACTAGATAAAAATCACAGAACCATTGGTGTATGAAGAAGAATTCCCTGAGTCAGCACACAGGATGATGGTAACAGTGCCCATAAGTAGAGCTGAGCACAGCTTCCACCTTAGAGACAGTCATAACAGAATGTCTTCAAAACATTTCTTGTACATGCCGGACATGGGGTTATTAGACTCCACATTGAACAGCTGCTGCATAGCTCAGTGACACTGTGGGTAGAGCATGAGACATGGAAGATCTGAGTTCTAATTTGACCCCTCGGCAAGAGTCTTAGTTTCTTCTCAGCCTCAAGTTTTCTCATTTGAGAAATGGGAATAATATCTACCTCCCAGATCTGTGGTGAGGATACAGTGGGATAATATTTGTAAAGCACTTTGCAAACCTTATAGGGCAGCTGGTCCTTAGTTGCCTGAAGGAATAGTCATGTCCTAGTGTCCTGAAAAAAAATAAGAAAAAACCCCAAACGCCAACAATAACAACAACAAAAAACACCTACATTCTAAGAAAGAAGTCTTCCCTGGAAATTGAGAAGACCCAAATTTGGAGAAAGAGCCCAGTTCCTGAGGGAACTGTTCTGTTCTTTTCTGTCTTGTACCCCTTCTTGATCATAGCCAGGCTGGGACTCAGGTTCCCTTTCTTCTAACTTTTCTTGCTGCTCCATCAGCAGACCTTTCATTTGAACAATCTTCTTTCAGAGGTCACTATGCCCAGCAAAGAATGAGCTGAATGAATCTAGGTCTAGAGCTGAATTGAGTTTTGGAGAGTAACAGGTACAAAGAACCAGAGAGTAGCACCATTCCAGAAAGAAAGAAAAACAGAAAGACAGAAGAAAGAAAGAAAGAAAGAAAGAAAGAAAGAAAGAAAGAAAGAAAGAAAGAAAGAAAGAAAGAAGAAAGAGAAAAAAGACAGAAGAAAGACAGAAAAAAGAAAGAAAAACAGAAAGACAAGAAAGAGAAAGAAAGAAAGAAAGAAAGAAAGAAAGAAAGAAAGAAAGAAAGAAAGAAAGAAGAAAGGAAGGAAAGAAAGAAAGAGAAAGAAAAGAAGGAAGGAAGGAAGGAAGGAAAAGGAGGAAAAAAAGAAAGAAAATGCTGATACTTTCCAGTGAATTCCTCCATCACCAATAGGGGTATGTAACAAATACATTCAGTTAAGCATGGTCACATCTGAGTAGAAGCCTCATCTGTTGTACCTAGGATCCCATGAGCTCTCTGCCAAGGGGCATGCTTTGCCAACAGTCTTTGAAGTCAGGGCTGGTCACAGCATCGATTGCAGTTCTGAATTCTTCAATTTGTTTTCTTTACATTTTTGCAGTCATCACCTAAGCTGCCCTGGCTCTGCTTCTTTTGCTCTGCATGAGTTCAGAAAGTCTGGCCAAGTTTTTTCTGAGTTCTTATTTGCCATTTCTTACAACACAATAATATTCTATTCCATTCATATACCACAATCTGTTCAGCCATTCACCAATCCATGGGGGTCCACTTTCTTCTAATTCTTTGCTAAACAAAAAGTACTACTTTCAAATATCTCTGCACATTGTTACCATTCCATCTTCAGAAACTGTGAGAAGGTGGTTAGGTCATTTGGGGAAAAAAATAGTTTTATATGCAGAAAATTTTGATCCTTACCTCTGCTGGTGATCCTTTTTCAGGTGGCCTGTGTCTTTTGAGCAACCAGGTAGATTCTGAATATATAAAGATATGTATTTGAATACATATGTGTATGTATGTACACATACATGTATGTATACCCACACATGTGCGTGTATATATACATATATATATATATATATATACCTATGTATACTTGTGTGTATACAGAGAGAGAGAAAGATAAATGACACTGTTTCTTTTTTTTTTTGTGGTACATTTTAGAGAAAAGGCTCTTGGAAAATAATAACAATAACAGCAGGCTCTGGTATGTATATAAACCCTTTTATTTTGACTGACGGGGCATCAACCAAAGAATTCTTTATTAACAAAGAGTTATTGGAGAGCTAGCTTGGCATCACTTCATTCTTTTCAGACACTGACATTGATCATCTTTGATTGCCGAAGTTCAGGAAGCCAGCACTGGCAGGATGTAAAACACATAAGAACTCACTTCTCTTAGCCTAGTTGCTGCCTTGAGTTGGCTGTGATAATTCCCTGTTGATTGGGGATTAAAAAATAACTGTATGTAATTTTTTGGATTTGGTGTGAAAATGGGCCAATTTATGGTTTGATTATAGGTTTATAGAGTGGGAAGACACCTCTTGAGATTACTTAGTCCAACACTGTCTTTTTACAGGTTGAGAAACCCAGGTCCAGAGGTTGTTCCAATTCACCCATCTCATGAATAGCAGACACTAGATTATAATTGCAATATTCTGTGTATCCAGTGGTGGTGTTTGTTTGATTGGTTTGGTTAGTATTTCTGGTCCACTATCAGTACTTCAAAGAAGGTTGAAGGGGTAAAAACATGATATTGACAAGGTATTATCAGTACCTGTGTTAGTGTGACTCTAGGCAGGTCCGCTAACTTCCAGTGCCTGAGGTAGCTGTCTAAGATTAGATACCTCAGAACTGTTGTGGATCTATGTGGAAGGAGGGACTTCTCTTCCTCCAGTGTAAGGAGTTTTCTTTACAGATAAAAACACAGGTCAGAGACTTGTAGCCCAGATTTGAGTTCAAACATTGCCTTAGACAATTGCAATCTGCTATGCTTTAATGCTAACTTGAATTTGTTCGAATTGAATTGACATGGAAATGATTTGAACATAACATGAATTTTTTGTTTTCTTAATCCAAACAGCCCAGATCTCTTAGAATTAAAGGGTAGAGTAGAACTAGAAAGAACCCACCATTACCTCCCAAAAGAAACCCCCAAATGAAAACTCCCAGGAACATTATAACCAAAATCCAGAACTTCTAGGTCAAAGGAGAAGTATTGGAAGAAATCAGAAAGAAAGAACACTAAATAGCCATAAAGTACTAAATAGCCATTGTCTGAATCACAGACAGTTTAGCATCCATCCATATAAAGAAAGAAAACAAAGATCGCCAATTACGATACTCCTGAAGGCAAAGGACATGGGCTAAGACCAAGAAAGAGTTACCCAGAAAAACTAATTATTATCTCATAGAGGGAAAATGGACTTTTAAATGAAATAGAGGACTTTCAAGCACTCCTAAATAAAAGACAAGAAGCACATAGAAATTTTGGAGTTTCACACAGGGGTTAAGAGAAACTTTAAAAAGTTAAGCACGAATTAACAAAGGTAAACGACTTATATTCTAGTAGGGGATAATAACACCTCTGTCTGGCCTGAACTTCTTATGAGTGAAAATCATAGAGTCTAGGGAGAACGCCTGTTAAGATGATTTTAAACAAAAAATATGGAAGGATGGACTGTCTAGTGGTTTTTTTTAACACAAATAGTTGTATTTTGTTTACTTTTTTAATTTAGATTTTTCTGTATCTATTGATATTATCCTGAGATGTTGATTATATTGTTATTTATTTTAATAATAGCCAGTACTTTAAATCTCCTAGTTTTTTATTCTTCCATTATCTCAAAATGCCCATGTAAGACACTGTTTAGAAATTGTTGTAATATTTTTGTTGCTAATATAATGATGGTAATAATAGTAATGGCTAACCACAATTTACATTTATATAGCATTTTAAGGTGTGCAAAGTATTTTACATACATGAATCTATTTGAGCCTTATAATAACACTGTGATTTGTGTATTTGCTTGTGTTATCATCCTTGTTATGCAAATTAAGGAACTAAGCCAAGGGAGGCTGAATAAAATGCCAAAGGCAGGATTTGATCCCATCTCTTGCACACTATAAATCCAACATTCATTGTATGATGTCCTTCTGCCTTTGAGCAACTATGTAGAGTGGTAAGAGGTATGCCCTTTCAGTTTGTTTTTGCTGGTTCACCCATTCTCTGAAGAGCAAGTTTTAGCCTATTACTTCTAAGATGATAAAGCAATAGGAAGCAGTGACTTCAGAAATCAGAGACCAGTTATCATGTACATTAAAGTCAATGCAGGGGGCAGCTAGGTGGTGTAGTGAATAGAGTACCAGCTCTGGAGTCAGGAGGACCTGAGTTCAAACCAGACCTCAAACACTTAACACTTACTAGCCATGTGACCTTGGGCGAGACAAAATAAAATAAAGTAAATGCAGACATTATTAATGGCAGCTGGGTGGCTCAATGGATAAAATGCCAGGCCTAGTGTCAGGAAGACTTAAGTTCAAATTCTTCCTCAGACACTTACGGTTTGATCTTATATAAATCATTTAACCCAGTTTGCCTCAGCTTGTTCATCTGGAAAATGAGCTGGAGAGGGAATGGCAAGCCACTCTGGTATCTTTGCCAAGAAGAGCACAAGTGAAGTCACAAAGAGTTGGACATGACTGAAATGACCAAATAATGCCATTATTATTAATGCTTCATTTTAAAAGTTTAAAAAGAAGATTGTTCTCAGGCAAAAATGTAAAAGTCAATTTTTAATTACTATTTTGGAAAGAACTTAGGATGGAGGGTCTATAGAACAATAATGAACTTGAATTATCTTTCTAGCAGCCTCCTTGCATTTGCATTTGCTTTTGCTTGTATCATCTTATTTTAAAATCTTTAGCTGATATAGCTCTTAAATGATTTGTGAGTTCATCAGTCTAAGGAAGTCCCTTCTAAGGAGACAGCTTTGTGACATGGCAGATAACTTCCAAGGTATGTTAGTGATGGGCCCCCAACAGCCCTAAAACCATATCTCTGAAAGTACACGCCGCCCGCCCCCCCCCCCCCCCAAGAAGATATTCCCTTGAAGCAGGCATGACTCTGTAATCCCCTTATCTGAGTAGATATCTGGCTGCCTAGACCAAGGGTGTATGTCCCTGGCTGGCCCAAAGACTATCTCCCTTGGCACAAGATCCCCAAGGCCCATGCCTCCTACAACTCCCTTAATGTCTCAAACACTCCCTACATTCCCCATCCATAGCTCCCCAAGATACCTGCACCCTTAGATTACCTAATTAGCATCCCTGGCATTCCTTTTCCATGCCCCTTTTCTATATAAGTTCTAAATTCACCCCACTAGATTCACCCATTCTAGTGCAAGTTCTCTAAAGGGATTTTGCCCACTTCTATTGGTGTTACAATGAACTGTCTCTTGACTGAAAGACAGCTTGAGTGTGTGAATTCATTCTAGGCGACTCTGCCTTGGCCTTTTAAGGGTCCCAGCACCCCTAAGAACCCCAAAAACCTCTTTAATAGGCTCATGATTTCTCAACTTATCTTTTCACTGCAATAGGCAATAATTTTCCCTAAAAGGCAACAAAAGCGTTCTGATCAAATGTTGGGCATTGTTCCATTCATTTATTCACTTCAACAAATGTTTATTGCTGATCAAGACAACACAATCCCTTGTGTTATCCTAGCACCAGAGAGGTTTATTGATCCTACTTTTTACTTAGGGTGTTCCAGAATGACCAAGCACAGCAGGTCAGTAGCACAGGGCTAGAGGTCCTGCCTTGTAATTGGAGTGATAGGGAGACCCAGAAGAGGAAATTATTTCTAACAATGCAACTCTTCGCCTTCTCTGAGATCTTAAGGAGTTGCTTAGAGTGCTGAGAGGTTAGTGACTTACCCAGGGTCACATAGCCAGAATGTGTCCAGGCAGGATACAGCTGTGTGATTCTCTCTCCCTGACAGATTGGCTACCAGCTTCCTTCATATAGGTAATGCATAATTACAAAGGGTCCTAAAGCCTTTGCAAATAACTTCTGGGCTATCTTGTACCATCAAAAACTGCTCTCAAGGAAGGGAAATTATCAAGGTACTCTGGTACAAGGTACTCTGCTGTGTTGTACTCCCAGTAGTAAATTTCATGATGACACCCCCCACTCCCACCCCAAAGTCCTTTCTTTTCAATAGAGGACCCAATGAGTTCAAAGAAAAATTTTATTTTGAAATGAGACAGCAAAAAACTTGAAGTTCCCTCTAACAAATATGCAATACACTCTCCGACAAACAAATATATTAGTGGAAAAAAATAGGCACTCAAAGATGTTCAAAGTAAAGAGGCGCCCATATATGGAAAATTATATCCAGCCAGGCTATATGAGAGGGGGATTGACTCATGTCTTGATCCATAGGCTTTTGATAAGTTTGGAAGATTCTTTCTTTTTTTTTTATTTTAAATTTATTTAATTTCAGTTCACAGAACAAAAAAAAAAGCTTTCATAACAGATGATTGTTCACGAAACTGCAAATCTACCATGTGCGACTAGCTGTTCCCTTCAAATACTCAGTAAAGGTATCATGTTAATGCCCCTTTTCCCTTTTATTTCCCTTCTCTCATCCTACAAATGACTACTATAAAATACGTAAGTGTGTGCATGTAAAATTATTTAATACACATTCTATTTAAATTCTTTCTATTAACGATTTATGAAAGTGGGTTTGCTTCCTTGATCAGAGACCTCACCCTGGAATAATGTAACTAACCAACAAGCATCCCAAATTTGCCACCTGGCCGGCCATGACCCAGGAAACAGTATCAATAACCACAAAATAATTCTTATAGTCAGGGTGCTCCCAGTTTTCACTTCTGAATTGTTTCTACTTATCTAAGAAAATGAATGGACTGGCGAAGTAATATACCAAAACCTTCTATGCCCAGGAGACAAGATCGTTGTCTCTGCTAACTGCTTGGTGAATGCTTGTCATTTCCATGGGCAAATGCCACATATAGTCTATAAAGTAAAAAATCTTAAAAGGACTTTGCCTCATACCATTACATCTTCTCTGTCTTCAGAATAAAAACCTAGAATCTCTGATTTAAAATAGATCTCACATACCATCTTCTGAAACTTTTTCACATGGAATAAAGTCACAATTTGGAGAAATGAGGGATGAAAGCAAATAGTGCAATAAGGGTGATTGGTGGAGATGAAATCTACAGAGGTCCCCTGGCTCCATATTAAGGAACAGGGAGGGAGGAGGTAAGATGCTGTTTGATGTTACCTTAACCTTAGCCCTTACCAGTCAGTGAGTCAGTCAGGAAATATTTATTAAGCTCCTAATATATACTAGGCATTGTGCTACTTATTGGGGATTTAAAAAGAGGCAAAGGAAAGTCCCTGACCTCAGGAACTTAACAATCTAATGGGGAGACAACACTTTAAAAAAATACAAACAACCTATATAAAGGATAAATAGGAAATGAATAAGATAGAGAAGATAGTAGGTTTAAGGTGGAGGTAAGCTTCCTAAAGAAGACTGGACTTTAGTTGAGACTTAAAGGAAGCTAGGGAAGCCAGTAGAGAGAGATAAGGAGGGAGATGATTTCAGACGATTGAGGAAAATTTCCTGGAGCCAAGAGATGGAGTGACTTTTTCATGGTACATCAAGGAGGCCACTGTCCTTGCATGAAAAAGAGGAGAGAGTAAGATATAAGAAGACTGGAAAGGTAGGAGGGGGCTAACTCATGAAGGGATTTGAATGCTGAGCTGAGGATTTTGTATTTTATTCTGGAGGTGATAGGGAATCACTGGAGTTTTTTGAGTAGGAAAATGATATGCTTGTCTGTGCTTTAGGAAAATCACTTTCAATTTAATTTTTTTCCTGGACATCCACTTAGAGATAACTGATCAGTATTTGTAAAGCTATGATTGGAGGTTAGGCAAGGAGACAGAGGCAGAAGGCATATGTGAGACATGTGATGAGGAAGAGGAAAGAAGAAGGAGCTTATGGAAAATTGTCTTATTTTTCTCCCTGTAAAGATGGAAATAGGGAGAGAACTTGGAAATGGCAAGAGGGAGTAAGGAGTATTCATCTACGTCAATTCGTTAACTAAGGAGAATGACTGAAGATACAATTAGTACTGGAAATGATGTATCATTGGAGGGAAACCAGATTTCAGTAACAGCTAGAAAATCAAGGAAGTAGGAGAGCAAAAGATTTAGGATGAAGGGATATTTATTGCCTATGGAACCAGAATTTCAGAGGGCACAGTGGAAGGGGTGGGTGGCAGATAGTTGAGAATGAAGGGAATAAGGAATCAGGTGATGGAGAGTGGCAAATGAGATTTGGATGATAACCTACAGGGATTCTAAATCACAGGGATATGTAGTATATGATTGTGAAAATGACCATTACTGAATGGATTGTACTAGTTTTGTTTTGTTTATTTATTTATTTTTCCCCTAAAGGAGGCTGGAGATTGGTCTTTAGACAAGTGGAGCATGAGATGAGATAGAAGGCACTCAGTCAATTGACCATATGGGAGTCCCCCTTTCAGTTCTACTCTTCCTTCCAATGGCTATAGATAGGAGAGGGAAAGGTGCATTAGGAGATGGACTTTCTCTGTTTTATGTAGCTAAAGGTACACCAGGACATGGAAGGTCTGAGACCAAAAAGAAAATTGCCCTTCTTTATACCAGAGACCTTCTATTCATGATTGGGAAATCAGACTGACAGCAGGAGGAAGGAGTTGGGTTGGCACAGATGGAAGTCATTTCCCCAGATCTTTTGCCACTTTCCTTTGGGGGACACACAGCAGAGATGAGGTCCCCTTCCTTTTAACACATAAAGGGTCACCTCCAAAATTTTAGTTCTGTGAAAAAGAAAGTATATTTGGTGCTATTCTCTTTCTTTTTTGAAGTTTTATTGATGTTTTTGTTTTGACATCACCCATTTTGGGATATGTCCTCTATCTACCCTCCAACCAGTGAGCCATCCTAAGTAACAAAGAAAACTAGCTGGACAAAACTTACCAACACAGCTACATCTTTGTTTATGCAACATTCATACCCATAGTACCCTAATCCAGTGAAAGAAGAGAAAGACATTTATGGCTTGTTCATAAAGTCTCACTTTATGAGACTAAGTTGTTTAAGACATCTATATATATATATCTATATCTATATTTCTTGCTTTGTTTATTTATGTATTTTATATTTTTGTAGAATAATCACATTTTTCTTGTTAAAATTCTATTGTAACATCTTAATTTTGATTGAAACCCTATGAAATCTTATCTCCAATCATTTAGATACTGCTATATTTAGCTGCCAATCTCTTGTTTCTTTAGCAATTGTAAGGCAGATACTACTTCCTCAGGGAAGAGAGATTCAAGGCTTGGTACCGTTTCCAAAGACAAAAATATTTGAGAACCTAGTAGTGAAACTATTGCCACTGGTATCTTTTATATGGACAACATCAGAAGAGCCAAGATGTGTCTTACTTTTCATGATCACACCAAGTTAGCTCGCCCAGTAAACATACATAGGTTACCAGTGTAGAACCCAATGAAATCAGTGATTTTGCCAGATTCCAAATCAATCTGGACAGTGTTATTCAACTTGATGAAAGGATTTGGGTAATGGATTGTATGGGCATGATGAGTCACCAGGTGGGGAATGTCTTTTGTATGCACAAATATTTTTTGTTACTTTCTTTCTAGCTATACTACTTACAGGTATTTTTCCTCATATTGAATATTTATATATTTAATATATATCATAGAAATAATATTTTAAATAAAAAACAATACAGACTTCTATTGCTCTTGACCAAAATTGCAATGATGATAAATATAACTCAAAACTACATATTACTTTGTAGTTTATACTTTCCCTAGTATTATGATATTGATCCTAAAACATTATTATTATTGAATTTATGCTATTGATTATCTTTTCATCAAGTCCTTCAGTCCTTAAAGGAAATAGAATAAAGCAGCATGACTTTCCACACTAAGAATTCCTCCCAGTGATGAAATAATAGATATTAATCCTGCACCCCTCACCTCACCACAAGCTATCAAAGCTATCACCACCAAAGAAGCTTAAGAAGGCAGAATATGCCCTTTTTTTTCGTAATAAGTGCAGTAATTACAGTGGAGATACACTTTTGTCCCCTCTTTTAATGATAAGGGATTGGACAACTAGATGGCATAGTGGGTAGAGTTCTGGACTTGGAGTCAGAAAGACTCATCTGCCTGAGTTCAAATCTGTCTTCATATATTTATTAGCTCTGTGACCCTGGACAAGTCACTTTACCCTGTTTGCCTCAGTTTCCTCATCTGTAAAGTGAGCTGGAGAAGGAAATAGCAAGCCTTTAGAATATCTTTGCCAAAAAAGTCTGAAAAATGAGGTCATGAAGAGTTGTCCATGACTGAACTGACTAAACAGCAGCAACGACTCATGGTAAGGCTGTGTTATGAAGCCTACAGTGACAAAGGTTCTTTTCTTTGCTCCTGCTTTTACACGTTCTCAGGCAGCTGATTCAGGTTCAAAGATGCCATTGAATTCAGAGTAAGCTCTGAGTTTGAAAACTGGTCTTGAGGCCATGTTCTCTAGCTCTCCTTGAGATATGGTCCCTTTTTATATTTTCTCCAAAGAGGAGAAATATTCCATAATAACAAATGAGCCTCTTTCTATGAGTTGAGAAAAGGACTACTCTTGGATAATACATTTGAAGATACTACTTCATTTCTAAGAAACAAGAAAAGAAGGCAACCTGTAAACAGCCCCAGAATATGCTGCTGGAGAAATTGGTTAGCTGTAAGAGTCCTCTCTTGCAACAATTTCTTTGGGGTTTTTGCAGCAACTGCTTTTTTATTTTTTATTTTTCTAGTAAAAGATAAAATTGGGATTTTTCTGTTATGGCAGCCAAATCTCTTACACATTTTAGAGTGAAGTAGACATTTCGACACTGATGCTAAAGCTAAATTCACTCCTGATATTTAGATCTCTTAGGTATAGAGATATATTATTCAAAAAGAAATACACAGCTTTCCATATAAAACAAACATATGTTCCTTCCCTATCAAATAGCATCAGAGTTTCTTAAATTTAGAATTAGAAAGTGATTTAGTTCAACCCTCCCATTTTATTTATTATTATCATTGTTAATTACTTTATCCTGAATTGAACAAAAATGAATAACATGAGCATTTCATATACAAAGCATAAAAGGAAAAAGGATTGTTTGTACATGAAATTGCAAACTCCTATTACGTACAACTTGTTTTTCCTTTTAAGAATAAAATAAATTCAGCCTGTCACATTCCATTCAAAGGTTTTCTGTCTGTCCCTGTTTTCCTTCAGTCTCCCTTTGGTTCTCTTTAAAGAGATATTTCACTGACCTCTCCTTGTCTCTCTTTTCCCATCCTCCTCTTTCTTCTCTTTCTTCAGTCCTATTGTTAACCCTCCCCTCTCTCCCAAGTCCTCTTCATCCCTTGCATAATTGGACAAAAAGAAAGAAAAAAAGAGAAAGAAATAGAAAGAGAGAAAGAAAAAAAGGGGAAAAAGGAGGGGAAAAAAGAAAAAAAGAAACAACTATTGTGTGACAGGACCAATATCGTTACTCCATGAAAGTTAGCTTAGTATTTGTTTGTTCTTCCTTAAAATATATGTAGACTATGCTTGGGGATTGGTTGGTTTAAGGGACTTAAGATTCAACTTAATGACCTTATTTCTAGGTTGCTGCAGTAGGAGACAGACTTGAGGAACTGTGGGTACACTTTGATGCTTGCCTACTGTTCCAATATAGATACTAAGAAACTTCCCTCAGATGAATCAACTTAGAAAGTACTCACTATAGAGTTCTGTAGTATATAATTCTCATAAATCTTCTTTTGCTCACTGTTGAATGAGCTACAAATGTCTAAATTATTTCTATTATTGAACAATAAACTATGACCACCTAAAATACCCTAATCCGACCATTGGCTTTCCACCCCTCCCTCTGTTTTTCCTTATAAAAACCTATACTTCATTCACAGTGTGATCACCAATTCCCTCACTTCTCAGTTTTCTCCTAGGCCTTAACCCTTGTTTTGGCCTCTCTTATTTTCACCATTTTGTTCCCTTAGTGAACCAGTTCAAATCTATTCTCTCTTCTTCTCAGGTCCCTAGCCCTCATAACATCATTACCATCATCATCAACATATCATTTTCTTGAGTCCCTAACTCGACTTGATAACATCTTCCTTCAATGTATCCCCATCTACTGGCTCCTCCCTTTTTACCTACAAATATTCCCATATCTCTCCCATATTAAAAAAAAAAAAAAACAACCCTTCAAAAAACCCATCCCTGCTAAGTATGGTCCTATATCTTTTTCTGCCTGTTGTGGCTAACCTCCTTGAGAAGGCAATCTGCAAGAGGTGTTTTCATTTTCTATCTTCTCACTTTTTTCTTAACCCCTTATGATCTGGCTTTCGACTTCATCATTCCACTGCAGTTGCTTTCTCCACAGTTCTGGTGATCTTTCCATCACCAAATGTAAAGGCCTTTTCTCAGTCCTCATTCTTTGTGACCTCCCTGCAGCCTTGGCCACTATTGATCACCCTCTCCTCGCTGATACTCTTCTCTCTAGGCTTTTGGCTTATTTCTCTCTCATAGTTCTCTTCCTAGCTCTGCTTAGTCTACTTGGCCAAATCCTCTTCCAGATCATATCCTCCAGCCATCTGTATCCCTCAGGGCTCAATCCTGATAATTCTCTTCTCTGCTACTGCCCTTTGTGATTTCATCAACCCCCATGGATTTACTTGCCTTCTCCATTCTGATGAATCTCAAATCTGCCTATGATGCCCTAAGCTCTGTGCTTACCTCAAGTCTCGAATCTCCAGTTGCCTCATATACATCTCAAACTGGACACCCAGTAGATGTTAAACAATAAGTATTCAAAATTAAACTCATCATTATTGCCCCAAACCGCCCCCCCCCCCCGCAACTTTCCCTGTATTGTCAAAGTCACCACCAACCTTCCAGTTCCCAAGGCTTACAACCTACATGTCTTGCTCAACTCCTCCCTGTCTCTCACCCACCATATGTAATTTGTCACCATGACCTGTCAATTTCACCTTTGCAACATCTCCCAAATATACCCCTTTCTCTCCTATGATGTCACCACCCTAGTACAGGCTCTCATCACCTTACATTTGGACTATTGTAATAGCTTTCTGGTGGATTTGCCTGCCTTAAGTCTCTCCCCATTCCAACCCACCTTGTATTTAGCCTTTGAAATGATTTCTCTAAAGCACCTATTTGACCATGTTATAAAATCCAGGGGCTCCCTATCTCCTCCAGGATCAAATACTAAATCCTCTGGCATTCAAAGCCCATTATAAGCTAGGTTCCTCCTTTCTTTCCAGTTTTCTTACATCTCATTTCCTGACATGTACCTTTTGATCTAATGACACTGACCTCCTTACTGTTCCACAAACAAGACACTTCATCTCTTAGCTCCAAACATTTATTTTTTCTTCTGGCTTTTCCCCATGCCTGGAACACTCTCCCTGATTCCCTGGCTTTCTTTAATTCCTAACTATAATTCTGTCTTCTACAGGAATCATTTCCAAATTCTTAATTTTAGTTTCTTCCCCCTGTTAATTATTTCGTATTTATCCTGCACATAAGCTAGTTATAAATATGAGTTTGCTTGTTTTCTCCCCCATTATATTGTGAGCTCCTTGAGGGCAGAAGGTGTTTCTGGCCTCTTTTTGTATGCCTACTTCTTAGCACAATGCCTGGAACAAAGTGGATGTTTAATAAAAGTTTCCTGAAGGACTGATCTTGGTAAGAAGTATGACACACTCCTGGGTGTCATTACCCTGAACTATCCTCTGATTACTACACCCTAGTTATGAATCTGCTCATATTTTCACTGTAGAAATGAGCCACATCATAGAGACCTTCTAAATGAATCTTGGCTTACTTGTTTGGAATCATTTGGTGCTCTGTTTAGATAAAAAATGAAAACAAAAATGTAATATTTGTATATTTCAGAGACATTTGGTTTTATAAGTTTTCTCCTGCATGAAGAAATTAATCAATAATTTGATGTGACAAGGTAACAGAAGTCTCTTTTTGGGACCACTTGTTTTTACAGAATGAAAGCTAAAAGCATTTTGTGAAATTAAAATCAATTAAAAATGTCTACTGGTTTTCCATCTTGAAAAGGTAACTGAGCAATGTATGCTAAATTGACGTAATATATTACAATTGGAAATCCATTAGCTGTGTTGATTTGTTATTGGCTTATTGATTTTCCTGCTTTTTTAACTTTTAATCTAAAGGACCTTTTGTGAATGAAAATGGATTTAATTATAGTGTTTCAAGGCACAGTTAAAGATTACATGATGCATATTTCAAATTGCGGTGCTGTGTACCAGCCTCTCTCTCTACCACCTACTAATTGTACAAAGAGCCTTAGAATAATTCTTTATATCAAAACGTGCTTTACACTCTTTTGTGGTGGAGGAGGAGAGAAAAAAGGAAATAAAATACATTTACATGATTACTTTTTCATGTATTTAAAAAGAATAGGAAGTTGTACATAATAGATTTGCAGTTTTGTGTGCAATCTTTTAAAAATTGTTATTATACTGTTATGGAAATGGTTGCTTTATCCCATAAATTAAAAATAAAATAAAAATTTTAAAAAGAAACAAAGAAAAGAGTTATGTCTTTTTAAAAAGCCCCTTAGTTTTTTTTCTGTTTTTGTTTTTAAATAAAGAAAAGATACAATAATTCTGAAAATAGGGTACATACTTTACAATGAGTCTTTGAAAAGAATTTGAAACTCAGAGAACTTAATTAACTTACCTATGGTCAAATAGCAAGTAACTGTCAGACAGGTGATTTGAATCCAGCTTAGTAGATGAATATTACTTATAAATAACTCTGTCTAGTCCAGTAGATGGTTGACATAGTGGAAAGATCATTGGCTCTGGAGTGAAGAGACAGGATTTTGAATCTGGTTTACTATCTAGGTGACATACCCAAGTCACTTACTCTGTTTCCTTAACTGTTAAAAAAAAAAAGAAAGAAAAAAAGAGAAAAGGAGAGAAGAAAGGATTAGGCTGTGTGGCCTTTTGGTCCCTTTTAGATCTAAATCTTTGGACCTATTCGGGACTCCTGGCCTGTGCTCTATCCACCACAACATGCTGACTCACTGTAGATCTGTAAAAAGCCTGGTGTCAGCAGGATTCACCTCCCCCATGATTCTCCAAGTCAAGGACCCTGCCTCAGAGGCAGCGGCTCTCAGAGCAGGCATAAGAAGCTAGGGATAATTACAGCATTTATACACTTGCCAGATTATGGATTCCAGAACCTTATGCAATGTGTCACACAGTCTCTGATGATTAAACTTTATAATCCTGGCCGCTCACACCAATCTCTGCCATTATGAGCTTAGTATGCTGGCTCAGGGCTAATGTGGAAAGAAATGCTGCTTTACTTAGCTGTGTTGTTTAGCCTCTGGATTCGGGGAAACATCTTAGCTTCTGAGGGGAGGCCACAATTTTGTGGTTGAGATTTTTATTCACACAGGTCTACTTTTGGCTCTTTTAGCACTTAGTGAGGGGAAGTAGGCAGCCAGGTGATGCAATGGAGAGAAAACCCAACCTGTAGTCAGGAAGACATGAATTCAAATGCAGTATCAGACATTTACTAACTGTTTGACCCTGGGAAAGTCATTTAACCCTGTGTGCCTCAGTTTCCTCATCTGTAAAATGAGCTAGATGAGGAAATGACAAGCTACTTTAGTATCTTTGTCAAGAAAGTGCCAAATGGGGTCACGAAGGATCAGACAGGTTTGAAACAAATGAACAACAACAATAGTGACTAGAAACAGAGTGCACGTTTCACGAGATATTGGTTCATTTGATAGAAAAGTGTCTGTCCTGTTTAATATTTAAACAGTTATCAGAGATTGGGAATATAATCCTCAGTTAAGTATGTATTCAGTGCTTACTAGTACTCGGCACTGTGCCAAGTGCTAGAGATGCAGAGAAAAGCAAAGACAAATTCTTCCTTCAAAGGGCTTGGATTCCAAATCCCTAGGGAGAATCCCCCAGATAAAATATAGTAGGCACAGTAGAAATTCGGTGGTACCAGAAACAAAAAACAAGAAATAAAACAAAACTTTACAAAATTGGGCTGATCAATTAAGAAATGACTGACCAAATTATAGTATGTAAATGAAATAGAATATGACCACATGGTAAAAAAATGAAGCATTTGAAGAATTTAGATAGATTTAAGAATACATATATGAACTAATTCAGTTTGAAGTTAACAGAAACAAAAGAATAAACATGATTTAAGAGAATAAACAAATTTAAATCATTTAAATAATACAGAGGAAACAACTCTGAGAGATATCAAGTTTCACATCAATGCAGTTATCAGTGGACTCCAGATGACGGGATAAAACATACTTCCCTTTTCTCTAGACAAAGGTAGGGAGAACAACCCTGGAAGTAAGTGCTATTATTTCCATTTTCCAGTTGAGAAAACTGAGGCAGACAGGTTAAATGACTTATCTAGGATCACACATCTGGTAAGTGAGTGAGTCTGGGATTTGAACTCAGGTCTTCTGGACTGGAGGCTCAGTGCTCTGTCCTCTGTACCACCCAGCTGCCTCCATATCTAGGGCCAGCTATAGATATAGAATTGGGCATAGATTGTCAGATGTGGTCAAAGCATCTCTTTGATTTGCTCAATTACTTTCTTTGTTAAGAGCAGGTTATGACAGGGTAGGGAAGAGGGTGGGAGGGGAAGATTTTGGTGAGTGACAAACTATGTAAAAATCAGTAGCAAAAATGGTTATTCTTGCGGTTGATGTAGTTCTAGAATAATTCTAGCTCTTAACTTTTCACGGAGTTCAGAAAGAAATAGTTAAGGGGCAAATTCAATCCTCCTATAATTTCTTTTGTGTTGAATGTTTGGCGGACTATCATCCAGGGAGATACAATGATTATTTTTTAATAGTTAAAGAATTGGCATGTGAGTTCATCTTGTATAGACTCAATGAAAACACCTCTAGGAAAACTTTAGTAGTAAATACAATGATGAAGATAGTAAGTACTTCATACTGTGCCCACATCATTTTGATTTCCATTGCTATTTTTGTTATGATTGTGATTGTTTGAAAGACCTGTGTTCAAATCATGTCTCTAAATGTAGAGATATGCTGGAGTCGGCTCCTTAAACTTTCTGTGAGAGCATTTATACTCTAGAAATTAGCAAATGCTACAAATTAGGACTTAATTTGTTTTGTCATTGACTTTCTAGTTTTAATGAAGTGATTCAGGGGAAAAATGTTAATAATGCATATCAAAATTAAAAGTGCATCCTTCATTTTTGGAGAGCCCATTGTTACATGTTTACCAGAACATCCTTGAGTCTAACTTCTAATATCTTTATGATCACAGGCTAGTCACTTTGTCTCTGAAACTCTATTCCCTGAGCTGCAGAATTAGGTGGTTAAATGATTTCTGAGATCCTCTGCAGTTTTGATTCTTTCTGATCTTTTACCCTATGTAGATCGACCACGAAGAGATTTGGTGAACAGATTAAAATTTCGAGAACCACTTCCTGGTTGTTATGCTGATTCTGAGTCAGTCCTTATAAGTCAGTTCTCCGCTGATTTCTTTTATCATTTATCTAGTTGTCACTCACCATGGCTTATCCTAGATCATCTAGGTACCTAATTGTTAATTACCACTGAATCAAAGAAAATTGCTGTGGGACAACTACAAACTGAGTTCTGTTAAAAGGCTTTTACTGAAATCTCTAAGCTGTAATAAACATTACATGCTTACTGGTGTACTAATAAAGGTCTAGTTTTACTAAAATAATTTAATTTTCTTTCCTCCAGAAAGAGTTTAATAAACATTCGGATTAAATCGGGAGTTGGAAATGCTTTGCCTAATCAGGATGGCTGTGTGTAATGTAATTGTGAATCTCAGGAGGAAAAGTGAATAGTGATTAGTGATCAGGAAGAAAAAACACATTAATATAGAGAGTCCCAAAGTGGAAGTCAATGGTCCCCAGTAGGCCTAGAGCAGTGGGTTAGAGCCAAGGTTTACTGCACATCAGTGACTACATAATTTCTTTTATCTTACTTTGCTCCAAATACCAGGGTGAAGTGTCCAGAAAGAGATCAGAACTATAAATGCTTCTTCTTTCTTTCATCTTTATGGGAAGCAGGGGCCATCTTGTTTGATGGTTTGAAAATGGTTTCATGCTGTAGACCTCTGATCTTGTCTTCTGGGGAAAAAACACTTGTGAACTTCTGCCCTGTTTACTAGGAAGGAGAGCGTTGCCATGTGAGTAATAGGAAAATGAAGACAGAAGCTTTGACCTGGATTCAGGGAGGAAACCCTGGAAAGTAAAACTGTTGAAAAAATTGTGCCAAGCACCTTTGTTGGACCTCCACGGGACAAATGGATGCAGATGCAGAGAGTTGAGTTGAACTGCTTGCTTCTCTTCTGACATGTAGGGTGATTGAAATTTATATGCATAATCTGGGCCTTTTGATATCTTTTTAAGTTCATGTGTGCATGCATTTGTGTGTGTGTGTGTGTGTGTGTGTGTGTGTGTGTGTGTGTGTGTGTGTGTGTGTGTGTGTGTGTGTATGCTTTGAGGGAGATTGCAGTGAGTTGAAGAATCATGGGTTTTTTCCAATCTTCTTTGAAGTCTTTTTCTCAGCTTTCAACTTACCCTCTACTTGTCAACAACAATCACAATAAAAATAATGGCACAAATCCACATTTATCTAGCCCTTTAAGGTTTGCAAAGTATTTAGTTGTATATTATACCATTGGATCATTTGGTGTTTTGAGGCCTGAGTTTGATCCTATCTCTATACTTAGTAGCTGTATCTTTGTTATTTTTCAGGCTCTATTCCTGACTCTCCAGTTCTTCTTCACTATGTCTCCCCAGCTTTCTTATTCTTGGAGTTCACTCTGCACCTCCCTCTGATTGGTTGGTTCCTTTCCAGAATCTTCAGTTTAAGGAAGAACCAAGGACAGCTATGTCTTCAGGCTCTTCTGATCCTCAGGACTTTCTACACCATGCATGTCCTGGAGGGTATACCTTCTACTCCACTCTCAACCCTCTTTTCAGCTCCCTTTTATCTGTTCTTCCCCCACCTCCACTTGGAATGGAGGCTCCTTGAGGACAGGAGGTCTTTCTCTTTTTACTAATATTTCTAATCTCAGTGCCTGGAGTGTGTGTGTGTGTGTATACACACATATGTATATACATATATGCACATATAGAATTCACCCCATTTACATGTAAAAACAATTTTAACATTTGTTTTTTTTTTTATTTTGAGTTTTAAATTCTATTTTTCTCTCCTTTCCCTCTCCCTCCTTGAGATGATTAGTAATCTGATATAGGTTATACATGTGAAATAATGTAAAATATTTCCATGTTGGTCCTGGCAAGTTATAAATGCTTAATAAATGCTTCTTGTTTTGACCTTGATTCACAATAAAAACTCCAGATAATAGCATTAAGGGATTGAAGAGATAAGATCACTTAATCTATTTTTTTTTTTTATGGAGGGAACATATAAAACAAGTGACTTTTTATATCTCAGTCATTTTCCAACATATCCCCTGTGCTGAATCCTACCTTGTAAGAAACAGTTAAGAAAAACAGTCTGCCATAATGATGTGGTCATTAAATTATTATTAGTATTATTATTAATTATTATACTCTCTGGTTTATAGATAATACCTTTATTTTTGAGATGAGGAAACTGAGATCCCAAAGAAGTTAAACAGCATATCCAAGCTTCTTTATTTCCCCAGAAGTAGGGAACGAAAGGTAGGTAGGTGTGTTATGTTGCAGAACATGAAAGGACAAGACCTCAAATTTGCTCAACTTTATAGCTGCAGTAGCAGATTAAGGATCACATTAACATGGTAGTACAGTAACTCAAAAGGTACAGAAGGCTAATGATCTCATCTCTGTGCCCTTCAGTACCCCCTGACAATATATCTATAAAGGGGGGAATACAGGGAAAGGAATGGGCTTTTACTACACAAAGGAAGAACTGTAGCTAATGACATCCCAGGAGAGATGATGGAGTTGACAAATATTCTCAATTCTTCATTCATCACGAAATCATTCAGAGGTCAGGGCAGAGAAAGGTACTGCTGTCCCATTACCTTAGAAGGACCAGATGGCCCCTGAAAGTGCCAGCTCCTCAATATATTAAAGATGAAACCTCTACCTTTTTAGAATCTCTAATTCTCTGTAGTCACAGTTTAGATTCCACAACCTATGGCTATTCACAATTCCCTTCCTGAATCATTCGTATTTTCCAATGCTACTATTACTTTTTTGTTTTCTTTGTATTCATTTAACTTCTATGCACAGTTTTTCATCTTCTTCTCCAATAGAATGTAAAGTTCTCTTGGGCAGAGATTTCATTTCCCCCCACTTTTTGTGTATTCCTAGTGGCTAGCTTAGTGCCTACCAGTTTATGGTGTTTATTGTATTGAACTGAATTATACTTTCATTCCTGTTATTTCTAGACTTCAGTTTCTCTCAGGATTTTAAATGACAACAAAGTCCAATCCAATGTTTTCAATCTGAATTTAAAATTCCTCAAAATTCCTCGGGGCAGCTAGGTGTTGCAGTGAGTAGAGTGTTGGCCCTGGAGTCAGAAGGACCTGAGTTCTGATTCAGCCTCAGACACTTAATGCACACACAAACCAAAACCTAGCCATGTGACCTTGGGCAAGTTACTTAACCCCAATTGCCCTCCAAAAAGCAAAAAAAATATCCCTTAAAGGCATTTGAAGTTACATTTATATAGAAGAAAATGAATATGATTGGAGAAAAGAATGAGGAATAAAGATGATTTCCCAAAAAAACATGTTTAAAAAACAAAAACAAAAACTTAAATTCTTCCTTGGATTTTAAGGAATTATAAATGGGCCTTCCAGATATAATGACCAAATAACACTATTTCATTCTTTTGGAGAGGTCAAAAGTTGATATCAGCTTTTTGGTAATGGAGGAAAGAAAAGATGGGAAAACATTTCTAAAAGAGTTTGTGAATAAAGGACATCAGATGCATGAAGAAATCTGGGTTAATTAAAAGAACTTATCCAATTGAAAAGCTGTTAAAATTCTTCTTAATAACTTGCATATTTATTTCAAGGAGTTTGAAAAGCCTGAGTGGGTGGAGGGGGGGGGTGAGGAGGGAGAAGAGGAAACAGTTATAGGTTTAACCAGGACAGAGTTTTGCCTGAGTGAACAAGAACAAGTGTCTCCCTTTGATAACTGTGCTGAGATCAGACTTTGAATATTAAGAAGGGTTTGTCAGTAAGAGTGAAAACAAGGGAATCTGCAAATTTAGGACAAAACTTAGTGGATCATCTGCAAAAATTCCAATGACTTGTAATAATATTTATGCCTTAAATGTGTTTATTGCAAAGACTAGTCTTTAAAGACCTCAACTAATATACTCCAAGGGAAATTGCCATTTAATTGTGAATAAATGGGATGCCAAGAAGGAGCTGATCTGCTGGAAGCTTGCTTTAAGCACAATGAAATTAGGCTAGAATGAGAAATTATGAAGTCCACTTAATATAAAAAAACAAAAAACCCCCCAAATTCTTTATGTAATATTTTCAATTAAAAATCCATTTTTTTCTTTCTCACACCACCCCACCCATTGAAGAAAAAAAAGGAAAGAAAACCCTTTTTTACAGAAATAAGAAATACTTGGAGGCAAGTAGGATTGAAAGAAAAAATATATAACTAGAGTGAAAGATAAGTTCTGGAGCTACTCTCCCCACCCCCATTTGCAATGAGAGGTTGGGTCCAGGGAATAAGGCACTCTATTCTTTTTCAACCTCCCATCTAGAGGAAGCCCTGGGGGCTGGAGGATGGTTTTCTAGTGTTATAGTTACAGAAGGTCCCTACCAGGATTCTTGACCCCCATGATTATCATATGGTATCCATTAGCCAGATTTATTTAGTTCTCCTTCATTAGGGGCAGAACCCTTCTTTGGCATCTTTTTTATATCCTCAGTGCTTTAGCATAGTGCCTGCACAAAGTAGGAACATAATAAATGTTTATTGATTGACTTATAGAAAATGGTATTTATTAAAGTAGGGCAGCTAAGTGGTACAGTAGATAGTATTGGACCTGGAGTCAGGAAGATTCTTCTTTACGAGTTCAGATCTGACTTCAGACTCTTACTAGATGTGTGACCTGGGGCAAGTCACTTACCCCTGTTTACCTTAGTTTCCTCATCTGTAAAATAAGCTAGAGAAGGAAATGACAATCCACTCCAGTATCATTGCCAAGAAAACTCTAAATGGTTTCACAAAGAGTTGGATGTGATTTAAAATGACTGAACAACAAATAATTTACTAAAGTGATATAGTAGGATTAATTGGTATAAAACACTCATCACCTAGTATATGACATACTCTTTCACCAGTATGTAGAGAGGTGGGGTGGCTAGGTGGTACAGTGAATAGAGCACCTATCCTGGAGTCAGGAGGACCTGAGTTCAAATCTAGTCTCAGACACTTAACACTTGCTAGCCATGTGACCTTGGGCAAGTCACTTAACCCCAATTACCCTGCCCTCCCCCCTCCAAAAAAAGCAAAACAAAAACAAAAAAAAAACAAACAAAAACCCAAGTATGTAGAGAGGCAAAGGGGTAACTCAGCCCTTGGAAGTCCTTCTGCTGGGGTGCACAAGACTGTGTGTGTCATTTTCAGTTGGACTCATATTATATGTCTGTGGTTCTGCTTTTTCTCATCACATCCAGTCTATGTGCCTTGATAGATGCTGACCACTGATGCTGGCTGCTATTGCCCTGGCACCATTGCTAGTATGGCAAAGAAAAGTTCAAATCTTCTTGTCCTATGAATTTGACAAGATCCTTGAGGGTCAGCTCAATAGACTTTGAGTCTGATATATTTGCAGGAAGATAACATGAAAATGGTAGTTTCTAAAGTGATCTGCAGGGTTTTTATTCAAGATGTATCTCCCTCTAGGAAGTTATAATATTGAGCATGGAGATGACTATGTGCCAAAGTATTCTTTGGCAGGGAGATGCAGTCTTTGTTCACTTGCTTAAATGTGGATCTATGGAAAGTTAACTTTATCAGAGACACGGGTTGGAAAATTTTTTTCCCAACTTTCTGTTTCCCTTCTAATTTTGGCTGCATTGGCTTTTTTTGTGCAAAGAAGTTCAATTTAATGTAATCAAAATTATCCATTTGTATATCATGATGTTCTCTATCTGTCATTTGATCATAACTTTTTCCCTTTTTTCCATAAATCTGGCAGGTAGATATTTCCTTACTCTTTTAGTTGGCTTGTAACATCAGCCTTTACATTGAAATTGTGCACTCGTTTTCACTTTATCTTGGTGTGGGGTGTAAGATATTGGTCTTACAAGTTTCTGTCACACTATTTTCCAGTTTTCCCAGCAGTTTTTGTCAAATAGTGAGTTCTTATCTCAGAAACTGCAGTCTTTGGGTCTATCAAACAGTAGATTACTATAGTCATTGACAGTTGTTTTGTGCACCTAACCTTGGACATTTTTAAACTTAGCAAGTTCCTTCTTAGAATGTTAAACCTATTTCAAATGTGTTAAGAATAGAATACAGAGTAATTCTTATATCTTTAGTCCTCGAAGCATGTCTCTCAATTCAGTCCAACGCTGAATTTCTAGGAGCCTGTACCAGGAGTCCCTACTGTCATACTTACCTTTTTTGCCAACTTAATCTTTGTCCGAAGCTCATCCTGTGACCCCCGACCTCATCTCCAGTTGTTGTTACTTGGTTCTGCCTAGTATACTTAAGCCTGTCTGTCTAATCTATATCTTTGTCTATATAGATTAGATTGATATAGATGGATAGGTAGAAAGAAAGAAAGAAAGAAAGAAAGAAAGAAAGAAAGAAAGAAAGAAAGAGAGAATCAGTATTAAAAGGTGAGAAAGTACTCTAGGTATTAGAATTATTCAAAGGTGGAATGGGTGACTTGAAAGGTAGTTACTTTTCCCTCATTTGAGATGTCTCAGCAGAGAAGACAGGAACACATGAGAAGTCTGAAATAATTTGTGTCTAGAGATATGTCTGTGTTGGATTGAATTTCCACTGAAGCTTCTTTTAACTCTAAAATTCTGTGATTGCACAAGATAACAAAAGGAAGGAATTGTGAAAAATTTGTAAAGACTTATATGAACTGATAAAAAGTGAAATGACCTTAATGAAATGAGTATGATATCCAGTGATTACAAAAGGTAAAAAGTAGTAATAAGAGAGAGCAGGAATCAAAGGAATGAAATGATCAGTCTTGGCTCCAAACATGATTGAATATTCTTCCCTTCTCTTGTTAAATGTAGGGGGTTAGGGGCGGCTAGGTGGCTCAGTGAATAGAGCACTAGCCCTGGAGTCAGGAAGACCTGAGTTCAAATCTGGCCACACACACACACACACACACACACACACAAAACTAGCTGTGTGACCTTGGGCAAGTCACTTAACCCCAATTGCCCTGGAAATCAAACCAAAAAAAAAGCAAAAACAAACAAACAAAAATAAATGAATGTAGGGGTTAAAGCATATGCTATTGGATATAATTAATAACAACAATGACTAGAATTTTACAAATACTATCATATTTGATCCTTATAACACCCAGGTGAGATATAATCACCTTTTTGCAGATGAAGAAACAGAGGTAACAGAGGTTAAGTGACTCTTCCAAGTTTGCACAACCAGTTAAATGTCAAAGACTGGATTTAAGCTCCTCTTCCTGACTCCTGTGAACTATTCATTACCACCTAGCTTTTCTCTCCAGCACCCCCCCTAAGTAATTTTGTTTTTCAATTTTTTTTTCTTTATTAGACTTCTTTGTTATAAAACAGAGATCTGTAACATAATCTATGCAAAGTCTTCTGAAAAACTTAAAATGCTACATAAATCTTAGCTATTATTATTTTATCGTTATGGGTCAGTAATTAGGAAAAAGAAATAAAACTTTGTATTCAATTAAAGGTTTGATAGCATTTGAAAAAATAAGTCATTTACAAAAAATGAAATGCTAATCTACGTAACTATTTTAAGATTATATACCTTTTATTATGGATAAATTAGTTCTATGATCACCTCTGCCTTGCCAAGTGATTTCTTTGTTTCTTTTTAAATGTTTTTATTTCATAACTTTTCTTCGACTTTCAACTTTAATGGTCAACCTTGGGTCATAGAACTCTACATCTTTTTTCTTATCAATGCCATTTAATGCATTTCCACCCAACCCTCCCCAGATAGACCTGTTGATGTATTCTCTAAAAGGTGTCTGTTTGCAGCTATTATTAGGGGAAACAATTTTCTAGAGCATAGGAACAAAGGTTCTATAGTTTTTCATTGTTTTTTTTTCATCTGCTCAATCTGTTGCTGATCCCCAGAGCAATCATTACTTCCATTCAATTTCTCTACTATTTAACTGTTACTCAATACTTAAGCCAAACTTTGCCTGCTAATTCCTTAACCAAATCCTTTTCATCCATGTCTCCAGCTGCACAATAATCTCCTTAAAATCCCTGATGTCTCTATATCTCCCTATATTTTAACACTTTTTCTGAAATTTTAACTTTTCCATCTTCAATTTTAGCCTCTAAGGATCATAGGAGAGTTATGCATGAAGATAAAATAACCCCATTTGCTCCAATTAAGTGCCAATAATCTACTGGTTACTCAACACCAGCACACCTGCCACCTTTAGGGCTCAATACTCTTTCATGTAGTTGAATATAAGTACTTGAAGGGAAGGGATTACTCTTTTATTTATCCTAAATGTTGACAGTGCTATTCAAGCTAATATACTTAAGAACATTTAGTGTCTTTATCAACTTCATATTAATGAGTTACATTCAAATGATATGTATTGAACTGAATAGATATTCAGAAGTAAATGATGAACACCAGATTTAAAAAAAAATACAAAAAAACTACGCTTTCTTTCCTTTCTCCCTTTGTTCCTTCCTTCCTTTCTCCCTTTGTTCCTTCTTTCCTTCCTTCCTTCTTTCTTTCCTTCCTTCTTTCCCTCCTTCCTTTATTTCTCTCTTTTTTGCAGTTTACCCCCCACAAAATAACTACTACGGAAATGTTTTTACATGATTATACATGTATAACCTATATCAGATTGCTTATCATCTCAGTAGGGGGGAAGGATATAATTTTAACTCAAAATTAAAAATAACAATGAATATTTAAAATATTTTACATATAACTGGGCAAAATTAAATATTATTAATTGTTTTTAAATGTGTATGTTTTCATTTCCCATCATAGTTTATCAGCTGGGTTACACCCTAAGCCTAAATTTTCACTGCTTTTTGGTCAGCTGTCAGGATTTTGATGTAATAATTATTTACACTTGAACACACTGTAATAGTGCAATTTTGTACATGCTGTGCCGATAGTCTAAATTTCAACTAATATTTACATCAGCTGGCATGTTTTTAAAAAATTGTTTATCTTTTTCTTTTGAAATCTTTGTTTTTTCTAAATATATGGTTCCTTCCTTCTTACCAAAGAATTCTATACACACACACAAATATATATAATACATAATATATACATACATAATAATACATCCATATATAATATAAAGTAGAAACAAAAGCAGCTCAGCAAAACTAATATATCATCTTTTTCTGATGACATTTTTTAGTCTAGACTCCTGAAAAAGGGGGAGAGAGGGTTATTTTCTCAACTCTCTTGAGGGTTGTTCTATTCATTTTAATTACACAGCATTTAGTTTCTTTTGTTGTTATTTTGTTTACATTTTTGTAGTCAATGTGTATGTTGTTTATCTTTTTCTGTTTACTTCATACTGTATGAGTTTATTTATTTTTTCCATGCTGCTCTGGTATTCACATTCACTGGTTCTTATGACACAGTCATATTCCATTACATCCTTATACCACAATTTGTTTAGCCATTTTCTATTTGATGGAATCTGTTTCCAGTGCTCTGCTGCCTTTAGAAAGTGTTGCTATAAATATTTTGGTGCAGAGGATAATTTTCATCTTGTTTTTAGCCTCCCCGGGGGCATATAGCTAGCTGGGGGATATTTGGGTCAAAAAGTGAGGGTACTTTTCATCAGTTATTAGCATAATTCCAAATTGCTCTCTAGGAATTCTGGAACAAGTCATAGTTCAGCAAACATTCTGTTAAATTGTGCTGGTATTCTTGCAGTCACTTGGCTGTTTTTTGGTCTTCTTTGCTAATTTGTTGTGTATATTGATAGAACTTGAAAGTTATTTTGATTTGCATATTAAGTTCACTATTTTTCATTTAAGAGCTTAAGAATCTGCTTTTAAAGGGAATTGTTTCACTTCTGTTTTTATACCTCACTACCTACTACAATGCCTTCCACATAGTAGGGATTCAATAAATACCTATTTTTTTTTTTAAAGCAATTGGGGTTAAGTAACTTGTTCAAGGTTACACGGCTAGTCATTATTTATGCGTGGGTGCTCATTTTCTGAGGCCGGATCTGATCTCGGGTCATCCAAACTCCGAGGCCGGCGCTCTTACTCACTGCGCCACCTAGTCGCCCCTTTAGGGCAATTGGAGTTAAGTAACTTGCCCAAGGTTACAAGGCTAGGTTTTTGTTTGTATGGATTAAGTGTCGGAGGCTGGCTCCAAACTCAGGTCCTTCTGACTCCAGGGCCGGCGTTCTATTCACTGCGCCACCTAGCCGCCCCTAAATACCTATTTTTTAATCGATTGAAGAAGTGTATGTTCATATGTATTTGACCAATTACCCTTTAGGAAAATTATATATTTATATTATTTCCTATATATCTTGTGTATCACACACTTAGTTGAAGCATTTTTTTCCAATTAGCACTTTTTCAATCTTAGCTGTATGACTTCAAGTTTCTCATATTTGAATTAAAAACATCTTTTGTCATTTTTAAAATTTTTATTTAGTTATAAAATATCCCCCCTAGCCTTACAAATGAAAATTACTTAGCTGATCTGATATTTTTCTTCATTCTCTTTCTCCTTCTTCCCTTCTCCTTTTCTTCTCCTTATCCTGACTGCCTATTCATCTGGAGCTTGTGGTAAATACTAGAAAATGTTGATCTGAACCTAATTTCTCCTAGATTGCTTTCTAGTTTTCCCAGTAATTCCTTTCTTGTAGGGCATTCTTCCCAAAGTATGTTCTTGGGTTTATAAACACTGGGGTTATTAAGTCTGATTTCTTCTGAGTCTCCTTTATCTAGTCTGTTCGTTGATCTACTCTTCAATTCTTTTAAACCTTTACCAAATAATTTTGATGATTCTTGCTTTATACTTTGGGTGCTAGAAATACTCTTTTCCCTTCATTCTTACTTCTTCATAATTTCCTCTGAAATTCTGGATCTCTTTTTCCTCTGAATAAACTTTGTTAATATTTTACCAGAGGGTTTATATACCTTGTTCTAAATGGTATATAAGTTATGTAAATTTTCAGTATAAGTCATATGTTTATAGTAACTTGAGGATGGTTCATTTCAAATTTTGAAGATTATTCCTAAATTATCACTCCAGGGTTTTTTGCTTGTTTGTGTGTGTTTTTTTTTTTTGTTAGAAATATTTCTATACAGCCAGTTAATGAACAGATTATCTCTTTGCTTGTTTTTTTTAAGATTTAGCATTAGCAAGACATTTCTGGATAAAGTAAAGATTATTTGAATAACATTAATAGAATTTGGATTTTAAATGAATATTTATATGTTATGGATTGCATAGGAATCTATGTCTGAATAAAAACATTCTGGCATAACTCTAATTGGTTAGCATGGCTGTCCAAATACACAGAGGAATCAGGTTCCAAAGTTCTGTAGACTAGATGAATATTGATTGGGGTTGCTTTATCTGGAGCACAAGCTAATCTTCTGTTACCTTTTCTCTGAGGTTGTTAGATATGGCCTGTCTGCCACCTGCATTTTCTCTATGTTATCTTTGTTGAAATACCATTGAATGCTCAAGAATGTTAAGAAGAAACTGCAGGATGATGTAGCATTTGAAGATAATTAAGAGCAACACCAGATCTCAAGAAGGACATTTAAAAACAGGGAGATAATTTCTAAGTTCAATATCTTGATGTTATTAAATGTCTTGTTATCTCTGGCTCTGTTACACTAAATGTGAAATTATAGACCCCTGACCAACAAGTAGATATACTGCTAGTGGAAATGAATCATATCAATTTTGACATTCACACTATTACATAAATTATAAGGAAGAAAAAGATGTAGGAGCTAAAGGAATTGTACTTCACAAGTTCTTCTTTGGGAGGAGAAGGGATTTTTAAAAATGATTTCAAAGGTAAAAAGAAAGAGCATTTTGGGGAGCTTGGTCACATCATGATGCAATCAATACTCATGACAAGCATTTGTAAAGATGACAGTTTTTGTGCTAAAATTTGTTGCAAAAACAAAAGGGAAAGTCAAGCTATGAAAAAATAAATGAACCCTTCAGATTAATTCAATATATACTTTAAGACTTCAGTGAGCATAGATAAGAACAGTGAAAAATATGCCAGAGGAAGAAATTCAAAGTGCCACTCCTTAGTGAATAATAATAATAATGATTATTATTATTATTAATGGCATTATTGATAGTAGCAGTACAATAGTAACTATAAAAACAGCTAGCATTTATATATCACTTTAAGGTTTGGAAAACCCATTACAAACACATTTTATTTCATCCCCATAATCATTTTATAGATGAGGAAATAGAATAAGTGGCCAGTGGATAGGAACAGACAATTTAAAAAAAACAAGAAATATAAATAATCATGTTGAGTGTATTCAGTCACTGAATATTATATTATACATTATTAATATTATAAATATTAAATGAAAATGTCTACTTCTTTCCACAAAGAAGAATTCAGAGGTTTTGTCTCAGACCCATAAGTTTGGCTAAAACAGCAATTAAACATTTTAATATTACAAAGGCTTTGAGACGAAAAACACGCTAATATACCTTAGGTGAAACAGTTGATTAATCATTCTGGAAAAAAATGGCAATTATGCCAGAAAAAAATCATCTAATAATATATACCCTTTAACCCAGTTAAAGACAGAGGGAAAGGTACTTATAGCTACTAAATGATTACTATGTGCACAGTTGTATTATCAAAGATCTGCTAAGAAATCAGTTGCCCATCATTTGAGGAATGCCTTAACAAAACCTTATACAAATTCAATGGAATATTCTTGTGCTGCAGGAAATCAGGGATATGAAGAATTCAAATTGGAGGCTTATGCATTGATACTAAGTGACAGACCCAAGAAAAACAATTTGCCTGATGACCACAGTGGCATAAAATGAAAATAATATTGAGAATCTTCAGAACTCTCATCGGCCAGTGACCAGTTATAACTTTGAAATTCTGACTATGAAACATTCTCCTTTCTCATAGCAGATAGGTGGATGAATATAGATGTGGAAGAAGGTATGTATTTTCAAATATCACTGATGTATTGATTTATTTTACTTAAATGTACTTTATTAGAAAGGAAAATTATTCACTGGATTTACCAGCAAAGGACTGAGAGATCCTGATTCCCTGAAGTATGGAAAACTATAAGAATTTTTTGATGACTTTCAATAAATGCTCCAAGGCTCAACTTTTTATTGTGGCTAAGTAATTGTTATCTTGGCTTCAAGTATAATCTGTAAGTTTAAGGGTAAGGCCTCCCCCTTAGAAAAGAAGCAAAAGGTGCTCAAGAACTGCCCCTACCCTCTCCAGACTATAAGTGAATGAGGTATTTCTTTAAAAAGAATTAAAATAATTAAAATGAATATGAAAGAACGAAAAGAGCTTCATTGTGAAAACAAGGGAGAAAAGGCATCTGAAGAAGCACAGGGGAATCCTGATCTATTTCAGGTTAGAGACTGACAGACTGATGAAGATGGAAGGACCAGTGAATGTTTGAAGTTAAGTAATAAGCTTGAAGTTCTCCTTAAATAGACATTGGGAGCAGAAGCAGATACTTGTTGTCCAAAGGAAGTTAATAGGCAAAGGACTGTTGCCTGGTGGTGATTATACATTTGTGTATAGATGCATGAAGTTTTGTTGTTGGAAATGGGATGCTATTTCTTGGGAGTTTCTAGGTAAAAAGTGTTTTCTGAACCAGATGAATTCTTAATTATCTCCCATGTTTCAAGTGTTATGTCTCTGACTGCTTCAATTTAACATATGTTATAAGTGTCTATTCTGTGCAAGTCACCATGCCTGACCTAATGAGGTTATGGAGGAGGACTTAGCATGGCTTCTTCTGCATACAGTAGTTGGTATTTACAAAAAAGAGTTGCTAACTGAAGATATATAGTTCCTGCCCAGAAGGAGCTTCCTGTGTAGGTGGACAGATTGTTAAAAATATTAAACAAAGTTAAACTATAATACACTAAATCAAGAGGTATTTATTGAGCATATATTGTGGGTGAGATACTATGCTTGGTGCTGAGGATAACATCTGGCACTGAGAAGCCTATCTTCAAAGAATCACAATAGCCAAGGCAATAATGAGTTGTCAAATGAGAGATAGAAACAATAAATACTAAGAACAGGGAGATTTCTGGATAGTGTCTAGGCACAAGGATAATTGTTCTCTTCTTCCTTGAGAATGCAACCTTCTAAAAAAAAGTTTAGATGTATGAGATTTGTTCGTTTTCAAATATCAAGGTCAAGGGGAGTTGATAGGTAGGAAAAGCAGAAAATATCACCCACCTGCAAAGTTAAGCCTCAGTGGTGTCAAAGGAAGCCTTGTTGCCAGGCAGCCAGATTTAGTTTTCTCCCTCCTCTCCCTTCTGGTTGCTGTTGATCAGAAGTACATGAGTTCCTCCGATTTCTCTTAGCCAGATGTTGGGTGTTTCCATGTAGCTCTGGCCAACTCATTACATTTTCGGACATGGTTAATATGACAACTTGTTTTACTTGACAATTTATATATATGTATATATATATATATATATATATATATATATATATATATATATATTTTTTTTTCCTTTTCTTTCTCACCTCACAAAAATAGGGAGAAAGGAGAGGTGGAAGGGAGAAAAATAATGTTTGTTAACACACACATATGCATATATATGTATATGTGTATATATGTGTATCTGTATATATAAAATATGTATATATATAATATCTATAATATACATATATAATCTATAATATAAAATATAAAGGCATAAATACATAAAATATATGAATATAAAGAGAGAGAGAGAGAGAGAAACAAAGAGAGACAGAGAGAGAGTCTTTTTGTCTTTTCTTAGAGATAGAAGTACAACCACTCACTTGCCTGACCCCACTGCTGATTAGTATGGAAGCTTTAATCCACTCAGTATTTCTGACCTGGGTGAGCTTGTCCCTTCTTACTCAGCCTGGTGGCCCTAAGCTCCATTTTTGAGCCAGGCTCAGCAGGAACAATCCTTTGGCTTTAACTCTATTGTACCTTAGAACTCCTGAGCTCACAGCAGCCATCAGAGTCAGCCTCCCCATGAGAAGGGCTTACAGGGATGGGTCACCATTCCCAGCCAATTAATTTTTTTTTAAAGTGACATAACCCCATTTCTGATTCTGACTGAATTTAACTTTTCATTAAACAAACAAACTAAAAAGTGCTATTAAAAAAATTGAGGTAGTCCAGTGTCTGGAGTACTGATCTTGGAGTCACTGAGCCCTACTTCAGACACTTACTACCTGGGTGACTCTGGATAAAGCACAGCTTCTCTCATTCTCCATTTTCTCATCTGTAAAATGGAGATTATAATAACACCTTGTAGCACCAATGCAATATTCACAGTGCCAACCATCACTATAAATATACCTGCATGGTACTCAATCACAAAATACAACAGACTTTCCATACAGAAGAGAGAAGTAAAATATGTCTACAGATACTAGAAAACCAAATCCGAAAACCAGTGAGCCTATTCCAGCATAGCAACAAATAAATTAATAAGCCACAACAGCACAGAGAGCCACAGCATCATTTAGTCTTCCCACAAACCAACATTTACTCAGAAGGTTGTCTCCCTCGGGATGCATCCTCTCTTCTCAACTGTGTCTAGATAGTCTGATTCCCAGCTTCCTATGGGCTCTGCCCCACCCTTCAGCAAACTCCTCCCACCACAGGCTCCATGTGACTAGATTCAGCCTATTAGGGGGCAGAGTATATTTTCTAAGCAGGGAAGGTTTTCAAATTACCATTACCATTACATACCTATATCTCAGAGTTGTGAGGATCAAATGAGGTAACATATGTAAAGAACTTTGCAAAACATGAAGCCCTCTATAAATGCTAATTTTCATTTTAAAGAAGTAAAGCTTTGAGGGATCAATAACAAATTTAATTATTTGACAATAATAGCTCAAACACCTTGAAGTTTTTACCCTTAAAATATATGCTAATGATGGAAATAGAGTAGTAGTTTTTAAAAAAATTCTTTCACCTGTTTCCTGAGTGATTTAGCATTCTGATATTAACACAGTTTGGTGAGATTCTTTGTGCATTTTAAACGTACCACTTTCCTTGTCCAGGTTTTTCAATGCTTCCACAGAACATGGTAAAGTGGAGAGAAAAATACATTTAGAGTTCAAGGACCCAAGTTCAAATCCAGGTTCTGTCACTTACTACCTCTACATAATTAGGGAATTTTCTCAACCTTTTTTTAGCTCCACTCCCCTCATTTGCAAAGTGCGGTGGCTGTCTTAGGATCTATGATCTTATAGCTATATCTCTTTCTTTGGCATTAAAAGAAACAAAATATGAATAGAAGCTTGGAAATTGACAGGACTTCATAAGATATCCAGTCCAACCTTCTACATCTGTGAGAACCCGAACTCAGCACTTTACCTACTGCATGCGCTGTCCAACTGCCTCACCTAAGCCCTCAGATTCCTAATCCATGCTGAGGGAAAGAGATCAGCTTCAAATATCAGGTCAGACTCTCCCTATCTGACCTTACATCATTTAAACTCTGTAGATAAAGTTTTGTTTATCTCTTCAATAAGGGAGTTGGGCCAGATGGACTCCAGGATGTTCTCCTAATTTAAATCTATCATGTAATTTCTAGGTCCCTTTCTAGTCCAAAAATCTCTTGCCCAATATCCATCTTCTAATTTTGGCTTAGTCCTTCACTAGTCCCAACACCATTGGTAAGTCACTTAAACTCTTTAGTCTCACTTCTTCCATATTTGAATTGGTGGTTTTAATCATTTCCCCACCTACCATATACTTTAGAAATTTGAGTCATTGATATTGTAATTCATTTTATTCTCCTCTTCATCTTATCCCACTTTACTTTCTGGCATATTCTATATTTTCTCCATGCTGGCAATATTATCCATGCTCCCTTCATCATGGAAACAGCGACAACACAATGGAAGTCTTCCTCAAATATCATATCAGTAAACCTTAGAGCTCCCATTTTTCTCCAGACATTGTTTATCCAGAGTGTGGCTAATTGTTCTGAAGCAAAATATGAAAAAAGAAAGCAAAACAAAACAAAAACCACCCTAATTGCAACCAAATGAACAATGCTTCCCATTCTTAGTGCATTTAGAAATTATGTAAATTTAATGAGAAGACAAGAATATTCAGTCCAATGGCCTGGAATTTATTTTACTGTAATGACCACTGTCATCCTAATCATCTCTATAAGCTGTCAGTATCTGACATATCCCTTGGAGGTCTAGATTAAAAACGGAAATGAATACTAAATAAAGTTGACCAAGCTCTCTGCAGGGCACTATCTAACTTTTTCACTTCCAGGATGATTTGAAATTTACTCCACTGGATGGGACTAATGGGGAAATTGGACAGGAATCAGGATAGGCATTGCCTCTGTCAATGATGAGAAGACATTTCTGGTAAAGAGATAGATACACAAGGGCTGGGTATTTGTGTTACACCTGGGGATCTCTCTATGCTGATTTGCATTTGGATTGAGAAATCTTTCAACTTCCATGAATATTAACTGACATTTATGTAGCACTTGAAGGTTGGCAAATGAATTCATTAATATTTGCTTATTTGATTGGACTTGTAGAGTGTTTAGGACAGTGCCTGGTACAGAGTAGATGTGTAATAAAGGCTTGTTCCTGCCATCTCCATGATTGGCTTAATGGCTCTGGAAATAGATTGCTAATCAATTTCCTCTATTTTACAGTGAAAGAAACTTAGGGTGAGAGGTCATTTAGTGTCAGAAACAGGGCTAGAAACTGGGTCTTCTTTTCTCCCGATCCAACACAGTATCCATATATCCCAGATTCTTCTATTTAGATTCATTATCTAATTATATATCATCTGTTTATCAACTAATTATTCATGATCTGCCTCCTATCTGTCTTTGTATCTATGTATGCATGCATCTATTTATCTAAACACATGTTGCTGTATCACTGGGCACTACTTATGTTATCAGAGAAAGAGATTTACTTTTTTTCTCCTAATTTTTCTGTCTAGGAGAAAACACTGTTCTCAGTCAAAATTTTAGTGATATGGCCCCACACCAAAGACATTCTCAGTTGACTACCAATCCAAGGAAAATTTATCAGGCACTTAAAATGCACAGGACACTGTATATATAAATTCAAAATGTAAAGCAGATGCTGCCATCAGAAGCACATTTGACCCAGAGGGAGGACGAAGACACTCAAGAAGGATATTTGATGGGTATGAAGAAAACAGCGTGTAAAATCAATACATAACAGAAGGATAGCATAAGGAAGAAGGGGGACCACCAACAATTAAAGAAGGTAGGAAAGATTCCTCAGTGTAAATGGGACATGGCTAGAAATTCTCACAGAGGCTTGTCCCTGTCACTTTACAATTCCAAGAGAGTGATTGACACCAATTCTAAGTTTTCATATTGTGACTATAAACTATAGTGACCTTTCCTCCTTTATACTTGGCCAAAAATAAAAATCCGTTCCAAGAAGGAACATTCCCTCTGAAAGGAGTCAGTACAGCATCTTATTTCTCCCTAAGAATCTCTCTCAAATATTGCAACATAACTCTTAAGCCACTATTAAGGTGATTTGTCATCTTTCAATGCTACTTACCCTCTACCTCCTTAAGTTGGAGGGATGGGGTGTGAAGTACTGCTTGTCCAGTTCCACTAGCTGTCATGCCCATCCCCTCCACCCCCCAATCTCCACTATCGTTCATTTTGAGAGTGAGGGAAAAGAGAATGGTGTTGCCACTGTCTCCACAGATAGGGTGTATTTCTGAAAATTGCATATTCTACAACAAGGAAGCATTTTTTTCTTTTTTCATGTCTGCTTAGATTGATAGATATATTTGAGCTAGTTCAAAATGAAATATGCATTAAGTTCAATCTTGGTTCTGTCAGGGTTTTGATTTGACACTGATCTGATTTGTTTATATTTAGATAGATGATATCAGCCTGAATATGGAGGAAGTAGACAATGCATAGTCATTAGTCACAAGGCCATTTTGCAAGCCTCCAATATAATGAACCTTGTGCAGATTGGCCCGTAAGCATAATAGCTCCAGTTTTAATTGGATTTCTGAGCTCCAGAATTAGGAAGGCCATTCAGTAAGTTCCGCTGTTGTTGGGCCCAATATAATTAGAAGGTCAGCAATTTGATCTTGCCTTGAAGACAAACCAGTAATCTGAGGCATCCCCTTTCCCATTCAGCAGACAAAGGCTTTGCTCAGTGAGTTCTTAATGGCAATTAAGCACACAGACTTTATGGATTGGCTCTGGATTCAGGGATATTCTATGTGAGTGTGTGAGTGTGTGTGTGTGTGTGTGTGTGTGTGTGTGTGTGTGTGTGTGTGTCTGTTTAGTGTGTAATGTGACTGTGTATATATACTTACGTGTATATGTCTATACCGCATCATGAACTTTTCAACCTGAAAATAATCTACATTTGTATTAGAGACAAGGATTCCCAAGTGGAAATATAATTTTAAAAGTAGTGTTATAAGGAATTAAAATCTGATCCTTCTTCTGCATATCATCCATTTCCTTTCCCCTTATCTTGATTAGAAACTGCCTCTGTCCAGAGATTCTACTTATATGGATTATTTTCTGTCAATCCCTGTTTAAGTAACTAAAAGAGAAATCTTAGCTTTGTTCTTCCATTGACAAAAAAACCCCCAAAAAACAAAAAACAAAAAACAAATCCACAAAAAGCCCCAAGTATTAGTCGGGCTTCTCCTATGTGTAGGACAATGTTTCTTATACATTCCTTTCCTCTTTCTGAATTGTGATTAAGTGGTAAATAATGGTAGAGTCTAAGAACCATGGAATTCATGTGCCAGTATAAAGACTGTAGGGGTAAATTCAAGAAGACTCATCTTCATGAATGAAATCCAGCCTCAGATACTTACTAGGTATCTTACCCTGGGCAAGTCACTTAACCCTGTTTGCCTCAGTTCTTCATCTGGAAAATGAAATGGTAGACCTCTCCATTATTTTTGTCAAACAACAACAACAAAAACAAACTAAAGAAACCAACAAAATCCAAATAAGGTCAAAGCTAGTTGGACACAACTGAAAAACAACTTAATAATAATTATGACTATGTATACTCAAGTGATATTCTCAGCTCCTCTTCCTCCCTAAGTTCATTGGTTCGTTACAGAGAGATGAAGAAAGGCAAACCTGTTTAAAGGAAATCTCTTCTTCTGGCAACATAGAAGCAATGGTCAGTCACTCTTGTTAAGGAACACAGAGACACACACACATATGCACAGCCATGGCAGGATGAAGAACAGTTGCATTTAAAGTATCTCCTATAGTGGACAGAAGATGGAACATGGTATCAAAAGACTTGGTGTTAAATTCTGAATCTGCCCCTTCCTGGATATATAATCTTGAACATCCCATGTCACTTTTTAGGACCTCAAGTGCCACATCTGTAAAATGAGTGGTTATACTAAAGAATCCTTAAGATTTTGTGTAATTTACCACTTCCTAAAGGAATCTACACTCAGAAAAGAAAGTTCTTGCCCAAAAAGTGTTTGCCACTGTCAAATGGTTCAACATCAGAAACTGGTTTGACTTTATCAGTAGAAATGACATTAAGGAAGGAGCCATTTTTCTCTAAGAAACATGGGAGTTTTCCATCTGACTTGTAGCCGAACATTTTCTATGTTATGTCCTCCATTAGCATATGAGATCCTTGAGAACAGGGACTGTCCTACTTTATTATATATATATTATATGTATATATATATTATATATATACATATTTATATGTCCTATTTATATCCCTAGTGTTTAGCACAGTGCTTTATACATAGTAGGTGCTTAACAAATGTTTCATTCATTCATTCATTTAGTAGTATAGTGCTGAAATGTAAAAGGAATGTGACTTTTATTTTATTTTCTAGCCTGGTTACCCAAAACAAATTGTGCAGAAGCTTAGCTTCACATTTAGTCTATTTGTAACATACTTGCCTAGTATTCATATAATAAATATTATTATGGAAGATTCTGGGTCCCAAAGTAAACACCCCCCCCCATAAAAAATGAATTCTTCACTAGAGATGGATAGCTGTAATTACACAAATGGTTTCCGGAAGGGTGGAGTTACATTTCAGCCAAATGTCCTTTATGACTGACTTGCAAAGCTCATAGGTTACATGAAAGAGTACTCTGAGTCTTAGACTTCACTAATATGATGATGTTGGTTCAGCAATGGACACGGATTCTCTTTTTTCTCACTGGGTCATGTGCTGTTCTTACTTTGGTCCATTAATGATCCAATGAATATTAGTACTCCTATACCTTCTGTAGGTTGCATGCTCTCCATTTCTCAGCATATGTAATTTTCAGTTTCATATCTCCATAAATCTTTCATCAAGATCTCTCCAATGCATTGGATAAATCACCTTTTGATACTTTTACTGTTTCATAGATATTACAACAATATGGTGGCTATTTGTCCATTATCTCTCTGTCCTGCTATAAGATTGGTTTGCTTCATTTTGGGGGTCATGAACATATAATATCTTTTATGCTCCTTCACTCATGCAAGTTATAATTGATATCTTTTATGCCACTTTCCGCATGGAAGATATCACCAATATCAGTATGCTCACTGAAAAAATACTAATATAAAAAAGGTAGGATTTTGTTTCTGGGAGATATTTGGGCTCAATAAAAGCACTATGAAATTTCCCCAATCTCATCCAGCCAGTTCTCCTGTCATCCCATTCCAGGTACAGTTCATTGTCTGTCCAAGCATATGAACATCTGATGGATAAGTTCTGTGGTTGTTCCTTCTAATTGTTTATCATAGTCTGGGAAATGGGTATTTTTTCATCGACTTGTTTTATCTTATAGAGATAAGTAGGGTAAACTCTCTTGAGTGATTATGGATTACAACAAGGATACTCTGCAGTGTTTTGGTAGTGATATAATCAACATAATATCCACAAACAGGAATACCTGAAGGACCTTACCATTTTTTTTGTAATCCATCCTCATTGTTAGAAAGTCTAAATGACAAATAGCATGCATTTTTGTAAAGTAAAATCACTGTATTTTATGCATCATTTTTATGAATATTTGTTGTTGACTATCACTAAATAAAGAAAGGAGAAGAGAGTCTAGGAGAGAACATTGTAAGACTCATGATTATCGGATGGCAAATGGATAGTAATGTAGCAAAACTAACTGAAAAGTGTTCTGAGAATTAGGAGGAACCCCAGCAAAGAATTGTGTTATGGTAAGCTAGGAATGAGAGATTATCCAAGAAGTAGAAATGGTCAAGAATGTTAAAAGATTCAGTGAGTTCAAGAAGAATGACAACTGAGAAAAGGCCATCATATGGAATAATCAAGAGATCATTCAAAACCTTGAGAATAGTTTCAGCTAAATGTAAGTCAGAAGCCAATTTGCAAGGAATATAAAATTGAATGGGCATTGAGGACATGGAAGAAAGGATTAATGGTAGCTTTTTCAAAGAATTTGACAATGAATGACAGAAGATACCATCTGTCTATCTATCTATCTACCTATCTACCTATCTATCTATGTACTACATATAATAATATAATATGTAGTAATATAATTTATATGGCATTCATAATGTGGTATATTATAATGTATATATGTAAACTATATGTTTTTGAATATATTCTTGTATATATGGTATAGAGATTTGTGTATATATATATGTATATATGAGAGCATAGAACACATGCTTACGCTTATCCTTCTTTGAGGATGCTGTATAATGAACTATATCCCAAAAGATGTTGACAGGTTAGAAGAATAGGACAAATCTTAAAAGATTGAATTTAAATATAAAGTCCTTTATTTGTTATTGTTTAAAATCAAGAAAAATATAGGTATACTTTACCTGGACAATTTTTCACTTGAAAATTATTGGCTTTTGGGAGTAGGTTGGGAGGGGCAATTTTATTTTTACTGCCAACAAAAGCAATATGAGTCAACAATGGGACATTGCAATCCTCCTCCTGCCACAACAAAACAAAACAATTTCCATTCTATAATGCATTAGGAACAAAGTTGTTGTCAGAATGAGCGAGGTCATAATTCTGGTGTATTTTTTGACAGACCATGTCTCATACATAATAGGCTTTTAGGTTTAGATATAGAAGGAACCTTAGAGACCACTAAGTCCAACTACTCATTTCACAAATAAGGAAACCAAGACCCAAAAGAGACAGATTGACTTTGTCAGGATCCCACAGCCTGTAAGTGTCCAAAGCAGAATTCAATCACATGCCTCCTGGTCTCTGAGTGCAGCCCTCTGTCCACTGCAGCATCTATCTGCAATACTATTGAATTCTAGGAACCCAATTTTTCACACATATATTGACTGGGAGTAGCATATACAGAGCTTGGAGGACCAAATGGAGAGGGAACAGGAAACATATCAAAGGCAAGGCAGTTGAAATAACTGGGTAAATACAGGCTGGAGTAAAGAACACTTGGGGGGAAATGATAGTCAGGTGTCTTTGGGTATGTGAAGCACCATTATGATATCTACATCTACATAAACATAATGGAGAAACTTAAAGACACACCTACTCATATACCTACATATACTCACAAATATACATACATTAACATATACAAATGCATGCAATACATACATATAAAATGCACACATATAGAAGCAAGCACAGCTACACATTAATACACACATATACATATGCAAATACATATATACACACAGCATATACCCCTATGTGTATATGCATAGACCTATTGTCATTTCATCCTGGCTGACTCTCCTACTGTGTAGCATTGCACTCTAGCCACTTCTCTCCTTCACTAATATGTTGGGCCCCTTCTGACCTGAGTGGTTCATCTTCTGATTCATTTCCTTCTCCAGAAGATCACTTTTGTTAGGACTCTCTGCTATGACTCTCTGCTGTGTCTGTCTGTGGCCCTGTACCACATAGCACACAGCTTCTCTGAGCCATGCATGCCCCTCCACTGTGACAAGGCAGTGATCTAAGAGGGGATACACCCATATAGAAACATACAGACATACCGATACCTACATATATTTATGAAACACATATACACAAAGATGGATATATGCATATACACATGTATACACACATGCACATATATGTATATATGCACAGAGGCACATATATACATACACACATAACTTTAAGATTTGCAGAAAACTTTATATATGTTAAATAATTTTATAACAGCAACCCTATGAGGCAAGTGAAGAAACCGAGGCCCAGAGAGTTTAAGTGACTTGTCCATCTAGAGAACATCATGTTCATCACACGAAAGTATTGGATTTAATCTCTTTGACCCCAGAGGACATTTCTGGGAGTCACTGGTGAAAGACGGTCAGAGGCAGATTTTGGCATGCTGTAAGAAAATGTTTCCCTAATAATTAGGGCTATCCCAAATTAGCAGGGGCTGCCCTGGAGGGTTGTGGCCATCCACTCATTGGAGGACCTCAGTCAGAGGTTGCTGTAACACTTCCAGGAAATGCCAAAAGACATTCTAGTTTCAGGTATTTATTGAACTCAATGGCCCCTGAGATCCCTTTCAATGCTGAGAATTCCTGACAGTACAGTATTTCTCAGAGTCCTAGATTTGTATCTGTGTATCTCAGAAATAGTCACGACTGTCCCTCTTGTCCTATAAGGAAAGACAAATGAGAGAAGAATTCTTCCTGCTTCTAGCTCTTGCTCAGTTTCAGAGCATTACCACTTCTCACCTAGTCTTTGTAATGGCTTCCTAATTTGTCTCCTTGGCTCAGATGTCTTCACTCTTATCCATCTGTCACATAGCTACTAAAGTCATTTTCCCAAAGTACAGGTCTGATCATGTCACTTCCCTATGCAATAAACTCTAGTGGCTCCCGATTGCATCTAGGATAAAAAATAAATGGTTCTGTTTGGCTTTAAAAGCCCTTCGCAAGCTGGCCCTAACCTATCTTTCCAACCTCATCATACATTACTTACATATGACTCCCCTTTCTGTACTCTACAGTCCAGCCAGACTTGTCTCCTTTCTGTTCCTTACACACAGCACTCCATTTTTCAAATCTCCATGCCTTTTACACAGCCCTTATCCTATGCCTGGAGTGTACTTCCCCCTCACCTTCACCTTATGCCTTTAAGATGAAGCTCAAACACCCACATCTATTTCATTATCTCTCCAATTGCTAATGGCCTCTTTGTATTTACAATTACTTTTATTTAAATTTCATGTATTATTTTGTATCAAATATTTATTCTGTGTATACTTCTATATTTATGTTATCTTCCTCAATCAATTGTAAACTTCTTCAGAGTAGAATTCATTTCATTTTTTCTAATTGCATCCTCAAAGCCTACAACATAGTAGGGGCTAATAAATGTTTGCTGAATTAAATTTATTTTTTAAATTCAAAAATTATCTAGCAAGCATTTATTAAGCTCCTATTGTGTACAAGACAATCAACATAGTCAATCTTCTTGGGTAGCAAAATCACAGAAAACTGAATGGCTTTACATCTATTTCTACTAATTTTCAATTTCTATTTAAGGTTGTGAAGTCTTCTTAATTTGGCTTTTGGGCATATAAGCCACAATGACATAGAGAATATTGTAAAGAATATGAAGCTTTCTTAGTTCTAAGTAGTAGAATAACTTGCATTGTAATGGTAAAGTATTGATAATGGAACTCTTGTTTTAATGAAAAAATAATAACAATAGTCAATTTGAAAAAGGAAACTATTGTTTCCTGACCAATAAAATGAAATGAGAAGTCACTGAGAATTATTTAATCTCATAGACTTTGAGATGACAGGGACCTTAGTGATTGATTCAACATGATCATTTTATAGAGGTATCCAAAGACTTACCCAAGGTTACACAACTAGTGAGGAGCCGGGGTTCAGACTCTGGTCTGCTGACTTAAAATGAAGTAATTTTTCTGCTGAATAATGATAGAAAAAAATTATAGGGGCAGTGATGAGAGTTTCTAAATCTTGAAGAAAAAGGGGGGAAAGCCAAAATAAAAGAGACTTAGAAGAAGAAAATGAGGGAACCAGTTGCAGCTGATTGGGACCTCCTTTCTAGACATGTGTTTATCACTCTCATGCAAAGATTTTTATTGATGAAAAAAATAACTCACATTCATATAGTACATTAAGGTTTACAGAAGACTTCCCTCACACTAACCCTTTGAGGGAGCTCTTAAAAGTATTAATAACCATTTTAAAGTGATGAAATGGAGATTTAGAGGCATTAAGTGATTTATCAAAGGTTATACTGCCAATGCTCCCCTCACCTGAATTCTAACATGCTGCCTGTAGAAAATAACAATAACCCAAGTGAATGAACATTCAGTGTCAAAACCTATTGAGAGACACTCTGAAGGCACTCGGCCTCCAGTCTCTGGACACCAATGAAATCATTTGTGGTGGAAGCAGTGAGAATAGATTTTTATTTGAATACATACACAGGAATGCAATTATCAAATTGATTCTGGTTTTGACTTGTGAATTGCTATATAGAACTCCCTCCTGTGCCTGCCTCCCCAAGCCAGATCAACAGCTCATCTGGCATTTATGGTCTTTGATAGGTATGAAGGAGTACTACATGGTTAATTGACTGTCCAGAGCAGCACAGCCATTATCTATCAGAAGCAAACCTAACACCCAAGTCTTCCTAACTTCAAGGATAGCTCTTTTTCCACATCACAATGCCTCTCATTGCTTATTGGTTATCCTTATGTTGCGATAAAATAAAATACATAGGACTGTAAGGGAAACCAGCTATATTCAAATGTAGTTGTCAAAAATATATTTTTGGAAGTTCACAGGAATCAGATTACAAGCCTCTAATGTGGAGGATGGCTTTGGATCTGAGTCTTAATGAAGATGTAGAGAAGGGGAGAATGTGCATTCTAGGTATAAAGTAAAGCTAGTACAAAGCCACAGGAATGAGAAATGAGTGTCTTGTATAAGGAGCAGTATGAAAATGAGTCTGGACAAAAAAAAGCAACGTATAACAAGGCAGGGAATGGTTGATGGGGTCAGGAGATTTAAATTCCAAACAGTGAAGTTCATATTTGAATCTTGAGATAATCGAGAACCATTGAACTTTAGTGGGGGGCGGGGGCAGCAGATGGAATCAGGGGATATACCATCAGACCTGTGCCTAAGTAAAATTGCTTTTGGCAGCTGTGTGGAGGATGGATTGGAGGGAAGACACCAGTTAGCAGGATATTACAATAGGCCCACGTGATAAGGAACTGAACTGGGTGGTGGTTGTATTAGAGGAAAGGGAATATCCAGGAGAAATGCTATGAAGGTAGAAATGATGAGATTTGGCAGATGAATGGATATAAGCAGTGAGTGAAAGTGATATTTCCACCCATGTATCATCCAAATATAGTTGAACAATAGACTGCATCTTAGAAATACTTAGAATGGAGCGGCTAGGTGGCGCAGTGAATAGAGCACCGGCCCTGGACTTAGGAGGACCTGAGTTCAAATCCGACCTCAGGCACATAACACAAAAACTAGCCATGTGACCTTGGGCAAGTCACTTAACCCCAATTGCCCTCCAAAAAAAATGAGATTTAGAAATACTTAGAATATGATCCTGACTCTGTTACAGAGTTGTGTTGTCCTGGGCAGGTTGATAAATGTGTCTGAATGCCAGCTTCTTTCCCTAAAAAATGACAATTAAAAACAAACAAAAAAGTGCTACCCTGATTGCCTGTTATGTGAACATTCTCCAGTTTCCTCAAATGTAGATTCCAAGCTTAGCCTGAAGATGAAATAGTTAATCAACTGTACAAAAGTGAGTTAATTAGAAACAATTAATGAAAAGCCAGGGCTTCCCTTCTGTATGATGTGTCTCAAGGACAAAGGGGCCAAACATTTTATACCTTTCTTTAACAGAGTCAGACTAGATGTCACCATCTGCTCACAGAAAATTTGAAATTTCTGAATCTTTTTGTTTCCTTTCTGAATTTCTTCGTGCATTATATTTGTTGCAGAGTGAGTTTGTAAGCACACCTGCAGTTTGATGTTTGCGGAATTGGCAATTATGATGATGTACCATTGAAATAAAACTTTGCTGGAGAGAAATTAACTAGTGAAAACAATGATGTGCTAAAAACTATTATTTTGTCAGGCTTTCCATTCATCAGAATTGCAATTAATCCCTTCCTCTTCTTCGCCATTGTGGTGAAAACAAAGCTTGATAATCTAGCATCTGGTTATAGATTTAAAGAGGGAAGACTGCCATCGTTTCATAAAACTTTATAAGCACTATGTTTACATTGTAAGTTGAGATAGTTCATTATTTTTTTTCCTGGTGCTCAATGTTTTATATTTATTGTAATGTAGACTCAAGAGAATACTCACCCCGAGTATGGTGGTGGTGTGTGATTAAAAATAAAGCACTTAAGACATTTTTTTCCTGCTCTCCAGTTGCATTGGAATGCTTGTGATATTTTTATGACTTTAAAAAGAATAATATTGTATCATTACCATTCATTTGCACTTGGAGATAAAGCTATGAATATGATTTTGTCTGAAGGCAAAAATCAGTAGCACCCAAAGAAATATAGAGATATTATATAGCTTTGCTTCTATACTTTAAGAAACTTTACATGAAATTAAGATGTTATAAACAGAACATTGAAATGGGAATCAGGAGCCCTGAGTCAGAGCCATAACTAAAGTGGGCTTGGCTGGAGCTTTGCTTTAAGGGAAAGAAATTCAGAAGGCACTGTTATCACCTACATTCCTTGCGTATAACACAGGAAAAAAAAAACAAACGAATTTTTACTCTTTCCCTTATTTCCAATCTGCCCCTTTACACTGCCTACAAACATGCCTGTGTCTCTCCTATTTTGAAAGAACAAAACCAAACCAAAACAAAACAACAAACTTAGTTGACCCTTCCGTCCCTGCTAAATATTATCCTATATTACTCCTGCTCTTTATAGTTAAAATCCTCAAAAATGCTGTCGATCGTAAGTTTCTGCACTTTCTCTACTCTCCCTCTCTTCTTAACCCTTCACAATCTGGTTTCCAAGTGTGTAGTTCCTCTGAAAATCCTCTCTCCGAGATTGTTATTCATTTCAGTTGCCAAATCCAGTCTCTGCAGACCTTGACCCTGCTGCTAACTCTCTCTTTGATATTCTCTTCACTCTGAGTTTTCAGGATACTAGTCTCTCCTGATTCTCCTATTTTTCTGATTGTCTCTTCTCTGTCTCCTTTGCCAGATTGTCCTCCAGATCATAGGGGCAGCTAAGTGGTGGACTGGATAGAGTGGTGTGGGCCTGAAGTCAGGGATACTCATCTTTCTGAGTTTGAATCTGTTCTCAGACACTAACTGTGTGACCTTAAGTCACTTAACCCCATTTGCCTCAGTTTCCTCATCTGTAAAATGAGCTGGATAAGGTAAAGGCAAGTCACTCCAGTATCTTTGCCAAGACAATCCCAAATGGGGCCACAAAGATTCTGAAATGACCAAATAACAACAGCAATAAACATCTCCTGATCACGAATTCTAACCATAGGTGTCCCTCAGGGTTCTGTCCTGGATCCTCTTCTCTTTTCCTTCTATACTTCTTCATGTGATGATCTCATCAGTTCTCTTCGATTTAGTTACCATTTTATGCTAAATATTAACAAATCTAACTATCCTGCCCCGGTTCTGTTGCTGACCTCCAATCTTGCATCTCCAATTGCCTTTTTGGACCTCTCAGACTAGATGATGTCCAGTAGACACCTTAAACTCAATACGTCCAGAATAGAACTCATTGTCTTTTCCCCTAAAGCCTACCTTCCCTCCTGTCTTTCATATTACTCTAGAGGGCACCACTACCCTCTCAGTCCTCAGGCTCACACCCCAGGAATCATGCTGGATTCTATTCTATCTGTTGCCTACCCATATACAAGCTATTGCCAAAGACTGTCAATTTCACCTTTGTGCCATCTCTTGATTATTCCTTCTCTACTTTTATACTGTAATCACTCTGGTTCAGGCCCTGATCACCTCACACCTTGACTTTTTCAATAGCCTGCTGGTATGTCTGCCTGCCTGAACTCAAGTGATTCTCCACTCTGGTCCATCCTCCATTTAGTCACTAAAGTGCTTTGCTTCATATTCAGGTTTGATCATGACACTGCCCTACTCAGTAAATTCCAATGGCTTCCCATTACCTTTAGGGTCAAATACAAAATGTTCTTCTTGGCATTCAAAGCCCTTCAAAACCTGTCCCCCTCTTACTTGTACAATCTTCTTATACCTTACTCTCTAACAGCTTCTCTTTAATTCAGTGACATTGGTCTCCTGACTGTTCTACAAAAAAAAAAAATACTCCATATTTAATAAACAGTATTAATTGAATAGGAAGAGAGAAAGGGGAAATCTACTTGACTGAAAAGGAAAAAGCTTCACATTCCCCTTCACATGTAGTCTCTCTTTATCCATAGGAGCATTCATTAGTGGAACTCCCTCTCATCACAAGTAAGACTTCTTTCTTTTCCCTTCTTTTCACCCTTTCTCCCTTCCTGATTACCAATTCCCCCTCAGGCTTTTTTTTCTACTGAGACCTCCCGTCATCTTATTTTCATTGTTAGTCTTTGATTTGACCAGAGCACATCACACATTCTTCACTATTCCCTGCTTCCCTCCCTCCACCCCTTTCATGTACCCTTGCATTTTAAATTTCATCAAGTAACAAAAACAAAAACAAAGCACAAGAACCCAGCATTTACTCACCTGTAGGCAGCGTGTTGCCAAGTTCTGTCCATAATGCTTCAGGCCTGTCTCTTCACCTGACTTTTGACTTCACCTCTGTTTCCTTGTGGCTATTTGGAAAGGAGTATTTTTTGGATTTCTCTGCTGTCACTGTCTTGCTGTTGCTGTACTTGTTGGCTGCATTTATTCATTCCTCATGCATTTCTTTCACATATTTTTAAGGTGACCTTATTTGAGAAAAAAAAAAGTCTCCTTAGTTCTGGTTTCCTTTCTAATGAAATCTCAAATGTCTCTTTATGATTGAACATTTCTCTTTTTTCCATTTATACTTAAACTCAGATTTGCAGAGCAGGTCACCAAAAGCTGCACCCTGATATCTACTGATCTTCAGGACACATTATTCCATTCCTTCCTGCATTTTCTTTTAGTCTTATGTTATTCAAATTTCTTTTCCTTTATATTTGAAGATCTTTCCCTTGTTTGCTTGTAGAACTTGTTGTTGTTGAATTGTTTGATTTTAAAACTATGTCTTGGATTTGAAGACTTTTTTTTCCTCTTGCAGAAGACCTATGCAATCTTTAAATTAGTATTTCATTTACTGTGTTCACAAGTTCTGAGCAGTTCTCATATTCTTCTTCTTTCATTATGGCATTCCATTGTTTCATCCTGTGTTTTTCTGAGAGACCCATACATAACCTATGGTCCTTATTTTGTCTCTATGCATTATGCCTTTGAGATTAGTATGTTTCACTTGTAGAGTGAGCATATTTTCTTTTAGCATTTCTTTTAAAATTTCTCTTCTTCTAGATTATCCTTCACTTCTGTATATTTGAATTTCCAATCTATCATTCTCTTTTTTCATTTATATAGTGAGACTTGCCATTGCAGATTCAAGTTTATTTGTTTTTTTTATTGTTCATTGTTTTTTGTGATGCAGTCCACATACTCTATTTTCTTTATTCTTATTTCTTTTTTAAACTATCCAGAAATAGCATGTTATGGCACTATATTCTTCGTACATTCCCCAGTGTAGAATGATTTTCCTTTTTTTTGCAGTATTTGTTGATAGGTGACTGAATTTATTTACTAAATTTGAAGTGATATTCCCTCTGTTGTCAATGTTTCTTTGTTGATTTATCTGCTTACAATCAAGGTCTTTGGATTTTCTTCTTCAGTTTTTTTTTTAATTTCTTTTTCTTTATTTTCTCTTTTTGTTCACTTTCTGCCTCTTTCCCATCTCATGGAAGTTTCCTTGGGGGTGCATCTCAAAGAATCTCAGTCTTTTATCATACTGGGCAATTCATATTTCATCAGCCTAGGTCTCTGTCCCAAGTGACTTTTGGGTGAACAAAACTGGCCTCAATGGCATACTGAGCTCTTTCCCTCAGGCTTAGTGAATTGCTAAACATTCCCTGCTATCTCACCCCATTATGTCCTTTCCTGTTTCTTATTCTGGTCTCTCTTTTCCTCAGTTCTTCAGCCTTTTACCAGAACTTCAGGGCTATGTAGTGCTAGTGTTGCCAGGTTGATTTCTGCAGTCTAGATCTCTGGGGCTCTGGGAGGAAAGGGGAATGAACTTTATTTCAAGCCCAGACAGACATCCTGTTCTGTTCTCTATGTTCTGTTCTCTGAAGAGATTTTTTTTTTTTACAGCACAGATTTCTATCTGCCAGAATGCTGAAGATCCATGGAAGTTCCAGTGAGCTTCTGCTCCTGAAGGGCTGCCAAAGAGCTGATTGTCTTTTGTAGCCAAAGCAAATTTCCACAGGCTGGAGTTAGAGTCATCATGTCACTGGAAGAAGAAAAGGGGGTCTGTGGTCAAGGGTGGGTTTTATTGTAAATCTCTGTGTCTAATCAGTGCGTCAGTTAGTGATCTCATAACAGGAGAAGTGGGGAAGATGCATTGAGTGAGCTCAGGGTCAGTAAGCATTGATTCCTGGGTTTTGAAGGTTTTGTTTGTTTGTTTTGCATTCTGAGTGTCCTAGACCATGGAGACAATTGAAACTGCCTTATCTTTGATGCATTATTTCTGTTTTGGAGAGGTTTGAAAGGTCATGGGGATCAGCAAAAAATGTCTAGTCCTCCATCTTTTTGCTAACATGACTAAATACAAAAAAATATTTTTTTGTATTTCCTAGGCTGCACAGTGAATAAAGTTCTGGACTTGGAGTTAGGAAGACCTTGGTTCAAATCTTGCCCAATTTATTTATTATTGGTGGGAAAGTTACTTAACTTTGGTCTGCTTTAGTAAAATGGATATTAATGTATATTAATAATAGTACCTATCTCAGAGAGGCTTTGTGAAGATCAAATGAGATAATATTTATAATTTACTTTGCAAACAGTAAAGTACTATAGAAATGCTAACTGTTATTATTATTATTAATTGATTGAAAACCTGTGATTGCCATTCCATGAACATGTCTTGAAGGAAAATTTAACAAAGCGATTTTTAACTACATTGTAAAAAATATTTTAAAATATATTAAAACTCGGGGCGGCTAGGTGGCGCAGTGAATAGAGCGCCGGCCCTGGAATCAGAAGGACCTGAGTTCGGAGCCGGCCTGCGACACTTAATCCACACAAACAAAAACCTAGCCGTGTGACCTTGGGCAAGTTACTTAACCCCAATTGCCCTAAAGGGGCGGCTAGGTGGCGCAGTGAGTAAGAGCGCCGGCCTCGGAGTTGGGATGACCCGAGATCAGATCCGGCCTCAGAAAATGAGCACCCACGCATAAATAATGACTAGCCGTGTAACCTTGAGCAAGTTACTTAACCCCAATTGCTTTAAAAAAAAAATATATATATATTAAAACTCATAGTAATGAACAAACAATTTGTGGGATGTGGTCAGTTTAATTTTCCTTGTCCTATATCCTTTTTCCTCAGCCCTTATTGCACTACCCTTTTCTCCCCTCCTTGTCTCTTTTTTTCCTGCTTTCACTCCCCTTATCTATCCGACAGAATGTTGTATTATCAAGCCTATTTTCATAGGATATATTGAATTATAAAGGCAACTCATTAAACATTCCTGGAGGGCCCATTATGCCATCAGTTCTGACGTAATAGGACACCCCATTGTGACTCATATCTTGATACGAGCTCAACATAATTGGCTCTTGGCAAATTTGGCATGGTTGGTAGGCCCCCATTCATGATCTTTAAGCATGTGCTATGAAGACTTCTTTCCTGCTGCCAAGTGACAGGCCTTCCAGGACTTGGAAACCTGAAATGACATAGTTATAATAACCAACTCCAGGACTAAACCACAGGATTCCCCAATGGGTTGGAGAGTCTACTTTGCATGTAGGATATGATGTTAGCTTGAATCTCCTGTGGATAAAAGAAATGTGAAAAAATAAAGAACAACATGAAGACTTGCAGCCGTAGATTATTCAACTTGATGGATTTCTGTTAAGACAGATGAGGTGTGCTGAGGAAAAGGCATTAGGGTTATGTCTAACTGGGGAACCCTGAAAACAGCAACATCAACAGTCAACAGAGAAATTTAGTAGAAGGGTCAGAGGAGAGGAGAAGATATTGTTACCTAGGGTGAGGCAAAGGAGGAGATTAGACTTCAGGGAAACAGTATCTGGAACTGTGACCCCATCTTTCATCTTCTCTTTCATCAGATTCATGTTCAGTTTCATTGCTTCAAGTCATCCTGTGTTTACCTTCCCAGAGAAGGCTCTGACCCCCTGCCACTATTCCCTTGAATCTAAAGTTTGCAGTGTATCTTTTCTTGGCAAATAACTGGGAGCCCTTTTTCAGAATACCTCCTCTGGTGGGTAATGTGACCATCAGCATTTAAAGTCCTTTAAACAGGGCAAGTGAGAACATTTTGCATCATGAAGCCCAGATGTGAATAACATTTATTTTTTGAAAGTTCTATTTCATTGTCCTCTCTGCTTGGGCTATATTAGCCTTTTAAATTGGGTCATCAATCTCTGAAATCCAAATCTCCAAAACACATTTTCACCTGAGGCAAAGGGGAGTCACTTAACATTTTCTGCTGAATTAGATAGGTCATTCTCTCTAGCCAGTGTGGGAGACTTTTCCCATCTCCTTATTTTGATTTTTATGAAGGGTGAGCCTTCTTAAAGAAGAAGCAATTTATAAATCAATGGGAGCATTTTGAACCATCATTTTTCCCCATTAGGAGATAGGCTGCTGGCATATGTACATACATGAGCTGACCATTCTCAGTGACACATTACTCCTTCTCCCAATGACTGGGAATGACACATCTTTATCATTCTTAATGGTTTTCATGATGGCCTTAATGATTTCGTTTTCAGTTTGTACCTATTTTCATTCCTTCATTTGAGAGAGAGAGAGAGAGAGACAGAGAGACAAAGAGAGAGACAGAGAGAGAGAGGGAGGGAGTTTGTGCATGTGTGTGTGTGTGAGAGAGAATGTGTGTGTGTGAGAGTGTGTGTGTGTGTGTGAGAGAGTGCGTGCGTGTGTGTGTGTGTGTATGTGTGTGTGTGTGTGTGTGTGTGAGAGAGAGAGAGAGAGAGAGAGAGAGAGATTCCAGGAAATCTATGGATTTATATTGAATTTTTCTCAATTATCTCATATTAGTAACACAAAGTACTCTCATTTATGAAGGTTATACCTAATAGCTAAAGGTCAACATTCAAGCTGATGAATTCTTCTGATCCTGTAATCTCCATCCTACCCTTTGCATATATGCAAAGGATAGAACATAGAAAAATACCCAAAGGAGAAAGTATGGGAATTATTAAGATAAAATGTGATTGGAATATTGTCCATAAAGTTTTCTATGTAAGTAGGAGTTTCATTGTCACAAAAGCGGGTGTATTATTTAAGCCTTAATATATGGTATCACCATGTCAAGTCAGTTCAATAATTCAAGAAGCATGTATTAAGTGCTAGCTGTGTATAAGGACAGAGTTTTAAAAAAAAGTTATCTGCATCAAAGAGCTTATGTTCTTCTGGGGTAAGGGGGAAGATACTTTGAGGAAGAAGGGTACTAACAACTTGTGGAATCAGGAAAGGTTTCATAAAAGAGGTGACATCTGAGTTAAACCTTGAAGGCAACTATAAGGATTCTAAAAGGAAGAGTTTAGGGGAGATACATGCCAAAATGGATATGGCATGGTGGAAAATCCATGACTTTCCAGTGATGCATGATGTAATGGGAAAAACACTGGCTTTCATGTAAGAAGGTATGGGTCCATTGCCTACCTTTGTCACTTCCTATCTGTGTGACATTGGGTAAGTCACCCACCATTTCTGGGCTTCTCTTTCCTTATCAGTAAAATGAGGAAGCTGCACCTTTAAGGTACCTGTCCATTTCTAATTCTATGATCCCCTTAACATGTTTCTTCTCATATGTTAACAGTGTCGTTCCTTTTTATACCTCACACATAGCTTTGTTTTGCTATTATATATTTATGTATTTTATCCCCCTACCAAATATATGCCCCAGGGATGTGAGTGCCTCACATGAACTTGATATATTCCTTAGTGCCACAGTACTGAGCTCTTCACACATGCCACACAATTAACAAATATCTATGGTTGCTGCATCTGTCAAATAGTTATTGCTTTGTGTATTACAGAATTTTTTTTAAATCTTTAATTTTTAAACTGAAAAATATCAGAATTCAAAATAACGTGCAAGTAAATTTAGGTAAGAAAAAACCAATTTTCTCAAGATCAGCTATTTTAATGATCACAAAAAATGCCAATTAAACAATCAGGTAAGTTTTAGGATGAGGAAGGGAATAGGTAATAATAAAAGTTAGAAACAGTTCCACAGAAAAGCATGTAGCTTTTAGTTTAAATTGTTCTTTAGTATTTCATGGTTAGGGCATCTAGATGATACAGTCAATAGAGTGTCAGAAGACTTCTCTTCCTGAATTCTAATCCAGCTTCAGACACTTATTATCTGTGTGACACTCAGGAAGTCACTTTACCCTGTTTGCCTCAGTTTCCTTATCTAAATGAGCTGGAGAAAGAAATGGTTAATCATTCCAGTATCTTTACCAAGAGAATCCCCAATGGGGTCATGCAGAGTCTAACACGACTTAAAAATGACTGAACAACAATAAACTCCATGCTTAGTCTTATGAATTGAGGACCTTGATGTCCTTAAGTGTCCTTGATGAGAGATGATTTAGGACTGAGCTTCCAATTCCAAGGAGACTTCAAAGCTCGATGTCACCGGCCAACTGACTTGACTTCTTTAATGCTAAGCTTTCTCTTCCATAAAATGGGAATGATAATATTAGCACTACTTTCCTTCCAGAATGACAAAACCCTTTTGAAAACTTATAGCTCAACAGAAATAGTGGTGGTGGTAGTGATAGATGGTAGCAGGAGTTAATGGTGGTTTTTATAGTGAAAAGAGCACAGCCTAGTTTTAGATTGAGATTAATTGAGTTCAAATCCTTCCTCTGACTTTTTTGCTATTCCATTTAATAAACAGGAATTAACGTGAGAACTTTTGTGAGCAAAGAAGAAAAGGAGGGGGAAAAGATGGGGATTGTATATGAAGCTTCAGATCTCTACTACAGACAGCTTGCTTCTTTTTAATCAAGGATATAATAAATTCACCTTGCTAGTTTCAAAGCTGTCCTGTTTACTTGTGTGCCTTCTGCCTCCCCTTCCCATAGATCTTTTTATCTTTTCTTCTATTTAAAAATGTTTCATCACAATCATTTTCTTTTATTCCCCCATGCCAGTAGAAACCTCACCTAAATTACAAATGCAAAAACCCTTCTTTGTGTCAAGTTAAGCCCTGCAGATAAATCTACATTTATGCCATTCCTGAAGGCATATATAGCCCACTTGCGTCTCGTGCCCATCACATTTCTGCCAGGATGTGTGTAGCACACTTCATCCTGAGTTCACTGGAGTCACGACGGGTCCTTGCATTTATCCAAGTTCTTAAGACTTTCAACGTTGTTTTCTTTACATTCACCATTTAAATTATTCTAGATCTATTTATTTTACTGTTTCAGTTCACACAAATTTCAATATTTTCCTGAGCCTGTCTTTTGTTACTTATATTGCAAAAACATCCCTTTCATTCATATTCCCTAACTGATGACTACTCCTTTTTGCTAATTGCCACCAGAAAAAGAGCTGCTGTAAATATTACTGTACATAGAGGCCCTTTCCCTTTTCTTAGATTTCCTTGCTGTATAAAGCTAGTGGTGGTATCACTAAATCAAGTGTGCACAATTTAGTGATTTGTGATGGTAGAATTTCAGTTTGATCTCCAAAACAGCTCTGTCTTGGTCACATTTTGTCTATGTGACTGGGGACATGGTCCTTTCTTCTTCGTGCCACTTCTTCGAAACTCTTAGCTATAGAAGAGTTGGCAGCCTATGTTGGCAGAATCTTTACATAAAAAACGTCAGCCCGAAATAATTCCCTAGCTCCTTCTTCCCTCTAGCAAGTATTAAGATTATATAATATTAGAGTATGTGTGTGTCTATACACACATATATACATACACACAAAAGTGAATGTGTATAATTTAAAGAAATGTCTGTGAAAACAGTTTTTAAATGGTAGCCATTGTAGGGACTCATTATTTGGATTGCAAGCAATAGGCATCCAATTTTGCTGTTGAAATATCTGGTGGAAAGAGAAATATTTCTCTCTATTAGAAATATAGATTCCTCAGTTGTTTGAACTAGAAGGGACCTAAGTAAACAGATAATTCAGCCCTCTCATTTGCAAATGAAGAACTGAGATCTATAGAAATAGGAATTGACTTATTCAGGGTCATCCAACTAGTGACAGAAGAAGCACATAAACACAGGTCTCCTGTCCCTAGTCCATTGTTGTTCCTGTTGTATCTCTCTACCTTCCTCCTTTAAAGGTGGATTTGAAAATTGTTTCCTCTTGCTTAGAAAACAAAACAAAATATAAACAAACAGAACTTATTTTGCTTTTGCGCTGTGTGTGTTTACACTCTTGATACTCAGATGCCCCAGTGTAGCTTTCTCTCTCCTTCCTGTTATGTGGAAGGGAGGAAAGAGAGGTCTTAATGGACTTGAGACCCATGCGGAATAATTTGAATAATGAGTATGAAAGGATAGCTACAGTAGTATGTAGCTATGAGTTAAGTGAAAGCTTACCCATGGTCAGAAGCTGAAAAGGAACATTCATGTGAAATAAGTCACAAGGTAGAGGACAAATAATTAAGGTGACTTTGGACAACTCACTTCCTCATTCTAGATCTCAGTTCCCTGATTTGTTACATGCTGGATTGGACCAAATGTTCTCTAAGGTCTCTTCTAGCTTCCAGAGCTTATTATTTACTGAATTATGAGTCAGGTGGGCCATGATGTCATCCATACTGGTGCCAAACAACATGAAATGTTCAGTAGTGATGTATCTTCAAGATACAATTGAGGATGAGTTAGAAAGAAAAATGGATTCCTGATGTGATCTTTATTTTGTAACACTCATAGTTTTCTGGTATTATGTAGCTACAAATAATGAAATAGCACAGCCAAATTGTGGGTGATGTCAAGAATGACATTGAGGCAAATAATGGGCATAAATAGGTTGTAGCACATTTTCAATAATCATAACATTTATGAATGAAAGAGGTAATGGTATGGTGATGTAATGTGTCTGAGATGTAACAAATGGAAAACTACACCATGCTGCTGCCCATGGAATATTATTTAACACACACACACACACACACACACACACACACACACACACACACCATGCACACATGCACACAGAAGACCAACAGAGTATTGGATAATTCCTTTGTAGTGAATTCATGGGGGAATGATCAAGATTCACATAGGATTTGAAAATTAGAATAGACTGAAATCTGCATTATTGGCAAGAGGTCATTATATTGTGGATTAAAGGAAGTATAGAAAAATAGTTTTATTAAAGTTTAGGAATAACATCAGGGTTTGGTGAATATTTAAGGATTAGTGAGGAAGATAGTGTTTTCACGTCTACATAGTTCTTTAAGACCTTATTCTATTGCAGCCATCTTTAAATGGATAGTTCTCTCTCTCTTGTCTCTCTGTCTGTCCCTGTCTCTGTCTCTCTCACTTCCTGAATTTACTCCATTAGTTCAATTTAACACTTTATCTTTACCTTAAAAATCTTAGAGAGCTGCCTTGAACCTTGATAGGTTAAATTACTTACCCAGATCCATTCACTCTCTATGAATCAGAAATGAGAATTTAATCTATGACTTCCTTCTTCCAAGACCAGTGATCTAATAATCACCACACCCCATTTCTTCTTGCATTTTAAAAATTTTTTAAAAGAAATGGTATGGGGATATCTGCGGCTTTCACCTGTAGGTCAGCTAAATTTTGAGCTTGAGACATCAAATAATTCGGCACAAGTAGGACAGTAATTATTGGAACTGAGAGACAATAGACATTAAAATGTCAAAAAAAAGTAACAGAGGAAGAAAAATAGCCTCCTGAGTATTTAATATGTCTACAATGATAAAAGCATGGCAGGCATCACAGGTAAATATGGAATAATTGGGACTTTATATAAATAGAGTGCATGCTGGATACAAATTTGCTATTTTTTGTGACAACCACAATAAATTCAAATGTAAATAATCAATCTACAAATATTTGTTTTGTACCTACTTTGGACTAGGCATTGGTGTTAATAACTTGTAGGCTGGTTTGAATTGAACATACCCCAGGCTATCCCAACCTGATCATCTGAAAGCGTATTGTTTGTCTCCTCAAATTTAATAAAAAAAAAATAAAAGGTTTCAGTCCTTATACTCAGACAGTGAGGGGCAAGGAAAGAGGTCGATATTAAGACACTCACATTGTGGCAGTTGAAATAAACAATGATATCTCAGAAACTATATACTTCCTTGTGGTGGGAGGTGGAAGGTTAAGGGGCTTTTGAAGGTCACTTCTTGAAGCATGATCTTTATACTGAAAAATCATTTGGTATTTCTGGAGAGACAAAAAATTCTTTTAGGTTTGTCTTAGAAATATTTCATGCTAGGAATCCCAGCAACCAATTCTTGCTTTTTAACCTTAGGCTTCCATCTTTGCCCTCTCCCATGATCTCCTGCCAAGTAATCAATGGGATGCTTGTTTCCATCAACAATGTAGAATTGAGTAGAAAAAGAATTCACTATTAATTGGTGATTTTGGTCTAAGTTTGCCAATCAAGATTCTGTGAGAGTTTATAACAAATATTAAGCTCAGTGTGCCACTGCCCATCTGACCTTTATGGGGAGCCTAGCTTGGGGCCAGGGTAGGAGAAGATTAAAACCTTCCTGGTAAATGTGTCCCTGCAGTGAGATTCTCAGGCATTCCCCTTAGTTCTGTATGCTGTAATCAGAGATGAAGATGATAGGGGAAATGGTATCATTTTTACTTTTTTTCAGTAATCACTCATTGGGACTGACTAGCCTTTTTTCATTGTAAATGACTTCATGCAAAATCCTAATTCAAGTCCTCAATAATTAAAGGAGTTATGATTTCATTAAAGTGTGAGTAATTTCTCTACTGACTCAAACAAAAGGAGGACTGAATTTTGGCACACAGTCTTCATAAACTGTTGTGTCCCAAATCACGTCAGCATCAAAATGGTGACGGACATCTTTGAACTTAGTCTAATCCCCAGATGACCTTTTCCATGATGACACTGGGCCCATAGTTTAATCCATAGGAAATGAAGATAATGTGGGCCAAGTGACCTGAGATGTAACAACCTGAGATGTAGTGATATTCACCATTATCTCATTCCCTGAGGACCATGTGCATTATACAACTTCTTAAAGTCTTTCCATCTTCCTACGACCAGGCGGTTATGTCAGTTTGCCCCAACAGCTCTTAAGAACCCATGGCTCCCTCCATTTCATGAGGCATCAGATGTGGGCTTTAGCGGAGAATGTCATATCTTTTTTATTTTTTTCCCCTTCCAAATCTGGTGACTCAACTGTGGTCACACTACTGTAGAAAGAGTATAAATAACAAAGCCCCTCACTTTCTAAAAAACCCGTGAAATTAATTTCAGATCCCATTAGGTTTGTCTTCCCAGTTTTTAGGGGCCATTGCTTAGCAAGCTCGAATTCAAAGCAATCTGCTCCACTTTCCTCATTAGCCTTAAGGTCTAAAATGCTATGGTGGCAGTAAGCATTTTCCTTTCTGAATTTTCAGACCCTAGAAGATCCACATTCTTTATTTTATGGAGAATAAAAAGATTCTGTTCCTACCCCAAACATTCGGTTCTAACAGTTTTTCATAGAAATGATATATGAGCATGTAGCAACTTCATCAAATTGCCTTGAATTGGAGAGGAAAAAAAATAATCCACTTCACATTTGATCTTCCCTGAATAACAGTTGACAAGTGGAAATAGTATATGAATAATAGTTAATGGGGAATACACAGCTCTCACATTTCATCTTCCTTCTGGGGATATAAATCCTCATGGGAAGGAACAACATATTTTATTTTATTTTTTATGCCCCAGGGAAGAGGAAAATAAATAAAAATTAGTATTTGAGGTGGAGAAAAGATCAATATGAGATTTGTCTGAAGTGTTAAATATTTGGATTATGATGGATAACCACCCCCCCCCTTGTTTTCTCTCTTTTTTTTTTTTTTGCTCAAATTGCTAATGCCAAGAAGACTTTCGAGATAAAATAACACTAGCTCTGGAATCAGATGACTAAGGTTCAATTGCCTTTCAACTATCACAATATGTGTGAAAATGGACAAGTCATTGAACCTATTGCGGCATCAGTTTACTTAACCATAAAATGGGCAATTGATTAAAAGATTTAAGAACTCTGATATAATATTCCAGAGGGCTGATGATGAAGTGTGTTACCCATCTCCTGAAAGAGAAGTGATGAACAGAGGGAATAGAATGAGACAAACTGACATTTACACACACACACACACACACACACACACATTTACTAGCTAGATAGTATGAGCCAATTAGATAGAATCAGCCAACATGGGAATTTGGTTTGTTCTTTATAGCGTTCATATTTGTTTCAGTGTTTTTTGCTTTCCTTTTTTTTTTTAGTGGGAGAGGGGGAGATGGAGTAGAGAGAACAGGCATTTGTGAACTGAAGAAAATGGAATTTATTTTTTAAAGTAAGAAAGGAAAAGCATAAAATGAGGCCATTGGATTAGATGACTTCTGAGTTCATTTTCGGTTCTAGATCTTATAAACCTATGTTACAAGATGCCAGGGCAAGGATTGAGAAGTCACCCCCTCCAAAACAAAACTGAATAGAAATGACGCAATTAGAAGAGCTCTCATAGCCTCAATCACTTCTTAAATCATTAATGCTTACGACAGCATCACTAGTGGGTGGGTGAACTTCTGCCTCCCTATGTCCAGTGATGACAGAGTTTATCACTTACCTCTACTCCTTCATTTCCCCTTCAGTATCATCCATTTTATTTTTGGATTTAATTATCATAAGGATCTTCCTTAAATAGAATATGAATATTTTTCCGGTAAATTTCAATTGGGGATAAAAGTTCTTTAGAGGGCTGAACACAATTAATCTATCAACAAGCATTTATTGAACACCTATTGTGTTAGAAAAATTGTGCTGGATTTGAAGCCAGTGACTGGGTCCTCCCTCCATATCTTCCCTGCCCTAAACATTTCTCTTCCTTCAAATTATTTAATTGTGTCAATGTTTGAGGCCCTCTTGTCAACATGACTGCCTTCTTCTAGATGAGGTAAAGCTTTCTGAAGCTCTTCCAAGAGTAAGAAAACCACAACTGGACAGTGTATGTCAGATATTTATCGTAAAACTCTTTAGCAGTTGACTGCAATTGAACTTTTGAGACAAATTACACATTATAGCTCCCGTCTGACCACAAAAATCATCCTCACTCTAATTTTCTTTTTGCAAACTTGCCTGCTTCCATCTCCTTTCTCTTAACCTTTATATGGGATGGTCCCTCAAGTCTAAAAGGTATTTTCCACCTCACCTCTCCTTTTGTGCACCCCTAGCTTTTTTCAAGTGTGATCAGTGACTGCCTTCACCAAGGTGTCTTTCTTGACTTCCCTAATTGTTAATGCTGTTCTAGTTCCTCCATTCCCCCACCTGAAATCACTTAAAAAAAAAAAAAGAAACAACAGATTTTGAATTTACTTATTTGTCTGATATTTTTTTATGTAGTGAAATGGAAACTCCTTGAGGTCAGGGATTCTTTCCAGATGTATGTATGTATGTATGTATGTCTCTTAAATTCTTTTTATTTTCTTGGTTTTCTGCAGCAATATTATTTTTCCCTCTCAATTAATTAATTAATTTATATTTTAAAGTTAAACAAATGCTTTATTAACTTCTGGTTTACATCATTCATTTCTGCCAGATTTTGAGTTACAATTTTCCCCCCATTTTTCCCCTACCTACCACCCCAGAATAGCATTCCCACAAGATATCCCCTCATCCAATCTGCTCTCTCCCATACCCCCTTTGACTTTACCATTAGGGCTAGGTGAATCTCAGTGTCCCACTGCCTGAACATCTTATCTCCCAATTATATGCAAAATAGTATTAATAATAGTATTTATGTATATTTGAAACATTTAATTTTAAAACTTCAAATTTCAGATCCATTCCCTTCCTCCCTTGTCACCCACTCTCTCTGGGAAGATAAGCAATTCAGTATGTGTTGTACATGTATATCTATGCAAAACATTACCATAGTATATATACTGTAAAAGACTGCTTATATTTCCCTCCCACCCATCCCACCCCCCACCTGGTCCATTCCCTACTTTGACCCTGTCTTTCTTTGAAAATGGGTACTTCCAAACTCTCCTCCCCCAAGAATGCCCTCCCCTCCATCATCCCTCCTCTCATTCCCCTTCCCCCTACTCTCCTTCAGGGAGGGATATCATATTTAGTATGTATATCATTCTCTCCCTGAGCCAAATGCAATGAGAATATGTTTTTGCCTTTTTGCCTTCCTGTTCTTCCCCTCCCCTGCAACCACATCCTCTTGCCTCTTCTACATGAGATAGTTTACCCCACCCTGTCTCTCCCCATCTCCTCTTGCCACATTCCTCTCTCACCTCTTAACTTCATCCCTGAAGTATCATCCCTTCCCATCAAATTCAACCTGTGCCCTCTCTCCATGTATACCTGTAAACATATATACACAGATTCACATATGTATTCATATGCCCATATACCCTTCTTCAGTTATTTTCATACTGAGAAAGGTTTCATCAGTCAGAGTTATTGTTTTTCCATGTAGGAATGTAAATAGTTCAACTTTGATAAGTTCCTTTTGATTTCTTTTCCCTGATCACCTTCTCAGGCATCTCTTGCTTCTTGTGTCTGAATGTCAAATTTTCTATTCAACTCTGGTTTTTTTCCTCAAGAATGCTTGAAAGTCCTCTATTCCACTAAATGACCATATTTTCCCCTGAAAAAAAAATACTCAGTTTTGCTGGGTATGTGATTCTTGGTTTTAATTCCAGATCTTTTGCCCTCTGGAATATCATATTCCATGCCCTTTGATCCCTCAATGTAGAAGGTGCCAGGTCCTGTGCTATTCTGATTGTGTTTCCACAATATTGAAATTGTTTCTTCCTGGTTGCTTGTAGTATTTTCTCCTTGATTTGGGAGTTCTGGAACCTGGCTATAATATTCCTGGGAGTTTTCTTTTTGGGATCTTTTTCAGGAGGTGATCGGTGGATTCTTTCAACCTCTATTTTGCCCTCTGCTTCTAAAACATCAAGGCAAATTTCCTTGAGATTTTCTTTAAGGATGATTTCTAGGTTCTTTTTTTGATCATGGCTTTCAGGTAGTCCAATAATTTTTAAATTATCTCTCCTGGATCTATTTTCCAGGTTAGTGGCTTTTCCCATGAGATATTTCACATTGCCTTCTATTCTTTCATTTGTTTGGATCTGTTTAACAGCATCTTGATTTCTCATAAAGTCACTAGCTTCCATTTGCTCCAGTCTAACTCTGAAGGAATGAATCTCCTCAGTGAGCTTTCGAGATTCGTTTTCAATTGTGCAAATTTGGCTTTTAAGGAATTCTTCTCCTCATTGCCTTTTTGAGCTTCTTTTGCCACTTGAGTTAGTCTCTGGAGCCAGTCACACAGCAGAAGCTGCAGCTCCCACTTCTTCCTGAGGGGGCAGGGTCTGGACCACTCTCTTCTCCACCCAGTTCCAACAGAGTTGCAGACTGACCTTTTACTTTTTTTTTTTTTTTTATGGTGTTCATGGGTTAAGGAATCTGGAAACAGCCACAGCTCCTGGTGATTCACTCTCCTGAAGTTTGCTCTGGCTGCTACTAATTGGGGCCACCCTGGGGCCAGAACCACAAGGCTCACATGGTACTGCACTCAGCTCCCAGCACGCTATGATAGACCCTTTCTGTCGGCCTGCCAGGCTCCCTTCAGTGGAGTTTTTTTTCTCTCTGTCACTTTGTGGGTTCTGTAGCTCTAAAATTTGTTTAGAGTCATTTTTTTACATGTATTAGAGGTGGTAGCACCTGCACAGAGGTCCTGTTTTTACTCCACCAACTTGGCTCCGCCTCTGTCTTTATTTCTAGCACCTAGCACAATGCCTGCTACCTAACAGCCTTTGAATGAATGAATGGTTATTGAATTTGAGAGGATACCCCCTTGGTCAATATATCAGCACGAAGGGCATAAGTCTGCAAACTCTTATGAAAAGACAGATATATTTATAGATTGTGAATTTTTTTTTCTTCTCAATAGCAAGGGATTTTTAAAAATGATATCGACAAAGGAAAATGGCTGTACACACCCTTAGGTTTGGGGAAGAGATGCTTTCTCCATTGTTCTTTTTGTATCTTGGGACACAACCTTTAAAAACCATAAAAAGAAAGCCAGTCTTTTTGAAATACAACAGTAGCAGGGGTGGCTAGGTGGCACAGGGAATAGAGCACTGGCCCTGGAGTCAGGAGTACCTGAGTTAAAATCTGGCTTCAGACACTTCACACAAAAACATTAACTGTGTGACCTTGGGCAAGTCATTTAACCCCAATTGCCCTACCACCCCCCAAAAATGCAAAAAAAAAAGTAATATAACAGTTGCATCATATGGAGAAAACTCAATTATTTGATCTTTATTTTTTTGTCAATTTGAAAACATTCTACTGTATCAATGAAATTAAATATGAGGAAATAGGGAATCATAGAGAGGAAAAATGTCCTTGCGGTGTGCAGAATCAGTCACTAGAATTATTTGATGACAGTGAGGTCCAGTCACATAATGATGGTATCTCTGAAAGTCCACTGGGCCACTTTATCTTTATTCTTTGTGGCTATGGCCATTACTCCATTGGATCAGATAAAAAATGAGTCACATCCTTTTTTTATAGGTTTATTGATATGTTAATCATCTGTGAGATGAATTGGGGTGTCTTGCTTTTTCATGGTATTTGACCTTTGCTATAGGATTTGGAGGAGGAGAGGTGAATGGGGAGTAACCCGTTATAATTTATTGAAGGTCAGGATTGGATCTATCAGTCTGTGATTCAGTAGAGCCAAAAAAATCCACTTCCCTTTGGTGTAGCAGATAAGGAAGACCTAAATTCAAATCCAGCCTCAGACATTTACTATGTGATCCTAGGCAAGCCACTTAATATCTATTTGCCTTAATTCACTGGAGAAGGAAATGGCAAACTATTTCAGAATTTTTACCAAGAAAACCCCATGGACTGAGTGGTTCACAAGGCTATGAAAATTGTATATGACTGAACAACAACAACATTATTTATATTTTTATGAAGTTGATGTTAAAATTTGAGAAGGAATATTTTACAATCTTTACTTTTACTTTACAGTTTACAATCTTGCATCTTCTTTTTGATAAAGTTCCCACTTTTATTGATCAAAACGCCATAAAAGTTCAATTATGCTTGTTATTCAGCTCTCCCCTTGACTAAATATTATGACCAAAATTGCCCTGTTCCCAAAACTTTGTCTTTCGTATCACTGGTTATTGAAATCTATTTAAAATATCTCATAGACCCCATGCCCAGTCCTATACACAAATGGTTTAGCTATGGCACACCTTTAATGTGGTTTTATCAGAATATACCCTAGCTTTCCTATTTTTATGCTACCAAATTAATAGTAGTCAGTTTTGTACTATTACATGCTGACAAGGCCCAATACAAATACAAATAATTTATGAAAGACTTTTTGTCTTAACTGTAGATTAATCATTAAAAGGCAACTTGGTACAGCAGAAAGCACTCTAACTGTGGTGTCAAAATACTCAGACAAAAATCCAACCACTTGTACTATATGTGAGACATTAGAGAAGTCACATAACCTATATGGGCTTTAGTTTCCTCATCTGTAGAATTCAAGAGAGTTGAACTAGATGGCTTCTGAGGCCCTTTTTAAGCTCCAAAACTATGGTCCCATCCTCACAAGATCCAGAGTTGGGGGAAAACTAGGAAATTACCTAGTCTCCCCCTGTTATTTCACTGAGGACTACAAAAGTTCCTAATACTTTTGTTATTGTTGGTTGCTGATTTTTTTGTTTATATCTTTGATTTCATCATATCACTTATAACAATGCAATAATTTAATTAATTTACAATAATAATAAGACTTAGTGCTCACCCTGGGAGTGAGTGTATTTGTGTTAAGTGGTTTCAGTTGTGCCTCTTTGTGCCTCCATTTAGGTTTTTCTTGGCAAAGATACTGGTGTGATTTGCCATTTGCTTTTCTAGTTTATTTTACAGGTGAGGAAACTGAGACAAACAGTTACACAGTTACTAAGTATGTAAGGGCAAATTCAAACTCAATGAGCAGAGCTCTATCCACCGTACCACCTAGCTACCCCTGGGAGTGTAAACAGAACCCTAATTCATATACTTGCTCATTGTTTTTCTTTGCACTATAAATTTTCTCATGTCTAATCTTTACTTGTGAGACCTCTCTCAAATATATAAGATCTAATGACATAAATATTCAGAGCGGGAATAATAGTCAATATTTAATATTTAAATAGTCAATAAATAGTCAATAAATTAATAGTCAATAAAGTTAAATAGTCAGTATTTAATAGTCAATATTTAAATGCTAGGATGAAGCTGCTAAGAGGATTTCAGGTGTTAGGATGGTTTAGCTATTGCACCGTTATCATCACATAGGACGTCTCCTTTAGCTCCTGTACATATCGATTGAAAAATAAACAAGGAAGCCTAGAAAGAAAAATGAATCAAAGATGATGGTTGCATTTATCAGCCAGATGTTCCCCCCAGGCTCTAGTTTGCCTCCCTGAAATGAAGTGGAAAATGAGAATTTTATGCTAATATTCAGCTCAAACTGACAAGGGAGAAGGGGGAGTGTTCTGTTGCTTACCTCCAAGTGGTCAGTGTGGGAGACCTGAAGGGTTTCTTTAAAGCATCTAGTGATGAGTGCACAGCCCTTGGAATTCAGAGATCTGCATTCACATCTTGTCTCAGGTACCAGTTGGAGGACCCAGGTCAAGCTCTTCTACTTTTTCAAGCCAGATTTCCTCATCTGTTAAATGGGAATTATATTTGCACTACCCTCCTTCATGTAATTATAGCAAAGGAAAAATTTTGCAAACTGTGAAGTGTTATAAGATTGACAACTTTTTTGTTATCACATTCTCATCTTTTCCTATTATAATGAAAATAAATTTCATAATTCATTAGGTGAAATTGTGTGCCCTAGATAAGCAACCCTAGGTCTTGCCACATCTGGGCACGAAGCTGCCCCCTGGTAAAATTAGACCACCTGGATTTCATGGTCATTGAGCTCCAGGCTGCCCTAGTGTGAAGGTCTATTTCATTCACTACTTCCCTTGTCAAATTTATAGCACACTATTCCGGGAGAAAGCCATATTAGCTTTAGATCCCCCTAAGCGTTTCTAATGTATTTTCTGTTGCCAATTTACCTAGAGTGGTTCAGAAGACCATGGATTGTCTATGGTGGATTAGCTAGTTTGAAACCTCAGCCAAAGGGGAAGAAAAAGCCCTGCACATTTTAACTTTTTTTTTTCCTGGAAGCTAGAAAATATGTTGTTTCTATCAGGCCTCTTAACTCATGATCTCAGAACACCTATGAAGCCAATAAGCTTTCCAGTAAGTCTGTCTGTCTGTCTATCCATCTATCTATCTATCTACATATAAACATGCATATACTTAGTATATATGTATATATATATATATATCATTATATTATTTTCAAAACATGTGTAAGTAGTCTTATGTAATTCAATTTGAGATACCTTTTTATGTGCTTATGGTTTTATGTATTAGTATAATATATGTTTATTATAATACATATATGTAGTAGATATAATATACACACGTGTGTGTATATCTCTATCTATCTATCTATCCATCTAGTGAACAGCTACATAGCAAAGAGTACATAACTAGGTAGATAGAGTTGTAGTCCTGGAGTCAGGAAAATCTGAATTAAAATATAGCTTCAGATACTTACTAGCTATGTGACCCTGGGCAACTCACTTAACTCTACCTCAGTTTCCTTACTTACAAAATGAAATAGAGAAGGAAATGGCAAACCACTCCAGTATCTTTGCTAAGAAAACCCCAACTGGGCTCATAAAGAATAAGACATGACTAAAAACCTACTGAAAACAATGATTTTCTCTGTATTACACACAATACACACACATGTTCATGCACAAATATATGTATTACAGTGCAGTTTAGTTGACATAGCCAGCTAATGAGTCAGAAAGAATTTAATGAAAGATTCGTTGTCTTTTACATATACTGGTTTTATGACCTCTTCTACTCTACTTTGACATTGATTTTGATTATCTTTAAATATATATATAAGAGTCAGTGAAGTTAATAACTGACATTTCTATGATACTTCACCCTTCAGTGTCTCAGCCCATTCTCAGTTGGCTGAGGAGTTGTAGATTGGAATAGTTAAAGGAAGGTCAACAAGTAAATGAACTGGACATCCCGTAGGTATCTGAAACTCAAATATCTGCATCAGAATTTATCCTTTCTCCCTATACACTTTGTCTCCTTAAGTCTTCTATTGCTACTAAGTATTTGAGGTACTCCACAGTTTTGTTCCAAATTAAACTTCACAATTGATTTTCTATCATTTGTTTTCATACAATCTATAACCCAATCAGGGCAGCTAGGTGGTGCCATAGTGCAGAGAGCCCTGGACTTGAAGTCAGGAAAACTCATCTTCCTGAGTTCAGATTTGGCCTCAGACATTTACTAAGTGAGTCACCCTCAGCAAGTCCCTTAACCCTGCTTGCCTTAGTTTCCTCATCTGTAAAATGGGTTGGAGAAGGGAATGGCAAAGCACTCCAGTATGTCTGCCAAGAAAACTCCAAATGGGGTCACAGAAATTCAGATACAACTGCATAAAGACTGAACAACAAACAGTCCGATCACACCATGTTACTCACTACCAGAGAGTCAAGGAATCAACCATTCTGACACGTTTCGTTTATTCTGGCTTCTTATTCTATATCTTGCTAACATATATTGTCCTTTGAATTCATTTTCTAGGATTTTCTCAGGACATATTCATTGGCCTTTAGTGTTTAGATTCTATATATTTGTTCAGCTGTATCTCCTTTTCTCTCTCTTTGTGTCTCTCTGTCTTATCTCTGTCTCCTTTCTCTTTCTGTGTCGGTCTCTTTTTCTATGTGTCTGTCTGTCTGTCTCTGTTTCTGTCTGTCAGTCTCTCTGTCTCTGTCTCCCTCCCTCTCTCTGTCCTCTGTCTCTATCTCTTGGTATTTTCTTCTGCTATGACTCTCTTCTTCCAGACCTTTCAAATATAGGAAATCCCCAATTTTTAAACTTAATAGGTTGAGACTGCATTAATTAGAGCTCCCTACATTACTGATAGAGGCTCAGCAAACTATCGCCAAAGATACATTTTGGGGTCAGATGACTTGAATTTTTCAAGGGCTCCTGGGTATTTTCTTACTTTCTCCTTAAGTGTCAGCTTCCTGTTAACTATTTTTCTTTTATCATTTCCATTGAACAATTCATCCTTCTTAACAAAAGAAATGGGGGCTGGGGGAAGGCAGTAAACATTTATTAAGTGGCTACTACATGTTCGATTTTATGCTAACCACCTTATATTATCTCATTTTATCCCCATGACAACTCTGTAAAATAGGTGCTATTACCTGCATTTTACAGTTGAGGAAACTGAGGCAGGCAGAGGTTAAATGACTTGTCCAGGGTCATACAGCTAGTAAGTGTGGGAGCCTGGATTTAAAACTCAAGATTTCCGAACTCCAAGGCCAGTGTTCTATCCACTGCAAAATCAAGGTGGCTCTGTCAGAAGTAGAGGTAGAAAGGAAGAGATGGAGGGTGGTAGAAAGGAAGAGATGGAGGGTGGTAGGTAGAGACAAAGTAAGATTTGAACAGTTTAGCCTTTTCTCTGTTGGTAGCTATCATCATCTCATCTACCCAAGGAGCAGTCATGTCCTTCTTTTTGTCCCAATAGAACTAAAAATGGAACAAAACCCAAACAACCTCTTTTTGTTGATGGTGTCATCCTTAGCTTCCCACCCCAGTCATAGCTCCTTCTGAGCTATTGTATCCCTGGAATTTTTTACACAATCATTCCATGCTCAAATTAATTCTGTTACCTATCCTTGCTTCTATCTACTTATGTCCTAGGGACTTCAAATTATATTTTTCTCTCTTCCTGAGGTACTCTCTATGATATCTAGTTTGCCTGTTATAGACAGGCAATGTTCTCCTTCAATCCTTTTTAATTAAAGAAAATATTTTTTTACTGGAAAATCATATCCATCTAGTTCATATCCTACCTCCTTTATTCAATTCAATTCAATACACAATTAAGGACCTACTATGTGTCAAACACTGTACTAGGTGTTGGGAATTAAAAAAAAAAGCAAAACTTGTCCCCATATGTAATGCATTTATATTTTGTTGGGGGGTACTGCATGCATATAGGTAAATATTAAATATATGATTAGTAAATGGAAAATAATTATCGAACACTGAATCAGGATGGGTCTCTTGGAGGAGATCACATGAGATGAATCTTGAAGATCAGAGTAATTCCAAGAGGCAGAGGTAAAGAGGGAGGGCCTTCTAGGTATAGCAACCTTCTGAGTGTGAGCCTTTGGATTGCCAAAGAAATATATGTACTGAAGACTAATGCTAATATTAAGGAATGGAAACCCCCAAGCATTTTTCTTCTTAGGTCCCAGAAGGTTGACACTTAAGTATGAATAACCAATGGTATAGAGATGTTGGACTGAGAGGGTAGCAAATCGGTAGGCCTTTTTTGTGGGGGAGAGAGAAACTTAATTATGTCCGAATTTTTTTTAAAGAGCCCTATGATCTCCTTAATTACAGTAGAAACATGGGAAGAACTTTGCTTTAGGGTATAATTTTGGTATTGGTGTGAAAGATGGATCAAAGAAGGGAGAGACTCAAGGAAGGGAGACTAGTTATAAGAATATTGCAATAGTCCAGCTGAGAAGTGGTGAGGGCTTTATATTCTAGATTCTGTGCACTGTACACCGGGGATATAACTAGCCAAAGTAGGAGAAATCTGAACATCAAGAAGCTTGCATTCTAATTGAGGAAATCAGACTATAAATGAGTGATGGACAATGATGCATGTTTTGGTTAGGAAATAATGGTGATGGTGAGTAGAGTTGTAAAAAAATGACCAGAGACAGAGATAGAAACAGAGATGGGGATGCTCTAGGTTGTATACCTAGGGCAGCATAATGTGAAAATGGCAAGGTAATAGTAATCTTGGGATTTGGGCCAGGTTAGAAATAGTTAAGGCTCCCTAATTAAAAGCTGAATGAGCCAAGTCATTTTAGAAGAGTCAACAATTCAAGAATGAACCCATGAAGGCTCCCTGATTCCCATGTCCTTCTAACCCTAGGTGAAAGTGAGCCTTCTTCTTCCTCAAATGCTCCTGGTTGTACAATTCCAGAACATTCTCTTTGTATCTGTATTTTGTTCTCTATCTTGTGTCACAGCTATTTGTGTATTTAGAATACCTCTTTTTGGCCACAGTTTCTGTTTTGTTTTCTCTTGGATCCTAGCAAAGTGCCTCATACATAGTAGGAACTTAATAAATGTTAGTTAAGTGTATTTGTTAAATGATGCTTGTTATAACAGAATGAGAAAAGCTTTTTAAAAAGTCATTTCTGGGAAAGGAGGCATAATGCAGGTGGATAGAGTGTAGTTAAAAATTTTGGTAATTATGCCTCCTTATGTTTTAAACTAATTGGATAAATATGACAATCTAATTTTGAAAGTAGAGGACTACATTAAGTCTTTTAAAATATTTTATTGATGCTTTTTTTTAATCAAAGTAATTTATGGAAATGCACCCAACCCCTGCTCAATAAAAAGTAAAAGCCAACTCGTTGTAAAGAAAAAAAAAAGAAAATTGTCCCATACTGTGATTATATGAATAAATGTATCCTCGTCTCCCCTCGGTTATCTCCTACTTCTCTTATGAACAAAATTATCTGGAAATACAAGGGTAAAACAAAGAAAAATTCTTGGGATCAAAGACCTTGTGTTGGCCTGGGTAGAAGCAGTGGAGACAGGTACTTCTTAATTGGGGGAACAGGGTGATATGACAACTATCTAAGGGAATAAGGAAAACCTTCAGGAGATGGCCCATCCGAAGGAAGATAAGGATAATATGAGGCAGAGATCAAGAGGGAACACATTTCAAGCACTGGGAACAAGGTATGAATCAGTCCTGCCACAACACAGTTATGTGTCTTCCCTTTGAGATAACTTTGCATTTATACCACATACATCTTGTATACATTTAACTATTTGTGTGGTTTCTCCTCCCATAAGAATGTGAGCTACTTGAGGGCAGTAATCATGCTTTCACCTTTCTTTATTTCTCAGTCCTAAACTATGCCTGGTGCATAGCAAGCAACCAATAGAAGTTGCTTTCTGGAGTTCACCCAGCTAAGCTGTAGCAGCAAGCACCCCAGCATTCCCAGAACACAGACTCTTAGATCTGAGATCAAACAGACAGGCTTCCAAACTGTCCAACCATTATATCAATACCAAATCACAGTTACCAGAGAGGGAAGCATCAACATCTGGGTTTTCAAAGCCGGGGGGCTCTCAACAACGGCTTCCCAGAGTCTCATCTGGTCAAATCACACAACACTTCTCAAAGTGAGCCCCAAAGCAAAGCCTCTCATCAGAGTTTATACAGCCTTCTCCTGGCTCAAAGATTGTAACAACCTTTTTTGACCCACAGCCCAATCACAAAGTATCAAGGTGTGGGTTTTTCTGAAAAACAAGCCTCCCACCACAGGCTCCAGGTGCACTTAAGCTAGGGGCAGGGAAGATCTTTAAATTTGCATTTCCATTACATTCGGCCCCAAGATCTTTCATGCCCATAGCATACACAATTTACATTTGAATTAGCACTAAACATCTCTTAGGTCACATTTTCCAGGTACATAAGAAAATCACAATATAATCTCAAAATACAATAGTCCAAGTCTTCCACTCATGGGGCAAATGTTAACTCAGTTACTTATCAGTAAAATCAAAAAAATAGTCACTCTTAAATTAACTCAATCAGTTACATCAGTTTTCAAAGAAGGAGTCTTCCACTCAAGGGGCAAAGTCTTGATTAACTCAATTAGTCTCTTATCTGTAACAATATCTCAAAGTACAATTAGTCACTTATTCAGTAAAGTCTTATTAAGTATGCCCATAGCATAGACAATTTACATTTCAATTAGCACTAACCATCTCTTAAGTCTTATTTTCAAGGTACATCTAAAGTTACCAAAGTGGCCACTGGGCCTTAAACACAAAATACAAAGCATTATTACATAAAGTTCTCTTGGGAGGAGGGGGGTGTCCTTCCCCTCACACTGCTCCAGCCCCTGCTTCCAAGTCCAGAGAGGGGGCTGGGCAACAAAACCAAAGTGGGGTCCTTGGGGTCCATGGCACTTCACCCCACCCACCATAGTCACAAGTCCATCCCCCCTGGGTCCCAAACTGTGGGATGAAGCAAGGAAACACATTCAGTGCCCCAGCTTTGCCCCACAGTCCTTATCTTGTCCTGTGGCTGAATTCCAAACTCCTGGGTTCCTTCTCCTCCAGCAGAAGACAGCAGCTCCTGGCTTCTCCACAGGTCTCCATGCAGGCAGCTCACCATTCCTGCTCTCAGCTCAGTGAAGTCAGCATGCAGGCCGTTCTCTCCTGCTCCATGGCTCCATAGAATCACAGCTACCACAACTGGGAAACAAACAATTATCCCAGCCCCCATACTTTCCTTTTACTCAGCAGATCCCATCCATCGTCGCCATTTTGTAGCAGCAAGCACCCCAATATCCCCAGGGTTGTTGCCAACACAGGTTCTTAAATCTGAGATCAAACAGACAGGCTTCCAAACTGTCCAACCATTATATCAATACCAAATCACAGTTACCAGAGAGGGAAGCATCAACATCTGGGTTTTCAAAGCCGGGGGGGCTCTCAACAACGGCTTTCCAGAGTCTCATCTGGTCAAATCACACACTTCTCAAAGTGAGCCCCAAAGCAAAGCCTCTCATCAGAGTTTATACAGCCTTCTCGAGGCTCAGAGATTGTAACAACCTCCTTGACCCACTGCCCAATCACAAAGTATCAAAGTGTGGGCTTTCTTGAAAAACAAGCCTCCCACCACAGGCTTCAGGTGCACTTAAGCTAGGGGCAGGGAAGATCTTTAAATTTGCATTTCCATTACATAAGCTCATTGAGTCCAACAATTCAATTCAACAAAGATTGATTAGGAAGAGCCTATAGTGTACAACACACTGTGGAGGAACTAAGGAGAGGGTAGAAATGAGAAAATCCCTGTAATTAAGAATTTTGCATTCTACTGAAGAGATGAAACCTGTACACAGTTAAATAAATACATGGAGAAAGGAGTCAGCAGTAACAACTGGAGAAGATGAGTAGAAATTTCCAAGAGAAGAAACCTTGAAAGAAGAGAAAGCTGAGTTGACTGGAGAGGGTATTGCAGGCATGTGGGGAGCCCCTTTGAAGGCTCAGTCATTGGAGAACAGCTCACAGGTCAGTTTCGTTATATCAAAGAAGAGATGGGTAGTAGGAATGTATCATAAGGCAGGTGGGAGGCAGAACATGGAGGGCTTTGAAGACCAGTCTGAGAATTTTGTATTTTATCCTAGAGGTAATAGGGAGCCAGTGATACTTTTTGAGCAGTATGAGATCTATATGTAAGATTTTTTTGGTAGCTATGTGAAGAAGGGATTGTGGAGGAAGAAAGAAAAAAAAGAGGGTGGGATTCTAGTCCATAGTTCAGGTCGCATCCAACTCAATCCAGTGTTCTGGTGAAGATGCCTCTAACATTTTCTATTTTAGTTTTGCAACATTACCCCTTAACATATTTTATTACATTTGATCCTCAGGTCTGTGAAGTAGAAGGTTCAAGTAGAATCATTTTTATTCTTCACAGAGGAACTCAAGGGTAAATTACTTGCTCAAAAGCCACATAACTAACTAGTAAGCAGCACTACACAAAATGGGACCCAGAGAGTTGATTATTATCCAATTGCTTTTTCTACTATATGTTGTTGGCCTTTATGCTATCCTTTTGACTTATAATATAGGAATGCATGAATTGCAGAATAAAATAAGCAGAAAGGAAAAAAACATTTCCAATGACTACAATAATATAAACGGAGAGGATATTTTAAAAGAAGTCAAAATTTGAGCAAGGAGAAGCAATGTTTCCAGAGAACAGATAATGAAATAAACCTTTTCTTCATAAGGGAAGTAGGAAATAACGGAGGGGAGATGGGGCATACATTTATTCATATAATCACGGTATGGGACAATTTTCTTTTTTTTTTCTTCTTTACAAGGAGTTGGCTTTTACTTTTTATTGAGCAGGGGTTGGGTGCATTTCCATAAATTACTTTGATTAAGTCCATTCCATTTCCTCGTATGTATTGGGTACTTTTAAATGCTTTTTAGATTAGATTGACTATTACTGGTTAATGTGGAATTCTTGAATTTAAGTTGCACATGATTATAATTTTTTGCATTTTTAAAGCACAAATTTTGGAGACCACTACTTAATTGTGCCAGGGTTGTTGTAAGAATAAAATATTTGTAAAGTACTTTGCAAACTTTAAAGTGCCTTTACATGCTTTTATTATTATTTGTTGTTTTAGTCATGTCCAACTCTTTGTGACCCCATTTAGGGTTTTCTGGCAAAGATATTGGAGTGGTTTGCCATTTCCTTCTCCAGATAATTTTACAAATGAGGAAACTGAGGCAAACAAGGATAAGTGACTTGCCCAGGCTCAAAAATGTAGTAAGTATCTGAGGCCAGATTTGAGCTCAAAAAGATGAGTCTTCCTGACTCCAAGACTGGTGCTCTAGCCACTGTACCACCTAGATACTCTGCTATATTTGTCAGTATTATTATTATTTATTAAACTAAATATTCATATTCCTGGTCATCCAGGAGCATCACTATCACTCATAGACATGTACCTTTATTATGGTTATTTTTCCTGTACTCAAACTAACTTGTTTAAGTAATTCTCTGTTGAATCCTCCAGTGGCCAGAATTTACAGGTTTGGCTGGTATTTAATATGACTCATTGTTTTCCCATCAGTTCCCTGTATTCCAGCAATACTCAGTCTAGGTTCCTAGGAGGTTACACAATCACACTTGCTAGCTTTTCTTTTGTTCAATTTTTCAATGGATCTGATGGTGATCCCCTCACCAACAGTGAGGTTATAACCCATCCATACTTTATCAACATTTGCTGCTGTTGCCCATGTTAAATGAGAGAGGTGGGTGGCCTTAATGATTGATTCCTACCATTCCTTCCTAGTCTTGATCCTATAATTCAATAGTTATTTCTCTGAAAGTCATATCAACACACTGGAGGCCTTCCTCCGAATCCTTTATCATTCTGTGGGGAGCAGTACAAAACTAGAGCTGTCCATCTGTTATCCATCACTCATACTTCCTGACAGGCTTGCCTCATTTTCCAATCCTACATCTCCTGTATTATATGGTATAGAATTGTTGTTTGTTATTGTTTATCCTTCATTCTTGAAGAGAACTATGACATTAGGGAGGTGATGCCATGACTTGCAAGTGAATTGGATTTAAGTGAGGGAGGGCTGTGCAAAGTCACCAGCCTCACTTTCTCCTCCAGAGCCACCTTGGACCAAGGGCAAGATGTAGATCAATATGAGTGAAGATGTCCCTGAAAGAGTATAAAATAGGCTTAATACAGAAGAGTGCCAGATGTACACTCGAAAGACCTTGATTCAAATCCCAGCTATTGCCCTTACTGGGAGACAATGGGTAAGTCATTTCATATTTCACCTCCCCGAGTATCACTTTTTGTCACCTATAAAGTGAGGGAATTGGGCAACATAATCTTTAAATACTGTTGTAGGTCTAAAACTATGACCCTATCATCATCATCATCATCACCATCATCATCATCATCACCATCATCATAATCACCATCACCACCACCACCACCACCTCCATTATCATAGCAATAGAAACAATAATAATATTAATTTGTTTTAGTTTCATGTCATTTCTGAACTATTGTGACTGCTTTTAGGAGTTTACTTTGCAAAGATCCTAAAATGGTTTGCCATTTTCTTCTCCAGTTCAGTTTATAGATGAGGAAACTGAGGCAAACAGGGTTAAATGACTTATCCAGGGTCACATGGCTAGTAAGTATCTGAGATCAGATTGGAACTCATGAAAATGAATCTTCCTGACTTCAGTCTCAAAGCTCTATCCACTAGCTGCCCCAATACTAATAAAGAGTTAGCATTTATATAATACTTTAAGGATTGTGAAGTACTTTATAATCATTTTATTTGATTCTCACAACAGTCCTCGGGGGGCAGATACTATACCAGTTTTTAGATGAGGAATCTGAGGTTTAGAGAGAAGGTGCTTTCTTACAGTCACATAACTAGTGTTGAGGGATAATGCAGACTCACGTCTTCCTGATCCCAAGTCCTATGCCCTCTCCATTGCAGAATCTAGCTGCCCCACAATCATGAATCCATCTGCTTATATGTAAGCTTTTTGTTGAATAAAATACAGGGTGAGATGGGGCAGTATTACATTCTAGACAGCATTGAGCAGCGAATATTATTTGAAATCTTGACAGGGTAAACTACAAAACATTAAAAGTAATCAGGGGGTGTAATTAAAAAGAAGTGATGAGAACACATACCAAAATATCAGACTTTATTTAGTGTTTCCATAGCAGAAATATGTTGAACAAACAGGTATTTGTATAAAAACAAAGGACAAAAAGAATGCAAACAATTGCTTAACAAGATGTAGACAGTGTGCAAAGCTGCACTTATATGAGTCAGAGCTGCCCTTTCAGGGCCAGCTTCCAGATGGTTTCTTTGTAATGGCACTGAGAGATCACTGGGCATGTGCACTGGGGGCTAAAACTATGACCTTGAAGTCAGAAATGTCTAAATTTGAGTCCCACCTCAGATGCTTACTTTTTGACCCCCCCCAAAGAACCTGAGCTCCAGGAAGACAAAGGAGGTTTCTGTTTTGCCTTTGGATGCCCAGGGTGTAAGAGAATGCCTGACAAATAGTAGGCACTTATTCAATCCTTGTTGAATAGATGATTGATTGACCCTGCGGGAGTCATTTAACTTCTGGTAAACTCAGTATCCCTATCCCCTAGAAAAGGAATAAATTATCACCTACCTCTTAAAGTTGTTGTAAAGCTCAAATGAGATAATGCAGTTAAAGTGCAAACTTAAAGCACTATTGAAATGCCAACATATTGTTATCATTGTAATAATTATTAAGAGGAGGAGTATAAAAAAGGAATAGTAATAGTAATAATTGCATGGAAAATGCTATCCGCAACCAGAAAAAGAATTATTGGAATTTGAATGCAGATTGAAGCTTATTATTGGTCTTGCTTTTTCTTTTACTGTTTTGTTTTGTTTCTTCTTCCTTCTGGTTCCTCCCATCAGTTCTGATTCTTTTTTAGAATGTGACTAATATGAAAACATGTTTAATATGAAGGTATACGTACAGCCTCTATCAGATTGAACTCCATCTTGGGGTGGAGGAAGGGGAAAGAGGTGAAGAAATTTGGAACTCAAAACCTTATAGAATTAAATGTTGAAAACTAAAAATAGATAAATAGATAAAATAGACAAATAAATAAAAAATATTAGTATTAGGGGCAGCTAGGTGGTACAATGAATAGAGCACCAGCCCTGGAGTCAGGAGAACCTGGGTTCAAATCTGGCCTCAGACACTTAACACAAAAACTAGCCATGTAACCTTGACCAAGTCACTTAACCCCAATTGCTCTACCTTCTCCACTCCAAAAAGCAAAAACAAAACATATTAGTAACCACAGAAGTAGAGAAGATATTAGTGCTACTACTTAAAGCCACACCACCTTTTATAAGTTACGTGATCTCCGTGAACCTCAGTTTCCTCATCTATTCAATGGAGATAATAACACCATGAGGAGTTGCAGTGAACAGCCCATCAATATGTAAATATGAGTCTTTAGGATCAAAGTTATTTCTGCTGTTAACATGGACTGTGCCTTTAATTTGATACGGAGAGAACCAAGTCCCAGGATTAATGTTTGGGTTGGGTGATTTCAATGAGCCATTTTCCTTTGTTCCCGTGGTTCTGCATTCACCTGTTTCAAAACTTTGGACTTAGAGTGGTCAGGTTTTTCTTTGACTTGGGTGTACTTTGACATACTGAAATGTTGAGGCCTAGTCCCAGTTCAATAAGCAAATGGATATCTCCAGATCTCTTCGTAGTTATGGAAACAAATCAGAACCTCCCTTAACCAAATCTGATCTCTTTCCTTTTCCATGAATCCCAGAATTGTTTGCTGGATTTCGGGCAACAGAATGCTTCCTGTAAACCAAACCCTCCTGTAGAATCAGAGCCCACAAACTTCATTCCTCTACAGACTTCAAAGCTGACATATCCCACAGGATTTTCTTCACCACCCAAAAATCCTCTTCACTCTGGAAGTGCACTCCAACCTTGGAATTCTCACACTGGAAGGATCCTGTCCCCCTATGTCCCCTATTGATTGACTAAAACATCCATTTTTTAGGTAGATGGCCAGGTCAGCCATGTTTTCATTCCCCTCCAGGTTTTTTTTTTTTTCTTGCTTTTTGGAGGGCAATTGAGGTTAAGTAACTTGCCCAAGGTCACACGGCTAGGTTTTTGTTTGTGTGTGCATTAAGTGTCTGAAGCCAGGTCCGAACTCAGGTCCTTCTGACTCCAGGACTAGACTTTCTTTACTATTCCCTTGTATAGATATCCCCTCACCTGTTCTATTCCTCCCCCACCATTTTCAGTTTTCTTTAATGTATTATCCTTTTCCATTACAATATAAATTTCTGGGGCAGCTAGATGGCACTGTGAAGAGAATACTGACCTTGGATTCAGGAGGACCTGAGTTCAAATACAGCCTCAGACACTTAACACTTACTAGATGTATGACCTTGGGCAAGTCATTTAACCCCAATTGCCCTGCCTTCCCCTGTACAGAAAGCAAAAAAAAAAGACATAAATTCCTTGAAGGCAGAGACTTTCTTTCTGTTTGTATTTGTTTTCCCAGTGATATTCACAGTGTCTGGCACATACTAAATGCTTGTTCACTTGACATTAACATATCTTGGCCATATAATTTAAAGCCCAGATCTGGAATTGGAGGGCTTTGGTTCAAATTCTGCCCTTGTCACTTACTCTCTATGTGATTTTGGGCAAGCCAACTTTCCTGTACCTTCCTTTGCTCCTCTGAGAAATGATGCTATTTAAACTAGATGACTTCTGAGTTCCACTGAAGCTTTAGGTCTAGCCTGAACTTATGGAACATCTGAAACTTTACTAGTGTAGACAGCTCCACCTATGGAGACAGTTGGTAATGCAGCAATGGCTAATGTGGTATGGACCACATAAACATTAAGTGATTTAATTACAATCATGTAGCTGACAAATTCCTAAGATGGTATTTGAATTAAGATCTGCCTAATGTTAAGTTAATCACTCTATCCTTCCTCTGTCAATACCCATCTGCAGAAACATAGCACTTTGTAATTCAGCAAACCTAACTATAGGAAGAATCTCAATTCATGGCTCAATTTATTTTGACAAATTCATGTACTCATCAGCTTCAGGGCTTCCTCCACCAGCATAGGTGGTTACTTATCTACACTTTCATCCTGGATGACTCTTGGCTCTGTTCCCCCTTAAGTTCCACATAGCAAACCCACCTAACATGTAGGGACTCTCTCTTCTAGTTCTCTTGTAAATATGTGAGTGCCAGCAGAGTACCTGGGCTTCAAAATCATGAAATTAACATAGATCAGCTCGTTTTTAAAAGAACTAACAACACAGTGGAGTCAAAGACAAGTTCACGTAAAAATTTCCCCTTTATTAAATAAAGTGAGGATGAGTTTAAAAGGAATTACATTACTGAAAGGAAACGTTCATGGTATTAAGGAACAAAAGTGGTATGGTTTTACTGACCTAATAGTTTAAAAAACCCTCAGATTCTGTATTCAATAAAGATATTTTAAAATAAATTTGCTTTTAAATTTGTTAAGCACTAAAATGAACTGTTCTCTGTATGGTTCCTGTCTACTAATTTGCAAATGGACAAAACTACTTACATTTAGATGATTTTTATATAGGTCCTAATACAATGCATAATACTATTTGAATTGAATTTCCTTCTGGAGATGCAAAATTTACTAGAGTTTTAGGACAGGCAAGATCATTAGATATTATCTTATCCAACCTCTTCACTTTCTCAGTAGGGAAATGAAATTCATACAGCTAGTATGTAATATAGCCCAGAATAGAGTATGGCGTGAAAGAGAGAATAAGCGATATAGTAAATAGAACCCTGAATTTGGAATCAGAATTTTCAAGTTGGAATCTTAGATTTGTCACTTACTATTTGGTCTTAAAATAATTTCTCCTCTTGCTGGCCTTCCTCAAATATAAAATGAAATGGTTGGAGTGGAACACTTAAGTTCAAATCAATTTAATTCAATAAAATGTTATGCAGCTTACTATGTGAACGACCTAGGTCTGTGTGCTAGGGATGTTGAGGCAAAAATAAAATGGTCTTATTCTTGGGGGACTTACTGGGTTCAGATGGAGTGGGAACAGGGGCACCGGATGGATAGTTTACAAAATGTTTAAAGCTACTAAATCCAATGTATATTCAAAGAAATACAAAACAATTTCAAGAGGGATAGAGTAACAGCGACCAAGTAGGGGGGAAGCAGGAAGGGTATTGTATAGAAAGTGGTGTCTGAGCTGTGCTGTAAAGGAAACTGGGCATTCTCTTATTGCCCCCAGATTCCAAGTTCATGCTTTTGATTTTCCTTAGAGCGGTAGAAGGACCCCAACATCATTAGAAAGGAACCTGTTCTGTTCTATAACTAAGAAGCTAAAAACATACTGGTAGTTTATATCATTGAATTTGAGTTATTCTAAGGTGGATGTTTTCTAACATTCTATGGTCTTCATGCCAATGAATTTCCCGTGACTTTTATGTGTCTTTACAGATCTGGAGAAAATAGTGAAGCCAACTAATGGACGTTTGATTTCTTTATTTTGCTGTAAGAGCCATTAAGGAAGTTTCTGTCTGGAATAGTATTGGGGCAAACAAATATTTTGAAACAAAGCCATGTTTGTAGATTTAACCATGATATGGTCAGTCTGCTGGGATCTGCAGTCATCCTAATCCGATGAGCAATTAGTAAGCATCTAGACTATTTAAAGTTAGGTAGATCTAGAGATAAAAAGTGAGGACAAAATATAGACCCTGTCCTCGGGGTATTTATAGTTTACTGCATTGGGGAAGGATAAACAATTCAAAAAGATAAGTATTTACAAGGAAATTTGAGGAGGGAGAAAATCTCTGGTTTAAACCACTGGGGAAGGATAAGGAAAGGTATTTTGTAGTATAGGGATCCCTGAGCTTAACCTTGAAAGACACTAAGAATTTTTAGAAGTATTCTAGGCAGGAAGGATAGCCTAGAAAAAGGTATGGAGGTAAAAAGCAAGAAGGCTGAATTGGAAACAAACAAGTACTCCAATTAAGCCGGACCATAGAGAGATGAAAGGACTCTGTATTAAATAAATGTGAAGAAGGAATATCAGAGTCAAACCCTAAAGGTCTTTACATGTCAACTTGACATTTCTGTATTATATCTTAGGATCAGTAAGAAACCACGGAAGATTCTTAAGTAGTGGAATGATATGTCACACCTGTACTTTAGGAAGATTGGCAATTCTGTGGATAATTGGATTCTAAGGGGGAGAGACTGGAAGCCAGGAGATGAACTGGGATGCTCTTGCAATAGTTTTTTACTTGGGATTCACAGATTTCTGAAAAAAAAAAAGTTTTGATAAGTATTTTAATATAATGGATTTCCATTTTAACCCTTTGTATTTTATTTTATGTACTTAAAAACACAATTCTGAGAAAACATCCATCTATTGACTTATTCAGCTTGCCAGAGGGGTCCATGAAAAGCAAAAGGTGAACAATCTATTCTTAGATGAAAGGTTCTATGTCCAGAACTACAGTGGTAGTCATGTGAGGGACTGTTTTTAAGATATCTGATTATATGTTTTAAGACTGTAAAGTGATAATTCCATTAATACATACCATTGTTCTGAATCCATCATTTAATTATATAGGCCCCAAAGTTACATATCCTAGAAAAAAGTACATTTGCACATGATTATGAACTTCAATTTCTCCCTCTAGTAAATGTGTAGATAATATTGAGACTATATTCTGCACAGGATAGTTGCAAGGAAAATATACTGTTAACAAGTAGAAGCTATCATTGTGATTCTTATTCCCACTTTGTTTTCATTGATTCATTGATTTTGATGAAGTTCAGCTAGAACTGGTCCTGAGACAAATCATTAGGCTATTATTTGTTATATTTAATCATAAGCGTATTATTGCAGAAGTAGATAAAATAACTACCTTCTGTAATAGAATAGAAGCATATGAATGTGTGCTTTTTTCATGAAGTTCCAGTGAAAGTATTTTCTGGACAGTTCTAAGAGCAGGTAGGAGGAGGTGGATGATGTATGCCTCATTCTGTTCCCATGTGGTTTAGAATTCCATCATTAAGTCTTTTTATTTTGACCTTTCATCTCACATAGCTTAGAAATTATGTGTATTCTATGTTATGTCTAAGCAATTATAGGCACTGGTTTCATATATAAAATAATGTAGTTCTACTAGAATTGACTGAGTTCTCATGGATGATTATAATTGGGCTTTATCATATCTTTATTATTACAACATTGTGGAGGGTGGGCAGCATGGTATACTCATTAGAATGCTGAACTTGAAGTCAAGTAGACTTTTTTTCAAATGTTACTTCTGGCACGTACTAGCTGTGTCACTATGAATGAGTTGATTAATCCTTCTCTGGCTAGGATAGCTCCCTAGGGTCATTGGTTATAGATGGGTTATCACTGGTATCAGATTGAAGGAACTTCCACAAAGATGATGTATTGATCATTTTGAAGTACCATATCTTGTCATTTTGTTGTTGTTTTTAATATTTCATGCCTACTCCCTAACCCCCCCTAACCTCCCCATAGTCTCTCAAACAGCTCCCTTAACAAATGATACAAGAATAGCACATTTCTGATTTGCAATGGTGGGATTTCAGAGCACATCTCTACCATCTGAGATACTTTTAAACATTGAAATGATCCAGGAGATGGAGTCATCTTCTGCTTTGGGTAGCTATGGAAGCAGTTACCAAATGGAGGAAGGAAAATGGACTTTCCCCAATATTCTTTTCTTTAGTTAGAAAAGATATTTTGTTGGAGTGTAAAAGAAAATTAGATTTGTAGTCAGAGGGCTCAGTTACAAACCTAACACTTCCACTTATTACCTGTGTGACCTTGGACAAATCATCTAACATCTCTGGGCCTCAATTTTCTAACGTGTGAAAATGAGATTGTTGGACTAGATTTTGTCTGAGATGTCTGTCGTTCATCTCAAATTCTACCACCCTATGACCTTAGAGTATGAAGCACATGAGCATACAGAACTGGGCTGGAAACCTTCCTGGCAAAAGATATAATATGGATCAAGAGACCTAAGTGAATTGAATAAAAGAATCTCACTATGCTTCAAAGGAGAGATATGGAGAGTATGGAATAAAGTACTTGCTGCCACAGATCCATAGTGAGCTACTGCTGTGCTCTGAACATCTTGGAATGGTAGATCATGATCATTCACCAAGGCAGTACATGACATCACGGCTCAAAGTTAGTGTGTGATTGGAGAATCATCAGAATGACCTCCACGCCCACAAGAAGCAATGTAGCATACACTCCTAGGATTGGCAATCACCAATGTAGAGGCCCTGACTTCATTTTTGTTGGAATTTTCATACTCAGGGACATGATTTCCTGTAAAGAGTCATGGCTTCGGTATCAAAATGCCCAGGTTTTGGTTCAGGTTCTATTTGGGGCTCTCTGGATGATCTGGGGCAAATTGGTTTATATCTCTGTGCCATGGTTTTCTTATTTGAAAAATGAAGGGGTTAATCTTGAGGTTCTCAAAAATCTTTTGCAGTTCTGATTCATAGGATCTCAAAGTTTGAAAGGAAGTTAAAAAAAAAAAAAACTAGAAGCAGCTAGGTGACGCAGTGAATAGAGCCCTGGAATCAGGAGGACCTGAGTTCAAATACAGCCTCTGACACTTGATGCACTTACTAGCTGTGTGACCTTGGGCAGGTCACTTATCTCCAATTGCTTTGCCTTCTTCCCTCCAAAAAACAAAACAAACAAAAAAAAGTCTAGTACAACAGAAATGAACTATGAAACCTCTTGACAGAATTGTGTTGTTGTTCAGTTATTTCAGTCATTTGCGACTCCATTTGAAGTTTCCTTGGCAAAGATACAGGAGTAGTTTGCCATTTCCTTCTCTAGCTCATTTTACAGAAGAGGAAACTGAGGCTAAAAAGGATTAAGTGACTTGCCTAGGGTCACATAGTTTCTGAAGTGAGATTTGAACTCAGGAAGATGAATTACTTCAGGTCCAGGGCTCTTTCCACTACACCACCTAACCATCTCTTGATAGAATACTGGACAAGTGATTATACAGTTGTTTCTATTCTTCTGTGTTTTAAGGTCCCATCACATAGACAGCCCATGATATAAAATTGTTTTTGCACCTAATAACCCATGGTCTTTGATTTTGAAAACTGTTAGAATATTTGGACAAAATCAATGTTGAAACTGATTCATTGGCACTGTAGTCTTATGGCCACTAGTAGACAGCTAGGTAGCTAAATAGAGTATTGATTAAGTGATTAGTTTGTACCAGAGTGCTAAATATAAATGTAAGCAAAGTGAAAAAAGCAAAGACAAAAACTAAACCCTGCCTTCAAGGAACTTATATCAGCACAGAGCAAAACAACATATAAAAAGGAAATCAGATGGGGCAGGTAGGTGGCACAGTAAATGGAGCCCTGGAGTCAGGAGGACCTGAGTTCAAATACAGCCTCTGACACTTGATGTACTTGCTAGCTGTGTGACCTGGGGCAAGTCACTTAACTCCAATTGCTTTGCTTCCCCTCCTCCAGAAGGAAAAAATAAAGGAACCAGAAAGGGGGTGGGCAAATGGTACCTGAATGCGACTTCTGGGAAGGATGTGGAAAAAAAATAAAGAATAAAGAATAGAATGGGAGATGAAAGGAACATGACATGTGCACCTCATATAATGGCAGATTGTGTCTGGTACTCACAACCAGAAGAGGGCCACAAAGAGCAGGCATCTCCAGGATGAGAAGGCGGTTGGCAAAGAAATAGAAAAAGCCACAGACTGAGAAGCAGAGGTGGGAATGAAATGAGCATGGCCTGGGCACTAATGAAGTCTCACAGTTCTCTGCTGTTAACCTGGATGCCCAGTGGAATGATTACAGCAGAGTTAGAACATTCTCACTTTATATTTATAGTCCCAGGCCTCTAATATATCTTTCATTTTTCTTGTAAAAATTGTACGTGACATCTCGAGCAACAAGAAGAAAAGCAGTTAGCATTATTTTGGCAAATGTGGAAAAATTAATGATTTGCCAGTTATTATAAAATACTGACACATTCATAAAAGCTTGGGAAAGTCATTGCGAAAATAGACAGTGCATTTACTATTGCCTTGTACTGATCTGAATTCACTTTTCATCCACTTTTTCCTGCTTGACAGGTTTTTTTTTCTTTTTTCCACAATTTCTGTTGCTTACTTGACAGATATATATGTCTCTCAGAGACATTAGTGAGTGTATTGTCAAAAGATTAATTGTCCCGGTTATCAATTATTTTGAAGTTGGTAAAGGTTTGCAAATACCTCATCAGTATATAAGTCATAACCTCTTTAAAAGCAGGTATAAGGTCTAGTCTTTATGGCCTAGAAATATTAGAATAGTACAGCCTTAATAATCATAATAGCAGAAGTAGCAATAATGATAAATGTGAATATTTATAGGTGATTATACATTTGTAGTTCTACCTTTGTGTATTTATGAGTGCGTGTGTCTGATCTGGTGGAACTTGCCTGGATGTTGTTTAAGAGATGTGAATAGATGAGAAAAAATACATGGATTTCCATCTCATTGCTACTGGCTCATTTCATTGTTGAGTCTGTCTCTGGGTTCAGACAACAGTCTAGGGTATGAGTCTCTGGGGTCAAAAATAGTCTAGAGTATGAATATAGATAAAGTGTTTATTAAGGACTATGTGAGAAGTATTGTGCTAAGTACTGGAGATACATAAAAAAGTGAAACAGTCCCTGCTTGCAATTAGCTCATGTTACAGTGAAAGAAACAATAAATATGGAAGTTTGCAGCTGCAAATCATAAAAATAAAAAAAGCCACTCAATCCTCAAGGTACAGTGGTAAAGCAGAAGGTAATGCATCTTTTTTGCTGTCATATCCACTAATAAAAATTATATCAGTTTCCAATTTTGACATATTTGATAATGTCAAGGAATTCGGTGGCAAGAAATCTCGGTCTTCGGTAGATATGGCTGCAGTACCTTCCAGGCTGCATTAGTGCTAGCTTTCATCTCCCCAAGTGATGCTTGACACTAGGCGAGAAGTGATGCTTTTCCCCAGGCTCTTGGATTCAGGGTACTGGACTATTTCCTTCAGGGATAAGTGGGGATGTTGGGTCAAGGTGACAGTGATTGTAGTTTGACTTGACCGAGGTAAACTAACTTCTATTTCTCCCTCAGGGTGCTTTACTGTTTCAGCTATACTTGCTTGTCTGCCCTATGTGTGGCAGTTGGGTGGCAATTAATGGAGATGAATGATGGCCCCTTCCTCCCAGGATTCGCTTCTCAGATGATGTTTGTAAGGGTTGAGCTGGAAGCAAGACCATCGATCTTAGGGGTGTACACATACATACACAGATATATACATGTATACATATAAACATACACATATATGCACACATACATATGCTAAAAAATTTCCAGCTCTAAGGATGTGATTATGTGTGTGCATATGTGTGTGTGTGTGTGTGTGTGTGTGTGTGTATGTGTTGTACCAATTAGTTATACTTTCCTGAGAGCCTATGGTATCACTTTCCAGATCTAAACATGGTTATGACCTCATTCAGAATGTGAATTCTATATATCAGTGGATATGATTTTTAATACCAAGAGGTTCAGAATTCATCTTGGCTAAAGTTCTTTTACCATCCACAGAGCCCAGCCTATGCGTAGGCTCAAACAGAGAATCGTTGGGTAGTTGTAAGCATCCTTAGTCATACCAGCAATTTATTGTAATTCTCTGTGAAAGTTTATAAATTACTTCTACATATGTGTTCTCATTTGAGGTTCTCAAAAATCCTGAAAGTTAGGGATCCTAGGTCTTTTTTATTCCTCTTTTATAAATAAAGAAACTGAGATTCAGAGAGTTTAGTTAAATGGCTTGACAAATATTACAGTCAGAAGCCAGGTTTGAGCTAAAGTCAAGATACTATCAACTTGTCTGTCTCGACTAGTTGACTGATTCATTCTCTGTAGTTTGTCCTGTTATGTTTTAAGAATTATATTATTGATGCTAAAGAGTGTCCAGAGTAGGAAAACTCCTACTTCCTCAATAGTCTTTCCAATAAGGTGGAGAATAATGTGGATTAACCTTGGGAGTAGTAACCACAGTTCTGTATTATTTCAGGTTTACTGGTCCTAGAAGACCTGTAACTTAGAAGCAGCAAAGAGATTTTCATGGCACAACTAAAACATCATGATTGAAGGCCTAATTGTGCCCAGTCTGCTAAAAGTCAGAGATATTGGGCTAGTATTAACACAGGAGGGTCACAATGGGGAGAATGATGGAAGAGTATCATGAATGATAAAAGAACATGGAGTACATGGATCCTAAAAGGGTCCATGGACGGTTAAAAAAATACAAAGAGCAGCAAGTAGGAAACTGGATATAATGTATCATGCATGAAGGGTAATAATGTTCAAGAAGTTTGGAAGTTTCTTGATCACCTTACCCTCAGTTTCTACCTCTGTAAAACAAGAGGGTTATACTAAATAATCTAATTTCCCATCTTATGCTCCGGTTCTGTGACACTTCTTTTACTCTTACAATAATGTACATAATAGTTCAGGGGACTATGTTTAGGAACTAAATTGCTTATTTGATTTAATGTGTGTGTGTGTGTGTGTGTGTGTGTGTGTGTGTGTATGCCTCTAGGTGCATATCATGGAGTGATATTTCTATCTCCTGTTTTGCCCTCATTCAACTCTAACTATTATTCACATTGTCTTGGTTTTATGTTACTCATAGGATTTAGTCAATATTAGATATTACTTTTTTCGTTAGAAAATGCACTTGTTTATGATTGAGAGGTCAGATATAGTGTATAAAGCTATATTCAGGAATTAAATTAGAAATGTAGTCCAACAAAAGCGTTTTTGTTTCCTTTTTTTTTTTGGAGTGGGGAGGGCAGGGCAATTGGGGTTAAGTGATTTGCTGAAGTTCACAGGGCTAGTAAGTGTTAAGTGTCTTAGGCTGGATTCAAACTCAGGTCCTTCTTACTCCAGGGCCAGTGTTCTATTCACTACATCACCTAGCCACCCCGATGTTTTGTTTCTAAACACATTTAATGTATAAGAGAAATGGTGAGGTTATAATCATTCTTGATTATGTCTCATTGTTAAGTAATTGTTTCCTGTTTAAAGGCAAGTTGAAATGAATGAGCCAGCTTGTAGAGTAAGAAAGTGGGGTGGGGCTACATAATGTATGGGCTGCATATAGAAGAGTGAAGGCTATTGTAAGAGAGTCTTTGGAATACTATCTCACTCTTGTTGATTAATGTGAGAAAAAGCAAAGGCATAAATGGAGGGAATCAGGCATGGAAACTTTAAAGACGGTCAACCAAGCTGAAGAATAAGTAGGCATATTGGACAAAAACCAGGGATCCAAGATGAAAATAAAAGGGGGATATAATATCATGTGTATTGTTTTGATAGGAAAAAGTAAGAAGTGGAAGAATTTTGTCACTTGACATTTGTTGTTCGTCCTTTGTTTTTGAAGAGGACCAGTGACACGTCAGTGTAATAACTTGATTCATGTATTGGATTTAAGTGAGGCATATTTTAGTAGTCTCTAAAAGATGTGATAGGACTGCTTTGGGCCCTGCTGAAAAGAAGTGAGAGCACAACCAACTTCTTTCTGCCTCAGGATTTCAAATCCTGACAAAGTAGTAGAATCCCATGAAACCAAGAGTCCTCTTTTTACTAAAATAGAGATGTTCTCAAACCCAAAATCAGGCAATATGCTTTATCTCTAAAGCATCTACGTAGGACCTTATATATCCCAACACCCAGTTCAGTTTCTGAGACATAAGACACTTAATAAATGCAAATGGATTGATTGAAGATAGCAAACAATTAGAAGTACTCATTGAATTGAGTCAAATTGAATTGGATTGATTCCTTTTCTCCACCAAATATGGGTACATGCCTATTTCTTCCTGCCTCTCTATGTATTTATATAGGGGGTGGAAGGGAGGAAACATGGGAAAGTTTCTTCTTTTTGTCTCTTTTTAAAAATTAATTCTAAGCTACTCATGGGAAAGGACTGTTTTCTTTTTCTGTTTATTGAGTCTACAGTGTCAATGTCTTCTGAGCACTCAAAGATGAACAGATGTTGACAAACTTTCTGAATTAAAATACGCTCGTGCATGCATATGTTTATACTTATAAAACTTTGTAGTTGAGAATCTGCTTTGATTGCTCCCATGCTAATTAAAAATTAATATGCCACTTCATTATACAATCTTATGTTAGTTTTTCAGCTATTTTTTCTATTTACATTTATAATTTTATCCTTTGATGGCTCCACGACTGTACCAATTTAGGATTCCCTCTCCCATAGAGATTATAGCCTTCAAAAGGTTCTCATTTTATATCATTCTTTTTGTGTGTGTGACTCTTTTGATAAATCCTCCATAGACAACCATCAACAGTTCAATTAATGTATGTAATCAGTCTAAGTATTATATGATTCTTAGAATCTACTCTGCTATTTTACTATTCCAAAAAAACTCAGAAATTGACTACATAGGACCAAGGATAAATTTATATTTTTTGTCAGTTTCATGGATCACCATGGTCAAAAAAGAAACAAAAATCATCACCCAGTGGCCAATCTCTTGGTGATTGACAAAAATTGCACGTCCTTTATAGAAAGCCTTAGGCATTTCAGAAAACCCCTTACTGGGGTTGACTCTCTCTAGGATCAATATGCGTTTATTGCCAATGTAGCCTTTTTATAGCTAAGCTGGAGAGATGCAGAATGATTTTTCAATCACTAAAATGGCAGCGCTGAAAGAACCCTGAAGAATACTATTTAGGGAAGGTGTTTTCTTGTTTTTATTCCATTATGTCTTAGCGCCATCCCATCCCTTTGTCACTTAAAGCAATTCAGATATCAACAAAGGTTGAATCTTGACTGGGGTTCTCTAAGCAGATGTTAAGATGAATGAAAGAAATTTAGTGTATTTCAGCCAGGAGACTGAGAATTACTTCAAAGTATCATTATTCTGTTGGAGTTTCCACTATATGTTAAATGATCAACTATTACCCTCTAAAGGGAAACAGAATTGTACTGTGGGATAAGCACATGACAGATTTATAGTCAAGTGGAATTAGGTCCAGATTTCAGCTCTGAACTTTGTTATCTGTATGACTAAGTTTCTTCTGTTCTCTGAAGCTATTTCTTCATATATAAAATGAAGAAGGCTCCCTCTTCTACCCTCCAAGTCTGGGTATATAGTGATAGGTGACTTTACCCATCTGTGTCTGTTTTCTAAACTGTCAAATTAAGGCAGTTGAACTAGTTGTCTTTTAAAGTTCCTTCTGGTTTTCGAACAATGATCTCATGCTTCTAAGTCTATATGATTATTTGATTTTCTCAAAATATCCTGAGAATCTCTTATGGTTAGTATTCCAGGTTAGTTTAACAATGTAATAGTTCTTATCAGTTGACCAGAAGATTTGAGGAATTCTTTGAAACTTCTTAGCATCTTTTTTTTTATAGCACAGGAACCATGATGGAGTAGAAAGAATTTTGGGATGGCAGTCAGGAGACCTGAGTTCAGCAATCATCTCTGTTCACGGGGCAGTACAGTGAAAAGTACGCTGGATTTGAAGGCAGAGAAACCCTGTTCAAAATTCCAGCTTAGCTACTATCTATGCCATGATGGGCAAGTAATTTCACTTCTCTAGACCTTAGGCTTCTCACTGACAAAATGTGAGGGATTGGATTAGATGACCTTGAAGATCCCTGACAATTCTGGATCCAGGGTTCTTCTAAGAGCTATATAATTCTAAGACCTTGAGCACGTAATTCCATTATTTGCTCTGTGCAGACTAGGTAATATCTCAGATACCTTTCATTTCCATCATTCTTTGATTAAATATTTTAATTTTGTTCCATATAATGTCTTGTAATTATTAATATCTATTTACATTATATATACATAATTTTAATACAGTGATCAATCAAACAGAACTGTTGATCAATCAATGCATGTTTATTAAGCCCTTAATCTGGGCTGGATGTTTTGTTAAGGGCTAAAGATACAACAAATACAAGTTGTGGAACTGTTTTGGTAAACCAGTCTTATGACAAGTTTGTTAAGTATTTCTAATAATAAACCTTGTTGGATAGGGCCAAAAACAAACTACTTGAAATGGAATTCTTTAGCAGTGAGAGAAATCTCTTTTAGGAAGGTTCCAGTGTAAGTCTAGGACTGTGGGGATTTTGATGATTGACTGTGAACTTGAAATAAATATTATTATATGTTAAGTCTCAAGAAATGATAAGAATCTGGAGGCAGTGTGGTAGAGTGGATAGAACACTAGGCTTGGGATTAGAGTACCTCAGTAAGAGTCTTAGATCTTCTACTTACTATGATCTGTGACCAGTCATTTTCTCAGACATATGTTCCTCATCTATAAATTAAGTGACCCCAGAAGGCCACTTAAAACTCTAAGTTTGTAAATGAAATACCCCGATTATTCATTCTGAATTCATCCAGGATCTTTGTACTTTTATTCAGAGACTGACTCAAATGGTGTGATATGGGCTATCATTTAATTTTTTTGTTGTTTTTTTTGAGGGGGAAGGCAGTTGAGGTTAAGTGAATTTCCCAAGGTCACACAGCTAGTAACTGTGTCAAGTGTCTGAGGCTGGATCCTGCTGACTCCACTGCCCTTATTACTTATTTTAAAAATCAATTTGTATATTCATGAGAGAGTGGTTTTTCTTAATTTTTTTCCCCAAATATATCTCCTCAAGTCCAGATCCAGTTCTTCATCACATTTTGGAAGTGACCTTGGGTTTTCCACTTTGTATCTGCTACCCAGCCTGGTTTCAACTCTATGAAACAAGAGTCCCTCCCTAGATAAGGCCATCACTTCTAAACTCATCACCTAAACTCACTCAAGTCTCAATTGACTTCATCTCCCATAGCTTCCTATCCCCTTTGGCTGAAATGCTGGAGGTTTGCATACCAAATTCCTCCCAATGCCTTCATTTATAGAGGGCAGAAACTGGACTCAGCTCACATTACTTTGCATATGTTGCCCTGTCTGGTTTCAACTCCATGGAACAAGATGCTCCTGTTCTTGGTACCTTGATGCTTTATTTCCAACCTTCCATTCCTTGGCTTCCCCACTTCCTTTCATGAGGTCTCCACGTTTAGTATATAAGCTCCTTAAGGGCAAGAGCAACCATTCTTTTCATTAATTGTATCCCCAATACCCCTTAGCACAGTGCCTGGCACATAGTAGTTGGTTAATAGATGTTTATTGGATTGAATTGGATTGAACTGAAAGCAGTGGTGCTCAACCTCTGATAGGTCCCACTAAGGTAGTGAGAAGTTGAGTAGGAGGGAAGGGATGGGATATATGCCTGTCACCTGAAGCTAAAGTGAAGAAGTTCAACACCACTCATAATGGCCACCTACTAAAATGAGGAATTGTGTTTTGCATCAGTAGAGGGCCTACTTCCAACAACTAAATCTTGTTGAGGTTTTTTTTTTTTTTTGTTAAGTATTAAAGGTTATTATAATAGAATGCTAGACTTATAGCTGAAAGGGGACTTAAAGGTCTTTGACTGGACCTTACTTATTTTACTGAAGAAGAACTGAAAGCCAGGTCACATGCAGCTAGCAAGTGGTGGAGCTGGGATTTGAACTTCGATCCTGGCATTCCTCATTCAGCATGACTTCACCTGTGCCACAAGAAGGTCCATCTGAGGTGGCATTACTCCAGAGTCACACAAAGAGTAACTGGTGGAGGTGGGATTTGAAGACAAATCTTCTGACTAAAGCCTATTTTTTTAGAGTAATTGGGGTTAAGTAACTTGCTCAGGTTTACATGGCTAGTCATTATTTATGCGTGGGTGCGGATTTTCTGAGGCCTTAACCGATCCCGGGTCATTCCAACTCTGGGCCAGCGCTCTTACTCATTGTGCCATCTAGCCGTACCTAAAGTCTATTTTCTTTTCACTTGTTGCACAGCCCTTCAATTGTGTCAGACTCTTAGTGATTCCATTGGAGGTTTTCTTGGGAGGGATATTGGAGTGGCTTGCTATTTCATTCTCCAGATCATTTTACAAATGAGGAAACTGAGGCATGCAGAGTGAAGTGACTTGCCCAGGGTCACACAGCTAGTAAGTGTCTTCCTTACTCCAGACCTGGTACTCTATCCACTGAGGCAGCTAGCTGCCCATTTTCCACTACATCATAGTATTGAAGGAACATATTTATTAATGTGATTTTTATTTTGTCTCTCTAAAATCCCCAACAAGGAAAACTTTAAAAAATATTTATACCCAGATGAAAAAACATTATCTGTATATTATACCCACATACTAGAATTTATTATAAATATACACATTGTATATACACTTATACATTCTATACACATTTGTATATGTATAATCTACCTCATCCATTCATCTATCAATCTATTATCTGTCTATTTTTTTTCAATCTAGCCTTCTGTCTACATTACCCTTATGCTTTTTGGTTGGTAATAGCATTAAATAGAGAAAACGCAGAGAAACTTCACCCCAGCAGGGTTCTCATGACTTAATTCAGCATTATTACTTGATCTGCAATTCACCACAGAATGGCTTTGGGGAAGACTCATGCTGTGTGTCACCGGCTGCTTTCATGCAGGCCTGGTGCCCTCCCTGCAGGTTTATTATAGGGTATGGGAGGCCTGATATCATCACTACTGGCTCTGCTACCTGTATGACCAGGGCTAAGACAGTTTAACGTCTTAGTGCTCCAATTTCTTCATCAGCAAAATAAGGGGATAAGGCTGGATGACCTATTGGATGAAAGGGCTAAAAAAGGTGTCAGGAAGGCCTAGATTCAAGTCCTGCCTTAGACTTTTACTGTACTTGTGATTTTGGGTGAGTCACTTTAACCTAATCATGCCTCAGTTTATCTCATCTGTATAATTCAGTTCTTAACCTGGGGCCTCTGCACTTAAAGTTTTCTTTACTATTTAGATAACTAAATTGTGTTTCCCTTGTATATAACAGTTATACACACACACACACACACACACACACACACAGAATGTATATATGTATAAATGTATATGTGTGTAAATGTATATACACATATACACACATATATATACAATATAATAGACACACATATGCATATACTTATATGTACATATATATGCATATATATATGCATACACATATTTTATTTAAAAGGATTATTCAGAGTACAAATCTATAGATTTCCTGAGATTGTCAAAAGGTCAATAACATTAAAATGTTAAGAACCCAGGGCAAGGGTTGGGCCATCAATGTTTACAGTTTCTTCTAGCTCAAAATCTAAGATCTTATTATCCTCCCAGTTCTAAATATCCTAAGATGGAGAGATTGCCCTTCACAGGGAGGCCCAAGGCCTGCTTATGTTCATGCTAATTATGCAGGCACAAAGAAGAACCCTTGGCAGAATTTGTGCCTCTGAGTTTAGGTTCTTCATCTATAACATGGTATCAAGAATATTTGACCAATCATGTCAGAGGATTTCTGTAAATTCAGAGCTTTTTGAACTGTAAAAGGAATGTAAATACTTGTATTTACATGTAAACTGTAAATAGGAATGTCAGCTATTGTTATTTTCATTAGTTGTAATATGTGTTCAAAATTGTCATTTCGTAATTAAGCTTTAGCTAATCTGACTACATTAATTCTGTTCCCCTGCCCCCCAGGTAAGCTACCAAAAAGCAGGGGGGAACTTAGGTTTTTTTAGGACAAAATAAAGAGGAGTAATATGATGCTGATGTGAAAACATTTTCCAGGAACTAGGCAAGTGTGTGCAGTTATTTATTCTTGGCTTATAGCACAATATGAGCCTAATTTGGGCCCTCTTTCAGTGTTGCTGAACACACACTATGTTTAACCCAAAAATGAGATGTGGTTGAATAACCAAAATGTGACATTTGACCCAACTCTGGACTGGCTAAAGGGTATGGCCTCATTATGGGGATTCTCTGGTCTCACTGTTTCATACTATTTCTGTGACAGGATTTCAGAGTGATCTCTCATTATCATTGAGACATCAGAATCAGCTCTATCCCATATTCTTCCCGTACTTTACATTTCTTGACCTGTAGTTCATCACAGAGGTCTTTGAAATTAGAGATTAACAGGGCTACAACTAAGGTGAGGCAACTATAACTTTCCTTGTGGAAAATTTGGAGGGGTGCCAACCATAGTATCTTGGGGCATACTACCTGCCCTCCCCAGTTCTAGCTCCTTCTCATCAGTGCCCTCCTAGAATGCTCTTTCTCATCCTAAATGACACTGATTACATTATCTTCTAGTCATCTTTTGCATGTGGATAAATGACCTCTTACAGATCTGGCTAACAGTTGAAAGAGTGTTATTTTTCTTTCCCTCTTTCAACCTGCCCATGACTGCCCATGACTAATTGCCACCATTTGCTTATTCATTTACATATGGATAGTGACCCAAATGATTATTAGCTGGTGATGTCTCCGGTGTAGACAGAAGGAAGTTCATGCTCTCAGGGAACTCAGAGTATAACAGATGAGGCGTTATGGAAACAACCAGGTACAAACAAGGTATTGGCAAGTGAAAAGAACTAACCATAGGCTCAGAGATGATACATGACTCCAAGATTTCACACAGCTTAAAATGTTGAAGAAATGACTTGAGTCCAGGTCACCATTGACTTCTAAATCCTACAGTCTCTTCACCACACCATGGAGTGAGAGATAGTTTGAGGTTTCAACCATGATCACAATACATTGGTAAGAGTGCATGTGTTTCCATGAATAATAATTATAATGATGAGAGTGAACATGTATATACTGCTTTAAAGTGTAAAGAACATTGTGTAGATATTGTCTTATCACATCTACCCTGGGAGATAGGTGCTGCTATTATCCCCACTTTCCTGATGCGTAGACAATGGCTAAGTGACTTCCCCAAGGTCACATAGCTAATAAGTGTTAATTGCATGATTTGAATCTTGGTCCTCCTGACTCTGGGGGTATGCTTCTCTAATACGTGAAACCATATCTAAGCATAAAGCGTTAAAATAAATTGTATTTATTGATGAGTCAGGTAGAAAGCACTAAATAGCTTTGCATCTGTCTTACTCTTAACTGAGAATCTTTTTTGAAATAGGTAATATACATTACAGGCAGTTTGGATAAGCAGTTACTAGGTGGTAAGGATTGTGGGGGAGATAGAAATGAAAAGAGCAGGTTTAATTGTCTCTGGGGTTTTGGATATGGGGCAGAGATGGCAGAAGCCAGAATTGGTGGGATAAAACTCTGGCCCTGCCTGGGCATTGGGGGAGGAAGGCTTACAATTAAGGCATCCTGGTCCAAAGAACCAGTTCTTTCAGTACATCAGTAATGCCCATCAAGGTTTGCCTAGTTTCATTGGTATAGGGAACTGGAAGGGGAAAAATCTCTTTGTGTCAATGCAGTTTGTAATCTTTGAAATTAAGCCTTTAAGAGTTGCCTAGAACATTGAAAGATAAAGTGACTTTTCTAGGTTCACAAAAACAGTATGGGGCAGGACTTGAAACCACACTTTCTTGGTTTTAAAGTCACCTCTCTGTATGTGTGTGTGTGTGTGTGTGTGTGTATATATATATATATATATATATATATATATATATATATATATATATATATATATCATTCTGCTTCAAAGCTATTAGAAATGTCCATTACTCTTAAAAATTTGTACTCTTTTTCAAAGGGTTTGTATTCTATATTGTAGATCTAGACTATAGTTTCTCAGAAATGATTCATAAAAGAAATTGTGAGTCATAGCCAGAACCAATTATTTGCCTGACAGCCTGTAAAGGTATGAAATCAAGGGATTGGGGGAGATTCTGAACCTCCAGTTACTAGCACCTTCTATTAATTTTACTCTGTGATTATTTTACCTATTTTCTTTATGTGCCTGACGGTATTTCCTCTGATAGAATATAAGCTCCTTGAGGACAATAACAGGTTATTTTTGTCTTTGTACCGCAGTACCTAGTGTATTCTGGAAGATTAAAAGCACAATAACTGTTGAATCATTAATTGACCCATCTTCCCTAACAGGCTAACACTAAGTGGGATGTCCAAAATGTCACAGATTGGTGTTTTATCCCCTTTGACTCGATTATGATCTGGGTTAAAATTTAAAGAGTACTAGGGGTATGAATGAGCTATTATTAACTATTTAGATGTCAATGTAAATGAAGTCCTGAAACCAGATTTTTATGTGAAAGAAGGAGGTGTGGAATGGGGAGAATAGAAGAAGACATTTTAAGGGGTAGGTAAATAAAGGGAGTAGAACAGAAAGGAAAGAAGAAATGAACATTGTTTTGTTTTCTGAGGGAGGCAGAACAGAAAAAAGAAAACCATTTCAATGGGTACAGCGCTGACTTTATTGATGGCAAAGAATACAGGACTCAATGCTTCTCCCCTCTCTTAAGTGGGAGGGAACTACCTTGGAGTGAGAACTGTCGTTGTAAGGAAGTAAATTTAGCACAGGTACACCTAGGTTGCAGAACACTTCTGCTTTATCGTGAAGATGCACAGCCTCTTTGCATTATTCCCTGGAGGACATATAGACAATGAGATCCAACAACCGATTACTATAACCATATTCATTATCATACCAGGCAATGAGTTTGACAAAATAGTCATTTAGGGCAATACCAGCTTCAGCATCGAAAGTGCAAGAGTTGATGTTACCAATGAAATCAGTGGATACCACTTGGTCCTCGGTGTAGCCAAGGATATTCCTCATATGGCCCTCAGATGCTTGTCTCATAATCCTCTTGATATCATCATATTTGGCAGGTCTCTCCAGGCGGCAGGTCAGATCCACAACTGATACATTGGGAACAGGGACTCGAAAGGCCATGCCAGTAAGTTTGCCATTGAGTTCAGGGATGACTTTGCCCACAGCACTGGCAGCCCCTGTGGAAGCAGGAATGATGTTCTGGCCAGCTCCACGGCCATCACGCCACGTTTTCCCACTAGGGCCATCTACAGTCTTCTGGGTAGCAGTAGTGGCATGGATTGTAGTCATGAGTCCTTCTACAATGCCAAAGTTTTCATGCATGACCTTGGCTAGAGGGGCCAAACAGTTGGTAGTACAGGAGGCATTACTAACTATTGTATAAGAATTATTATACCTCTCGTGGTTTACTCCCATCACAAACATGGGGGCATCAGCTGAAGGAGCAGAGATAATGACTCGTCTGCAGCCTCCTCTCAAGTGAGCCCCAGCCTTTTCCATGGTGGTAAAGACACCGGTAGATTCTATGACATATTCAACACCAACACTCCCCCATCTGATCTTGGAAGGTTCCTTTTCCTGGGAGACAGTAATAGCTCTTCCATTTATCACTAGCCTGTCATAGTCAGCTCTGACAGAGCCCTGAAATTTCCCATGAGTTGAATCATACTTGAACAGGTAAACCATGTAGTGTATATCAATGAAAGGATCATTAATGGCCACAATATCTACTTTGCCTGTTTGAAATGCAGCCCTGGTTACAAGACGCCCAATACGGCCAAATCCATTGATTCCAACCCTCACCATCCTGCTTTGGGAACACTTCTACTGGCAATGAGCTAGGGAGAGAAGCAGAGAAACAACAATTTATTTTTAAGCAACCTTTAAACATAAAACTGTGTCAAGTTTTAAAACAATTTTGATTTAGCACATCACAGTAGTCAAAATACAGCACATAATGCTGTTATCGTCAATTCTTAGAGAAAGGACTTCAGAGATTATCTAGTCATAAAGATCATAAAATCATAGAATGACAGATGGAAAGGAACTTCGAGATCATCTAATCCAACACCCCCCATTTTATAGTTGAGGAAAGTGAGGCCAAGCAAGGCTTGGTAATTTCCACAATGAAGATACCATTAAAACAAGGAAGAGCTTGTTTGAACCCAATCCTTTGGCTCCAAATACAGCAATTTTTCCTCTATATAACACTGTCTCCACATTTCAAGGTGATATCTTGCAGATGAGAAACCCAAGTCCAGTTGTCAAAAGTTGTTTAGTAATATAGTAGCACAGCAGAGATCAGAACTCAGACCTCTTGACTCCCAGAGCAAGGAGTCTATAGTCTAAATACAGTCTATACTATGCAGTCAGCTGTAATATAGTATAATATAATAATAATAAGTAATATAATATAATACAATACAATATATTATAGTATAGTATAGTATAATATAGTATGGTATGGTATGGTATGGTATAGTATAATAGTATAATATAACATGTAACCAGACTCTCTGATGTCATTACTGAGCATATACTATGCCTCTACCTCACTCAAATCCTATTGTAATGTCACGTATCTTCATATAAATTTGGCTGTTGTTTCTCCAAAGCGATCCTACACAATTTCAAGTGTGATCTCTGGTCTCAGTTCATGGTGATAGATGGTGTATCTCTTATCTGAAGACCATTCTTATCACCAGCAAGAATGACAGAGTGGTGACATCTTTTTTTCATTGATCATAAATGCTCAAGCTATGATAGGGGTATGGCCTAGCTGGACTGAAGAGAGGACCTACACCAAGGGAAGCCTCGGTTTTTGAAACATGATAATATTGGAGGAGCTTGTATACTTATCTGTATGCAGAGGAAATATTTGACCATCATCAAACATGAATATGGATTCTTGCTACTTCTTCTGTTTTTTACCCCATGTCACAATGGAAGATCTAGCCTGGTGGTGGTTAAATACCTTCTGTAAGTTCTCTGGCTGAGGGTGAATTAGGATCCTTATCTACCGTACCAAATCATATATGATCATGCATAGAGCTCTAGAGCCCATATATAGGAGGTTGATGAAAAGGAGAAAGGGAAATAGGGCTCATAATGCAGGGAGGGAATACAGTGATGTGTGAAACTGTTCTTGAGCAATCTAATTTATCCTGGATAAAATAAGATTTTTTTTTTCTGAGGATGGAAGGGAGGAGGGAAATGATAGTTCCCTGTATTATTATTAGCCTTGTTATATTTTGGTCTCAGAGAAGATAATTAGGATCAATGGGTTAAAGTTTGTGAGAGGCACATTTCAGCTCAATATAATACTTTCTAGTAATTAAAGAGAGAGGTAGCTAGATGGTGCAGTAGATGGAGTGCTGGGCTCTGGGTCAGGAGGGCCTGAATTCAAATCTGTCCGGAGACACTCACTAGCTGTGTGACAATGGGCAAGTCACTTAACCTCTGTTTGCCTCAGTTTCCCCAACTATGATGGGGATAATAATAGCACCTACCTCCCAGTATTATCATGAGGATGAAATGAGATCATATTTGCATGGTGCTTAGTATAGTGCCTGGCTCATAGATGCTTAGTAATTGTTTCCTTCCTTCCCAAAGTCAAAGTGGTTACTCTGGAGATTAAATTTTCCTCCTCTTTGGAGGTCTTCAAGCAAAGGCTGAAGGGATACTTCTTGTGGAGTGTTTAATTTTTTTTCTTCCAATATGCATTAGACTAGGAAGTCAAGGAAGATCATTCAGACTGAAACCTTTCTTCACTTTAGAACTGAAAACTTATGTATTCTAAGACAAGAGGAAATGTACCCAGTCAATTGACATGTATGAGTCCCTAAATATATTGAGGGTTTGGTTAGACTCCATGTGGGCTAGGAAATCCTACGATGCTGAAAATTGTTGCTGAGGACAGTAGTATGTAGGAAGAACTGGGATGAATCAGTTAAGCCAAGACAAGAGAAGGAGAAACTTGTCTCTCTCCAGAGAAGGAAATTTAGGTGTAGTCCTGTATCTTTTTATTTGATCTAATTATTCTTACCATGTGGTAATCTTAGTTATTTCTAGACTAATGAAGGACAACAAGTGCTGTCAACACACTTTAAATTTAATTGTCCTTGATCAGAGTCCTGTGTCTACCCGTCCTCCAATTACCCACTGCTCCCAACTATGGCTATTACATTAAAAGATTTTTGAGAAGACTTTCCTTTCCCCACAAGAAAGAGGAAAATAATAATGGTATCATATATTCAGAACTAGTGAGAGACCCTAGAGGTCATCTCTAGGGTCTGCCTCTCCAAGGTTAAATAATCAATAAAAATTTCTTTCTTTTTCTTTTTGCCTTTTTTTTTTGGTGGGGGGAAGGCAGGGCAATTGGGTTTAAGTGACTTGCCCAAGGTCACATGGCTAGTAAGTGTTAAGTGTCAGAGGTCAGATTTGAAATCAGGTCCTCCTGACTCCAGGGCTGGTACTCTTTTCATTGTGGCACCTAGCCACCCCTAAACATTTATTCTTTGTTCCAGATGTTTCACTAGGAATTGGGGTTACATGGATTCCCACAAAGTAGTCTTCTACCTTAAAGAAACTTCCATGGTGCTACATGAGGAAATTGTAGCCCAAAGAGATTAACTTGCTTAAGGTCTAAGTGGGACTCTCACCTCACCACACTTTACATATGCTGTCCTGCCTGATTTCAATTCCAGGGAACAAGATTCTCCTCCCAGCATAGGCTCATCTCTGTCCTCACCACTATGCTACTAAAACTGTAGCCTTGATTGATAACACCTACCTCAGCTTCCTATTGCATCTGATTGGAGGGCTGTAGGGAGGAATGCTTCTCCCAGTGCCTTCCTTTACAGAGGGTAGAAAGTAGACTCAGCTCACACCTCCTTACCTCTGCTGTTCTGCCTAGTTTCATCTCCCTGGAACAAGAACCCTGAGCCAGGTATGCCACTACCTGTTTCCAGCACCCTTTTGTGTTTTGTCTCACTTCTTATACTGTAATCTCCTTGAGGAGACTGCCTTTCTTTGTCTTAATTGTATCCCCAGCCCTTAGGGCAAATAGGTGGTACAGTGAATTTAGTGCCAGACTTGGAGTCAGGAAGACTAATCTTCCTGCATTTAAAGCTGGTCTCAGACACGTATACTAACTGTGTGACCCTGGGCAAGTCACTTAAGCCTGTTTCAGTTTCCTCATCTGTAAGATGAGTTGGAGAAGGACATGGCAAACCACTCCAGTTTGCCAAGAAAACCTCACATGGGGTCATGAACAGTAGAATAGGACTCAAAAATCCCAAACTTTTAGCACAGCGCCTGGCATTTAGTGAGCATTTAATACATGTTTATTGGGTTGAAGGTTGCAAGTAGAGTATTGAAGCCGGGTCACCTGAGTAATAGGCATAGTTCCATTCTTCCCCTTCCTTCATCTTGCTTATATAAAACCTGAGTGTGGTCTATAATTAGCATTTTATTTTGCTCTTTGCTTACAAGCAAGCAACTGGTATCTATAGACTCTGACAAAAATAACTTTTATGTCAGGGATGTGTTATATTTAATTGAGAAGAAGCAGAAAGCCTCCAAAGTGATTCCTACAAAGAAAGAGAGTGAATTGGAGGCCAGGTGGTAGTCTGCTGACACGACCCTCCCTTCTGAAGTCAGAAGGAGTTTCTTTAGATCAGAGATTAGAGATAGAAGGGCCCACAGATATCACCCATTGATTCCCAATGTTTTCTCATCTGTCAACCCTTAACAACATCAACATCAACCACCGCCTTGTGAACTTCCAGGGCAATTTAATATATCATACTTACAATTCAGTTTATTGCTTTTGGTTCCATTAAAGAATTTCTAACATAAACTCTTTGGATTATTGTCACAAATCACACCAAGATTTTGTAAACCAAATAACCAATAAATTAATCAATAAACATTTATTAAGATCCTACTAAGTGCCAGGCACTGTGCTAAGCTCTTAGTATACAAAAAGAGACAAATACAGTTTCTGATCTCAAGGAGCTTTCAATCTAATGGAAGAGACAATATGCAAGTATATTCACATATACATATATGTATATATAATGTATAATATTTATGTATATGTAGTATATAGTGTATGTATGTATTCACACATACACACACACACACACATATGCACAATATAGATGAAATACCCTGGAATTAAGAGGGGTTGGGGAAGGCTAGAGTTGGGGCAGCTAGGTGATACAGTTGAAAAATTGTAGGACCTGGAGTCAGGAAGACTCATTTGTTTTTTTAGTTCAAGTATAGCCTTAGATGCTTACTAGCTGTGTGACCCTGGGTAAGTCCCTTACAGTTTTCCTCATCTGTAAATGAGCTAGAGAAGGAAATGGCAAAGCACTCCAGTATCTTATCTTGACCAAGAAAACCCTGAATGTGGGCACAGTCAGACACAACTGAAATGAACTGAACAGCTTCTAGAAAAAAGAGCATTTTAATTGAGACTTCAAAGAAAGCCAGGGAGGTCAGTAGTCAGAGTTGAGGAAGAAGAGCTTTACAAGCATGGGGGACAGCCAGAGAAAATGTCCAGAGCCAAGAGATGGAGTGTTTTGTTTGTGGAGCAGCCAGAAGGCTAATCTGCTAGATCACAGAATTTGTGTCAGGCAGTAAGGTATGAAAAGACTGGAAAGGCAGGAGGGACCTGGGTTATGAAGGGCTTTGGTTGTAAATTAAAGCATTCTAATGTTTGATTCCAGAGGCAATAGGGAGCCACTGGAGTTTATTGAGTTGGCGTGTATGTGACATGATTTGACCTGTACTTTAGGAAAATCACTTTAGTGACTGAAGGGGAGGATGGATTAGAGTGTGGAGAGACTTGAGCCAGGCAGACCCCACCCCTGCCCCAGCAGTTATTTCAATAGACCAGGGGAGAGGTGATAAGTACCTTCATCAGGGTAAAGGCACTGGCAGAGGAGAGTAGAGGACGTATTAAAAAGATGGCACACAGGTGAGTGACATTGACCATTTGAATATGGATGCTGAACACTACTGAGGAGGCCAGGATGATTCCTAGGTTTTGAGTGGGAGGGACTGGGAGGTGTTGTCTTCTACAGTAATAGGAAAAGGTGAAAGATAATGAGTTCTGTTTTGGAAGTTTAAGAGTTCTAAAAAGGCATTTGGAGATGTGCCACTAAATGGGAACCACTGATCTAATCGATCTCCCTCATTTTATAGTTGAAGAAATTAAGGCCCAGAGTGGTTAAATCCCTAAGATTATAGCATAACAGATTTAGAGCAAGAGCTCATTCTGCTTTGTTTGCCTCTTTTGGTTAGAAACAGGAACCCTGAAGCCAAAAGATTTTAAGTGAATCAACCGAGGTCACACAAAATGCCAGTCAGGATTTGAATCCAGGTCCTGTGACAGCTAATTTAGGACTCATTCAAACAAACCTTCTGTTCTTAAGGAATATCTCTTCTCTTCTTGTTTCTCCTCTCCCTCCTCTTCTTTCCCCTGCTCTTGTTCTCCCCCTCTTCCTCATTTTCCTCCTATTCTTCTTCCCTTCCCCTTCCCCTTCTCTTCTTTTTCTCCTTTTCCTCCTCCTCTTCTTTTTAATTTGGAAACGATTCATATTGGTGGTTCGTGGATATTTATTTTCCTCATTTCTTTATATCAGTTTTAGATGAGGAAGTTTGTGATACAGAATTTGCTCAACCCAAAGACAACCCAAGGGTCTTTAGAATATGAAAAGGAAAAAGAAGCTTAAGTTGATAAATGAGATAGTGTAGAGCTGTCCCTAAAGCACTGTTTTTGGGGATGGGAGGTAATGGTGATAGACAGTGAGAGTGGGGAATGCTGATTTGGGGTAGACAAGAAGCAAACCCTGGTATGCCCGGAGGTTTCTATCCTGCTGAACATGTGACCATCTGAGAGAATGAGTGTTGCTTCTATTGAGGAGGAGTTGAGTAGGGTAAGAAAGTGAAGAGTTTTGGGGCAACAAGGAGTGAGTAAGGGAACATTTCCAGGACTAGAACAGGGCAGGGGAGAAAGAGATCCACAAAGGGAAAGAATGCTGTTTTTTGCTTCTATGGATAGGGTGTTTATGGCAAGGGAAGAAGTTCCAGGTTAGCTCCAGGTGTTAACCCAAAGCCCTGCCTTCCCCTACCTAGTTCGGGATCTGGAGAGGAGATTATAAATTAAATAATAAGTTTCTAGAGTCTATAAATGAACTAATTTCTGAGCTTCCCACTTTAGCAGGACTGCCATTTATCCCAGGCTAGCATTTAAACACACTAACTTCCTCTACCTCCTCTTCTCAGAGAAGGAAAAGAACTAACAAGCAAGATCACCTATTAGCTTGAGGCATAAGTAAATGCATTTTAGAGATGCAGTTAAACCACTGTGACAAGTGTTATGTGCAGAGAAGACACTGCCAGGCAATCCAGCTGGGGAAATTAAATGTTTAGTGTAGCCAACACTTAGTCACCTCTTTGCTATGGTTGATGGGAATGATTAATTTATCCTCCCTGCAAGTGGGCTGTACCTTGGAATTTTTGACTTTGTGGAAGGTATAGAAATTCATAGGCTGGCATTCCAGTTGAGTGGGCAGTGGGAAATCTAAGACATGCCTTTATGGCAACTGGAAATAAAGGCAAGAGTAGAACAGTTATCCATAGAGGACTGACCCTGAGTCATGGCAGGCAAATGCAGATTCACCCAAAATACATACTTTTTTTCCTTTTCTGCTTTCCCCATGACTGTTTTCTTTATGATTCTGGGATCCAACTTTCTTGGTTTCTAAACCTTGGTTCCTGTTCTTTCCTTCTTTTGACTCTCAGGGATACACCTTAGTTTATTTAGATGCTCATCACTTGCATCCAGCTTGTTGCAAAAGATTCTTCATCTTTAGTCTTATTAATATTTATCCTTAATAGAGCTGTCAAATTGATTTTCTTGATGTGTAGATCTGATCAGGCCACTTCTATACTCAATAATCAGGGGCTCCCTGTTGCCTCTATGCTAAAAAAATACTCTTTAGCTAACAACTATTCTTCACAATCTATGCCCAATATAATTTTCAGACTTATTACACTTAGGACAAATTCCACACCAGTCAAATTAACGTTGTTGCTGTTCCTCTAACAATGGTGCATAGCACAGTACAGGGCACCTCTCTATGCTTGAGATGTTCTTTCATCTTAATTTGCCTCTTAGAAGCCTTTGCTTTCCTCCAAATTGATTTCTTGAAAGATGTATTTATTCATTTTAGTTCAGTAAACATTTATTAAGCACCTACTGTGATCCAGAGATCCTTGAATGGTTTGTCATTTCCTTCTCCAGCTCATTTTACAGATGAGGAAATTGAGGCAAATGGTGAAATGAATTGCCCAGGGTCACACAGCTAGTAAGTGTCTGAGGCCAGATTTGAACTCAGGAAGATCAGTCTTCCTAACTCCAGGCCCAGCACTCTCCACTGCACCACCTAGTTGCTCTGTTGAGATTACATATTTATTAGTTGATGCTTTCTAAAAAATAAAAAAAAATAGGTTAATAACAATGGAGAAAAGATAAGTCACATGCTTCCAGAGGACCTCAAAACCATACCAGTGTATCATTCTTTGTTTACCTGAACCTTATAATTGTGAAGGCTGTGCTATACCTGGCACAGG